>CM050917.1:12181770-12781770 GCA_027742785.1 Vigna reflexopilosa | reverse complement strand
ATATTGCCATGCAAACTTTCTTGGTCTACCCTTAACCCAATCCCTTGGTGAAAAGAGCATATTACTAATTACCGGCTTGCTATCCCTAGCCTCCCCTAGTAACTAATAATGCATAATGAGCGGAAGCAAAATACAATTGATCGTCCTACCCCTATCCCTAGGCGATATTAACATAATTAAGGAATTCTCCCCAGTTCATGACATTACTGTACGTCCCCGTATCAATAAAGACAAACAACATCTACCGAATGAGTTAAACAGTAGAAGCATTAAGCAAAGGTAAAGAACCCAACAATTGATAAATCAAGCATATGCAAGCATATAAAGTAAACAAGAATTTCAATATATGAGAGTTTCAAAAGATTACATTGTTCCCCAACAACTAAGGGTTTAGCTCACCATAATCATGGTGAAACTAGATGAATTGAATGGAAGAATGGAAAAGCAAACCCTAGAATTGATAAAGTGGAGCCTAAGCATCCAGGAAATCTCCTCCAAAGGTGTAAAGTTGTTGTGGACTTTGTTCTCTGCCAAAATAATTATATGTGGATTCGCACTAGGGCTATATATAAGCCAAAAAGATAACAGAAAGATCTCAGAATCCAAAATATAAAAACAGACAACCGCCTAGGCGCCTAAATTGGCCGCTCAGCGGTTTGCCTCAACACACGCCACCGCCCAGGCGCCTAAAATGACCGCTGAGCGGTTTGCCTCTTGTCGCTCTGGACACTGAGCGTCACCGCCTGAGCGCCAGACAACAACTTTTCCTTGCACTAGGACGCTCAGTGGTGGAATTTACCGCTGAGCGGTTCACAAACTCTTCTTTTCTTCCTTTTTCTCCTTCATTCCTGATTCTATGACCTTCCTACTTCATTGCTATCTTCAATTTTCATCAAAAAACCTGCAAAACAATGCAAAACAAGCATAATATCTCTAAAAACAACTTTTGACTCTCATGTAACACAACTTAAGAGTTTTACTTGATTCTAAGCTCACTTTAAGCTACAAAAGGTGTGATTGAATATCAAATTTATGCATGAAAATAACGGTTTTGAGACCGTTATCATTTTAAGAGGTAGCGACATCTACAGCAGTGAAAGTGAATCCCTCACCAGTGAGAGTGAGGCTGAGAGAAGAGAAAAGAGGAAGTGTTTGCTGATGATTGTCAACATCTCATGGTAAGAAGGGTGCTTAACAGTCAACCAAGCCCATAACACTTATCACAAAGAGAGAACATCTTTCACACAAGATGTCAAATTCAAGAAAAATATTATTCTCTCATTATTGATAGTGGATCTTGCTGCAATTGTTGTAGCACAAGGCTGGTTGAGAAATTGAATATTGATGTGATACCCCATCCAAAACCTTACAAACTTCATTGGCTAAATGAAGATGGGGATATAACAGTAAAGAATCAAGTTAAACTGGAAATTTCCATAGGAAACTTTAAAGATGAATTTATTTGTGATATAGTTCCTATGGAAGCTTTCCATGTGCTATTGGGAAGACCATGGCAATTTGATAATAACACTACACACCATGGTCTCACCAATACAATAACTGTGCAAAAAAATGACAAGAAGTTTGTGCTTCATCATTTGTCACCTGCTCAAGTGGCCAAAGATCAAGCACAAATGAAACTCACCAGGCAACAAGAAAAGGAGGAGAAAAGAAAGAGAAAATCAAAAAAAGAGGAGAAAAGTGTTCCCCCCACAAGGTCACTCAACATGAAAATCTTTTGAATAAGAAAACTTTAGAAAATACTCTTCATGTCGAGCAACCTTCATATCTCCTCTTATGTCAAGGAACACTCACATGCTCATCTAGTGAGTCTAAGCCTTCTACTATTTCTCTTCCTATTCAAAAACTCTTGCAAGAATTTGATGATATATTCCGAAAAGAAGTTCCAAATGGACTTCCACCACTAAGGGGGATAGAACATCAAATTGATTTTATACCTAGGGTAACCCTTCTGTTAAACCCCTTGCAAGTGTACCAGATCGTTATCAAGTAATATAATTGGTAAACCCAATATCGTTCTCCCAAAGGACTCAAAGGCCTTATCTTTCATGTAAATCAATATCGTAAGACTTGTAGAGAAAATTAACTTGTGGTTTGAATGCAAAAACAAAAAGTAAACATCCAAATGCAATTGATTCAATTGACAAGAAAAAGGTATGGATGAATGGAGTTGTTAGGGTTTACAATTTCATCTTATCCACTCTCTTATATTTATTCTTCTTATTAAATTCGCTTTATTATCTACTTGTTATGCAAACTTTCTTAGTCTACACTAAACCCGATCCCTCGGCGAGAAGAGCCCACTACTAGTTACTGACTTATTATCCCTACTCTCCCCTAGAAACTAGCAGTGCAAGTACCACAGAAGCAAAATACAATTGATCGTCCTAACCCCCTATCCCTAGGTGGTATTTGTTAATCAAGGAATTCCCTATCAGTTCATGACTTCCCCGTACGTCCCCGTATCGACAAAGGCAAACATCTATTTATCAAATGAGTTAAATGATAATAACTTTAAGCATAGATAAAGAACCCAACAATTGATAATAACGGCATATGCAAGCATATGATAAATACAAGAATTTCAAAAGATTACATTGTTCCCCAACAACAAAGGGTTTAGTTCACCATTGACATGGTGAAACTAGATGAAATACAATGAAAGAATGGAAAAGCAAACCCTAGATATGATAAATTGGAGCCTAAGCATCCAAGAAATCTTCTCCAAGGAGTGTATAACAGCTCTGGACGTCTTCTTTTGCTAAAAGAATAATATTTGAATCGCACTGGGGCTATATATAGGACATAAAAGTAACAGAATTTAAGCCCAAGCCCAGCAGACAACCGCTCAGCGTCCAATTTTACTGCTCAGCGGTTTCCCTTAAGCCGCATTACCGCTCAGCGGTGAAACTGACTGCTGAGCGGTTTGCCTCTAATCGCTCTGGACGCTCAGCGTCACCGCCTGGGCGCCAGACAATGGCGTTCCCTCGAATAATGGCGCTCAGCGGTGAATTTTGACGTTGAGCAGTTCATAGACTCTTCTTTTCTTCATTTTTCTTCTTCTTCCTTGAGTCTAAGACCTTCCTTCTTCAATTCCATCCTTAATTCTCATCAAAACCCTGCAAAACAATGAAAAACAAGCATAATATCTCTAAAAACAACTTTTGACTCTCAAATGACTCAACTTAAGTGTTTTACTGAATTCTAAGCTCATTCTAAGCCATAAAGGGTGTATTTTGATATCAATTTAAGCATGAAAATAACGGTTTTTAGACCGTTATCACCTTCCTAATAGGCCTGCCTATAAGACTAATCCCCAAGAAACCAAAGAGATTGAGTCACAAGTCCAAGACTTATTACACAAGGGTTGGGTTCAAAAGAGTTTAAGCCCGTGTGTTGTGCCTGTGTTGTTGGTGCCCAAGAAAGATGCAAAATGGCGCATGTGTTGTGACTGTAGGGTTATCAACAACATCACCATATAGTACAAACATCTCATCCCTAGGCTTGATGATATGTTAGATGAATTGCATGGGGCTCAAATTTTTTCCAAGATAGAATTTAAAAGCGGTTATCACCAAATTAGAATCAAAGAAGGTGATGAGTGAAAAACTGCTTTTAAAACTAAATTTGGATTGTATGAGTGGCTAGTGATGCCTTTTGGTCTTACTAATGCCCCAAGAACTTTCATGCGACTTATGAACCATGTCTTAAGGGATTTCATTGAGAAGTTTGTAGTTATTTATTTTGATGACATTTTGGTGTATAGTCAAAATTTGCAAAATCATGAAACACATTTGAGAGTTGTTTTAACAATTCTTAGAACCAATCACTTTTTTGCAAATCTTTACAAATTCACCTTTTGTGTTGATAGTGTTATCTTCTTAGGATTTGTAGTCAATAAAAATGGGGTCCATGTTGATCCTGAGAAAATAAAGGCCATTCAAGATTGGCCAACCCCAAAGAATGTAGGAGAAGTAAGGAGCTTTCATGGATTGACAAGTTTTTATAGAAGATTTGTTCCTAACATCTCTAGTCTTGCTTCACCCCTCAATGAGTTGGTGAAAAAAGATGTTACATTTCATTGGGGAGAAAAACAACAAAAAGCATTTGAGTTGCTCAAAGAGAAGCTCACTCAAGCACTCATTCTAGCTCTACCCAATTTCTCTAAAACTTTTGAGCTAGAATGTGATGCTTCTGGTATAGGCATAGGTGTTGTATTATTACAAGAAGGACATCCCATTGCATACTTTAGTGAAAAACTTCATGGGGCCACTTGTAATTACCCCACCCATGACAAAGAACTTTATGCTCTTGTGAGGGCTCTTCAAACTTGGGAACATTATCTTGTTTCTAAGGAATTCATTATTCATAGTGATCATGAATCACTAAAATACTTGAAGAGCCAACAAAAGTTACAAAAGAGGCATGCTAAATGGTTAGAATTCATTGAACAATTCTCTTATGTTATCAAATACAAGAAAGGAAAATTCCAATATTGTGGCCGATGCTTTATCAAGAAAAAATAATTTCGTGGCCACATTAGGAGCCCAAATTTTGGCTTTGATAACATAACTGAATTGTATGCTCAAGATCTTGAGTTCTCCACCATTTATAAGCAATGCCTGAACAAAGCTCAAGGAGGTTTCTATGTGAGAGAAGGATATCTTTTCAAGGAAGGAAAAATTTGTATACCTCAAGGTTCACATAGTAAACTCCTTGTCAAAGAAATGCATGAGGGTGGATTAATGGGTCATTTTAGGGTAGAGAAAACTCTTGGTATGTTAAAAGAGAAATTTTTCTGGCCTCACATGAGGAAAGATGTCCAAAGGCATTGTTTTAAGTGTATCACTTATTTGGAATCAAAATCTAAATCAATGCCTCATGGGCTCTATACCCCTTTGCATGTTGCTTCAACTCCTTGGGAAGAAATCAGTATGGATTTTGTCTTAGGACTTCCAAAAACTTCCAGGGGTCTTGATTCTATCTTTGTGGTAGTAGATCGATTTAGTAAAATGGCTCATTTTATACCCTGCCACAAAGTAGATGATGCAAGCAACATTGCTAAACTCTTCTTTAGAGTTGTGGTCAAACTTCATGGGTTACCTCGTGTTATCATTTCTGATAGAGATACACAATTTCTTAGTCACTTTTGGAAGACCTTATGGTCTAGATTAGGGACTAAGCTTTCTTTTTCTACTACTTGTCATCCCCAAACAGATGGCCAAACTGAAGAAGTAAATATATCTCTATCAACTTTATTGAGAGTAATCCTAAAAGGAAACCACAAATCTTGGGATGAATATCTTCCTCATGTCGAGTTTGCCTACAATAGAGTAGTTCATGGGACTACTAAAATCTCTCCTTTTGAGGTTGTATATGGATTCAACCCTTTGACACCTATGGATTTAATACCTCTTCCTAATTCATTTGACTTTGTTCATCAAGAAGGGGTATCTAAATCTAAATTTATTAAAGATTTACATCAAAGGGCTAGGAACCAAATACAACAACAAAATATGAGATATGCCAAGATTCATAACAAAGGTAAGAAAGAGATGATCTTCAATGAAGGAGATTTAGTTTGGCTTCATTTTAGAAAAGAAAGATTTCCAAATCAAAGAAAAGCCAAACTTAATCCCCGAGGAGATGGTCCTTTTAAAATTCTTAGGAGGATCAATAATAATGCTTATCAGTTAGATCTTCCTCCAGAATATGGAGTTCATCCTACATTCAATTTATCTGACCTTATTCCTTTTTCAGGGCATTTAACTGATGAAGAAGATACTTTGGATTTGAGGACAAATCCTTTCCAAGGGAAGGAGATGATACACGGGGACCAAGCAACAAGATACATCAAGGCCCCATTACTCGAGGAATGATTAAAAAGCTCCAACAAGACCTTGAAGATTCCTCTCCCAAAGGTAAAATAATCTTTACATGCTTTGAGTGGAAGCCAGGAGACCAACCAAATGACCCAGAATGGACCAAGCCAGCACAAGGAGAAGGATAGCCAAAATTCAAAGAAGAAAAGAAATAAAGGTTGGCACTCAGCGCACCAACCCTGGCGCTTAGTGTCGTTACAAGCTCCATGCCAGCTGATGCATTCCATGCCTCTGCCACGTATTTGAGTGCTGATTCCAGAAGAGCTTCACATGTATCACACCTCTGCCACGTGTTTACAGATCTGTAGTGTTCATTTCATCTACATCGTTCAAAGCTTGGAGAATCAACTATAAATTCTCCTAGCTCAGATTGTAGAAACACTTTTGTTGAATTTGAGAATTGAATAGCTGATGCATTTCCAACCATTTCTCATGCCGAAAGTCACCTCCCTGTGCTTCCCCCAATTCTCCTCTAGCTTCTTTCCTTTGATGGACAGCCGTCTGAGCTAGATTCACTCTTCCAAACAGCACCTCACTCATGCTCTTCTACATCTTCTTTCGCTGCCGCAGATCTCAGTTCAGAGTCTTCATGTTTCCAACTGTTAGCACCTCAGAGTGGAGCGTATCACCACAACAATGGTCATAGAGTTGTTGTTGCTCCTGTTAAATATTCTTCAGTTCCTTAGGCAATTGAGCGAGTGTCTTTATTAAATTCTCCATTGTTGAGTTATAAACTTGTTCTGGGCAAGCAAGGCATCTTGAGTTGGTAATTGAAGAACTCCTTCTTGTTGAAGTAAAGCTCCTCTTTTGCTATGAGTCTTATTATCATTAACAACCATATTTTCTTTCAACTCATAAGCTTCCTCTACAGTCTTCCACTTGATATTAGCTTCAGCTGAGGCATCTAGCATAAGCTTCGTTTGAGAACCAGGACCTCCAAGGAACAATAGGACTACTGAGACTTCATCAAAATCGTGCATGGGCGTCTTCCTTAGTAAGCTTTTGTATCTGTCCCATGCCTGGCCTAGATTTTCTTCCATGTCTTGCCTGAAAGAAGAAATTTCTTGTTTACCTTTGTTGATTTTGGATTGTGGGAAATACTTGTTGGGAAATTTTGACACCACAGCCTCCCATGTAGCAAAGTTATCCTCCGGGAAAGAATTCAACCATAGCTTATCATTGCCTCCCAATGAGAAAGGAAACAAGCTAAGTTTTATCGCCTTATCCGGCACACCATTGGTCTTCATAGTGTTGCAAATCTCGTTGAATGTGGTCAGATGTTCATATGGACTTTCATGAGACAGTCCATTGAATTGGTTGCTCTTCACCAATTTTATCAACGCTGGTTTCACCTCCATGTTCAGTGCATTGACCCTCGGTCGTGCAATGCTATTAAAATGATGAGGGCCAACAATAGTGGTGTGATCGGCCAGAGTGCGTCTTCTAGGAGTCTCTTTAGCCATCTCCTCCGTGCTCTAGTCAGATTCTTGTGGTGAGGGTTGTAAAAGTGTCTCCGGAGAAAGAAATAATTCTCTGGATGTTCGTACCTTCTTTCTCCTTCTACTTTCACTCAAGCCTTCAAGAAGAGGTTCTTGATTTTTCTTGCTCCTAGTACAAATTGTATCTTGCATACACAAGAAACAAAACCCTAAAAAGCACTTTTTTTTATAAAAATAAAACAAAAACAAAACTCAAGTCAAAGTTAATCAATAATCACACGAATAGAATAGTTAAACCATGAATCCCCGGCAACGGCGCCAAAAACTTATTAAGACTCTGGCAAGTTTACCGAATTGTATCAAGTAATATAAACGGTAAGACTGAAGAGTATTATTTTCCCTAGAGACTCATTGGCCTAAAATGTCATGTGATTTGTTGATTATTTAAGACTGAAGAAACGAAATTTGGGTTTTTAAATGCAAAACAAAAAATAAACATGCATGCAAAGGCTGATCAAGTGACCAAGAATATATGCAGGTGAAAGATATATGGATGAATTATGTTGTTGGGGTTTACGACTTTATCCTATCCACTCTCATATATTTATGAATTCCTACTCCTTCATTAATGTTAATGCCACTTTCTAATTTACCCTAAACTTGGTGTCTCGATGAAGAGAGCCTACTCCTAATTACTAGTTTACAATTCTTGTCTCCAAAGCAATTGATCATGCGTTACATTCGCACAGAAGCTTAAAGGCAATCGGTCCTCCTATCCTTATGTCTAAGTAATATTGCTCCCAAGAGAATTTCCCCATGTCTAGATTTTCCCATGTGTCCATATGAACAAAATCAAAGATCACGCTATTGAATGAATTAAACAAATCATGCATAGAGAATAGAGGAAAAACTCTAACAATTAATGAAGTAAAGCATATAGATTAACAAATCAATTTAATACATTAGAGTTTCAAAGGATTACATCGTTTCCCCAACAATAATAGAGGTTTAGTTCACCATGGACATGTTGAAACTAGATGAAAACAATGAAAAGAATGAAAGATAAAACCCTAGAATTTGTAGATTGGAGCTTCCGCATCCAAAATCTGCCTCCAAGGGGTGAAAAGAGTGTTTCTACGTCTCTTTCTACCAAAGGATACCCTCTCTGGGTCGTTCCAATCAATATATAGTTCATAAAAATTAGCAAAAACTGGCCCAAGCCCAGGAGAGTATCACTCAACGCTGAATTATAGCTCACCGGTAGGTGCGGCTTCTCCAGAATAATGCTCGGCGTTGACGCCGAAGCGGGAGGTAGTGAACTCTCTAAAGAGGCTAGCACTCAGCGGTGGGTTTGCGCTCAACGGTGGTTGCGGCATTTGATTTTTCCCCTCAGCATTGACGCTTAAGCATTGACCAGGGGATTCATCAGCAAGTCCAGCGCTCAGCGGTAATTGGCGCTAAGCAGTGGTTGTGACTCTTCTTTTGTGCCTTTCTTCCACTTCTTCTGAGTTAAGCTCCTTACTACTTCAAATTCCTTCATCTAATTCATGTTTATTCTTGCCAAATCAAGGAAAACCAAGCATAAAACCAAGAAAACCACCTTTGACTCTCTTACTCTCTAACTTAAGAAAAATGCATGATTTCAAGCTAGTTTCTAAGTCATGAAGGTTGTGTTTAGTGTCAAATTTAAGTATAAAAATAACGGTTTTGAACCGTTATCACCGATACTGGTGGAAAAACCACTAATTCACACCCCAGATCACGCATTGGTAATCCGAGTCTTTCCAAACACGCTAGGGATATAAAGGAATGCGTGGCTCCAAAATTTAAAAAAAAAACACATACACATTCTCCTAACAACATACATGTGTGTAAGATTAATTTACCTGGCTGGGTAGCTTCCTTCATAGGCATTGCAAATACTTTTCCTATTGCATGGGGTTTTAGTTCAGCAATATCATGTTGTTGTAGTTCAACCACTTTCTTTTTCTTGGGACAAACATTAGCAAAGTGTCTTGGCTCATTGTAGATGAAACATCTCTTCACTTTAGCTTTTTCTCGAGTAAGTTTAGGGCAGTCATGTCTGAAATTTGCTCCCCCACACTCAAAACACTTCATTGTTCCTCGATAGGATAGTTGTGGTTTATCATAAGGTTTTTTGTGGAATTCCATTGATGATTCTACTTTCAAAGGTTTGGAAACCCTATTCGGATCAACCTCCAACAACTCTATCATTCTGGCTTTCTCTACCAACGCTGGAAACTCCTGTATTTCTAATGGCATAACTACCTTCCTTAGCTCATGCCTTAGTCGTCCCTCAAATTTTCGACATCTCCATTCTTCTGTAATATTCTTGGTGTAAAACCTCTACAAATATTTAAATTTTACCACGTACTCCTGTACTGATAGCCTTCTTTATTGTAAGGTCAAAAAGTTTGCCTCTTGTGGAAATATTTTTCTAAGAACCTTATCTTACAGTTCTCCCAATTCACAGCCTCACCACGAACCGTCATCAATTGTTGCATAGTTTCCCATAAATAATAAGCCTCACCCCATAGTTCAAAAGGGGTATAAAATTTTAAACTTTTTGGGTGAAAATTTGGCTAAATAAGGGCTTCCAAACATGGCCTTGATCATATAACATAAGCATGCAAATCAATCAATTATCAAGACTAAGGCAATATCATTCATGATTCCCTGTGAACAGTACATATATCAGTGAAAACTCTGGAGCTCAAGACCTCACATAACATGCTTTCTCACACATCATTCATTTATCCTGCTTAGCATCACAATCACAATCATAAATTACTACACATCTGTCCACACAGTTAGTGAACCATTCACCTGGATATCAACATGCAAAACAGTCTCAACCATCATCCACATTCAATCATCATCAAATAACTCATCATGCATTTTATATGTCAAACCATCATCAGAAGTAGTGTACAAGCCAAGTTCATCAATCCTACAGTACTAAATAAAATTCAACCTACTCTAAGGATTCAAAGTGCAAAAGTAAAAGAAACCTGGGTTGCCTCCCAATAGCGCTTGTTTAATGTCACAAGCCTGACCCAAACCTGTTTAGCACTTATCAGTAAGTGCAAATCCTTCCAACACCCATCAGAAGTAGTGTACAAGCCAAGTTCATCAATCCTACACTACTAAATAAAATTCAACCTACTCTAAGGATTCAAAGTGCAAAAGTAAAAGAAACCTGGGTTGCCTCCCAATAGTGCTTGTTTAATGTCACAAGCCTGACCCAAACCTGTTTAACACTTATCAGTAAGTGCAAATCCTTCCAACACCCATCAGTAGGTGTACCTTCCTGTATCCTTCAGTAGATACATAAAATTTAGCATCCCTCAATAGATGCTACCCAAAAATTGTTCGAAAATACCAATATTTACAAGTCCAAGTAAAAGAAAATTAATGTACAACAATCACTGGGGTGCCTCCCAGTAAGCGCTCTTTTAACGTCATTAGCTTGACCCGGTAGAGTTCAAACACCCATCAGTAGGTGTTGATACTCCCTTTGCTTGATATTCTTCTCTTCTTCTTCTTGCTGCTGAATTTCTTCAAAAAGTTGATAGCACCAAGCACCTGTTTCCATGTCTCCATCATAGGAACTTTAATCTCCAATTTCTTGAAGATCTCCATAAAGCACTTGAAGTTCATTTTCTTCCTATGATACTTCTTTGGATGAGGAAGAGGTTTTTCATATGATCTTTTCTTCTTTCCTCTCTTCCTCTTTTTCTCACTTTTCTCCTCCTCTAACTTTCTCTTTTTTTCTCTTTTTATTTTCTTCTTTATTTTTCCACATTTTCTATTTTTCTTTTTTCTTTCAACCACTTGAATGGTAAAGCTCCCTGGATCTTGTAATTTAGGAGGTAATGTTCTCTGTATGACTACACTGCAATTTCCTTGCACCTTAATAGTTTCCTTCTCAATATACTTCCTTTTCTTCATGAGAAGTTCTTTCAAAATGGTATGGTTATTTCCAACTTCTTAAAAATTTCCATACATCGCTCCAACTGCTTTTCTTTTTCCCTCCTAGAATATGTCTTTGGATAGGGCAAGGGTTTTTCATACTCCCTCTCTTTCAATTTTACAACCTCTTCTTCTATCTTTTCTTCATCTATCTTCTCCTCAGCAACAACCTTTTCTGTTTCTATCACTTCTATCTTTTTCACCTCTCTCTCTATCTTGTCCTCATCAACAACCTCATCAATTTGTGTCTCCAAATTCCTGAAGGTAACTTCATAGCTCTTAGAATCGTACTTCTCCAAGAATTTGTCGAACTTTTCATTAAGGCTTTTGACTTGTTCATGAGAGTTTCAAAAGATTACATTGTTCCCCAACAACAAAGGGTTTAGTTCACCATAATCATGGTGAACCTAGATGAAATATATTGAAAGAATGGAAAAGCAAACCCTAGGTTTGATAAAGTGGAGCCTAAGCATCCAAGAAATCTCCTCCAAGGTGTGTAAAGCAGCTCTGGACGTTTCTCTCTGCCAAAAGAATTTGTTTCAATTTGCACTAGGGCTATTTATAAGCCAAAAATATAACAGAAAGATCTCAGAATTCGCAAAATAAAAACTGACAACCGCCCAGGCCCCAATTTAACCGCTCAGCAGTTTCCCTCTAATCGCAGGACCGCTCAGCGCCCTGGTCAATCGCTCAGCGCTCTGGTCAACTTTTCTTGTTGACTGGTTGACTTTTCTGGTTGACTGGTTGACTTTTCTAAATTCTGGTTGACTTTTCAGCACTCCAACCATTTAACACTTCAACCTTTCTTCCAATTCATTCCAAAAACCTACAAAATGAAGGGAAACAAAGCATGAAACCAAGAAAACCAACTTTTGACTCTCGCATGACTCAACTAAGTGTTTTACTTGATTTTAAGCTCATTCTAAGCCATAAAGGGTGTGTTTTAATATCAAATTTAAGCATGAAAATAACGGTTTTTAGACCGTTATCAAGAGCCAAGGAGATGGAGCATAGAAAGGCTTGAAAATGCACCAGAAGGAGGGACAACACGCAGCTTGGGCGCCCTGTATAAAGGCTTAGGCGCTGGAAATCGACGTCTACCAACCCGGGCGCCCCTATTGGGCACTTGAGCGTCGGGCTCGAAGCTTGGGCGCCCAGATTGGAGGCTCAAGCCCTACATGAGGATCGTCCACCACCCGGGCGCCCTAAGTGGGGTGCTTGAGCGTCGAGTTTCGCGGGTTAGTCCTAGTTTTTGGTCTGTTTCGACTGTTTTGGACCAAGCCCTGTTTCTACACTGTTCCGACTCTATTTAAAGGACCATGGAGCTCTAGGTTTTGTAAGTTTGGCATAAAGGAACACAACAACACACTTTTTCACCCTCTAGAGGCGGATTTGGATGCGGGAGCTCCTTCTCCCAATTTTTAGGGTTTCTCTATCTCATGCTCTTCCATTGTTCATATAGTTTCTCCATGTCTATGGGGAACTAAACCCTATTTATTGTTGGGGGATGATATAGCCTTGTGAACTCTCATGTATTTAAATTGATTCTTAATAATATATGTTTTTTCATTAATTGTTAGAGTAATTCATCTGTTTCAATGCTTGTTGTGTTTAACTCTTTCATTAGCATGATTTATGAATTGCATCAGTGTCGGGAGGTTCCTTTCAATTCAGGTTCTTGTTGAATTACTCATAAGAGTAATATTGCTCAGGGATGAGGGTATGATTCTTGGTCGTCTTAAGCGATAAAAGTTAAAAAATCGTTATTTTTATACTTGAATTTGACATTAAACACACCTTTTATGACTTAGAAACTAGCTTGAAGTGATGCATTTTACTTAAGTTAGAGAATAAGAGAGTCAAAGGTGGTTTTCTTGGTTTTATGCTTGGTTTTCCTTGTTTTGGCAGGAATTAACATGAATTGAATAAAGGGAGTTGAAGTAGGAAGGAGTTGGACTCAAGAAAGATGGAAAAGTGCACAAAGGAAGAATCACAGCCACCGTTGAGCGCTAGTACATCGCTAAGCGACAGCTTCGCTGTGGAGATCTTTGCCAAACGCTCAAGCGCCAACGCTGAGGGGAGAATTTGAATATCGCGCCCATCACTGAGCGCTACTTCATCGTTGAGCGGTGGCGTCTTTAATGAATTCTCTGCCAAACGCCTGAGCGTCAACGCTAAGCGTTAATCATGAGTGACGCACCTACCGCTGAGCAGTAACCCAACGCTGAGCGCTCGCTTCTTGGGCCTAGGCCAATTTCTACTGATTTTAATGAATTATAAATAGAGTTGCATGACCTAGATAGGGTATCTTTCGATAGAAAGAGGCGCATAAACACTCTCTTTACCCCTTGGAGACGGATTTTGGATGCGGAAGGTCCAATCTACAAGTTCTAGGGTTTATCTTTTCATTCTTTTCATTAATTTCATTTACTTTCACCATGTATATGGTGAACTAAAAGCCTCCATTGTTGTTGGGGAAACGATGTAATCCTTTGAAACTCTCATATATTGAATTGATGCTTTATTTCATTAATTGTTAGATATTTTCCTCTATTCTCTATGCATGCTTTGTTTAATTCATTCAATAGTGTGATCTTTGATTTTATCTATATGGACACATATGGGTAGATCTAGACATGGGGGAATTCTCTCGGGAGGAATATTACCTAGACATAGGGATAGGAGGACCGATTGCCTTTAAGCTTCTGTGCGAATGTAATGTATGAACAAATGCTAGGGAGACAAGACATTGTAAACTAGTAATTAGGGGTAGGCTCTCTTCACCAAGACATTGGGATTAGGGTAAATTAGAAAGTGGCTTTGACATTAATGAAAAAGTAGAATTCGTAAATATATGAGAGTGGATTGGGATAAGTAGGAAACCCCAACAACACAATTCATCCATATCATTCAACTGCGTAGTTTTCTAGGTCAATTGATCAACCTTTGCATGAATGTTTATTTTCTGTTTTGCATCTAAAAACCTAAATTTTGTTTTGTCAAGTCTTAAATAATAAACAAATCACATGAAAGTCTAGGCCAATGAGTCTCTAGGGAAGACGATACTTGGTCTTACCACTTATTATTACTTGATATGATTCGGTACACTTGTCAGAGTCTTAACATTAAGCTCTTGATCTTCACATCTTTTTACTAGGAATGCTAGGAATTGCATGAAGTGGTAATTAGAGACATGCTTATTTGTCGCGGGATCGGGTTTAGGTGATTTAGTGAGTGACATTAACATTAAGTAATGCATAAAGAAGAACATTTGTTCATCTCTGTTCTGTTATGCTATTGATCAAACCTGCATTCATGTTTAATTTTCTGTTCTTCCATTTGAAACCAATGATCTCATTTTATTTAAGTCTTAATTAATCTTGTTATCACACGACTGTCTAGCGCTGAGAGTCTTCTGGGATACAATACTTGGTCTTAACATTTTATATTACTTGTGTGACTCGGTACACTTGTCGATCCAACAAACAATACTATGTTTTATTTTCTGAATTCTTATGGTTAGACCGCTCTTTGATTGCTTCTATAAGACTTACGAGTACCCTGCTTATGTCAAAGACTTATGGTCAGACCATCCTATGTCTGCTTTCATTAGCCTCATGAGTCACTCTACTTAACTCAAGGTCTTATGGTGCGAACCAAATACACTACTCTTGGTAGTAAAAGAAAACTTAATCATCATTTCATAATTAATGATTCATCATATTCACCCCAACATATTATACAAAATCAACGAATCCTATCATCTCATCCACCTAACTCAATCATATTCATTCATTAATCATATATTGGTAATTACCCATTTCCGTCACTTAAACATGTCAATACCCAAAATTTATAAAATATAATACACCTATTGACCAGATATCATACTCTTCTTATAATATTAACTTACCTATAACGAGTACAACCTCAACATAATTTTACCAATCGAAGGTTATGGTTAAACCATATAAATTGTTATGATGTTACATAAAAGTTTGTTCCTAGTACATGTCCCACATTGAAGATCTGAATGGGTAAATTGAATCATAATTAACCTAGAATCTAGGGTAAAAGTTTCAGTCCGATCTAACGGTTTAATAAAGTGGAAATTTGAAATTTCACATTGGTAATTCAAAAACAAAAAATTATGTTATTTTGAGATCCTTAATAAACACGACCAAATTTCTATAAATATCTAATAAAAAATCTGAATGGTCAAGATGAATCAACATGTCTTAGGAACTACATATCCAAATTTTAGGTTAATCTAACGATTAACTAGATAGGGATTGAGATTTTACCTAGACAACTCGAGAATAATATTCAAGTGGGTTTTAGCTCTATCTAAAATGCGAAATTGATTCATCTAAGTACAAACATACAATTACAAATCCGAGTGGTCAAAGTATAGTAATATATATCAAGAATCATCTAACAAAATTTCAACTCAATCTAACGGTAAACGAAGTCAGGATTTAAATTTTACTGAGATAGCTGAAAGATAGAAATAAAGTGATGGTCATTCTACTCAAAATTAAAAGATTGCTTCCTCTAGGTACAGTCCTTAAATAAAAAATCTTGATGGTCAAAGTTAATTACTATGTCTTATGAACCATATATTAAATTTTCAAGTTGATCTAATGGTAGACTATGTTGCAATTAGAGTTTTACTAAGGTAACTTAGAAAATGGAAAACATGGTCAAAAACTTAAAACTTCATAATTTTATTGGGTATCTATCCCAACATCTTTATAGTTCACATATTCAACATAATAATCATAATTTAATTGAAATTTCCATTGTTGATTATCTTTACATAAAAATTATGTTCCATTTTTCAAATAAAGTGAAAGCTTTTTTAGTAGACTTCCAAGAAAGAGAGGTGTGTCTCAATGGACAACTTAAGTACCTTGTCTTTCCTTAGCTAAAGTGTTCCCCAACTAGCTTTCACAAATTTCACATTATTATCATCCCAAGACATCGATCTAACAAAAAACATAGGATAAAAAAAATTTAACATCTACTTACAATATTAACATTTACACATTCACAAATTCAATACAAGATCATAGACAATTTCAGCACATAAGTTCACAAAGAAAAACAATAGTAATGATAGTTCCCTTTTGCACCACAACAACATTAGACCATCAATACTTATTACAAAATAAGAACAGATAAATGTTTCCTCCTCTTACCTGATTTTCTCTTCTTCTTGGATGAATAACACCAATTCAGAAGCTCTTTGTACCTTCTCTACAACTCAGATTCTAGCCCTAAAATCTCCTTTTTTGCTACGAAACTATTTCTCACTTTCACTCTCTTAATGAAAAAATTCTTTTCCTCACCCCTATTTATTGTTGAAGTTAGGGTTATTGTAGCATTACTATAGTTGTACTACATTTTACTGTAGTAGTACTATAGTTGTACTACATTTCACTATAGTAGTATTGTAGCTTACTAAATTTTTATTGTAGCATTATTGTAGCAATACATGATTTACAAGGTATTCTCACTATAGCACTGTATATATTTCACTATAGCATTATACGTATTTTACTGTAGCATTTTACATAAATTTTTTCTATATTTCTAAAAAAAATTCTAGCATCTTAATTACAACTATATTCAAGGGTCTTACACTTCTAACCTAGCTCAAACCTTGGGTTATAAATAGTGTATTTCAATGTTCTTTAAAAGTAAGTTAAATTATTGCAGAGCATATAGTCTGAAAAACTCTAAGACTTTAAGATAGCTTGTTGTTTCAGTGCTTTAAGAAGGAAAAGCTATTACTTAGTGTGTTTGAGTTGTTGGTGCTCTTCTACCAAGCAAAATCAAGTCGTTCATTCTTTTGTGTGTCGAAAGAAGGTGTTGGTCATCTCTTATCGATTAAGAGAGGTGTTTTCTAATCTCATTCTTATTTCGCTATTGTAAACTTTAATCATTATAGTGAAAAAGTTAATCTCTTTTGGAGAGATTGACAACTAGATGTAAAATCTTTTGATTTGAACCACTATAAAAATTACTTGTGAAAATTTTCTACTCCCTTCTCTATTTTATTTATTTGCTTTTAATCAACTCAAGTATTCAAATTTATCAAAGAAATTTTTAAAGCAAAATTTTGTTTAAAGGGAAGCGATTTTTAAATTGAACAAATGCACTCTTCTCTTGGTTTTGTCATAAGCTTAAACATTCTGCTACATGTTTTCTACATATTAAACCCACTTCAGCTGTTAGGTCTTTTATTCCCCATAACTAGGGGTAGGAAAATACAACTGAACTGCATTGTACTACTAAAATTTGTACTAAACTAAAAACTAATTTGTCTAAACTGAACTGTAAAACAGTTCAGACAAATTGAACTGTGTTTTGTTTTATTAAACTGACTGAACTGAACTATACTAAATTGTACTAAACTACAATATAAACTGAACTAAACTATTAAGCATACTAATTTTAAATTGAATTGTACTAATTTTAAACTGAATTGTACTAGTTTTTAAACTGAATAGTATAATAATACTTGTTCTTTTTAATTGAAATTAATTTTAATATTTATTTTATTTTATTCATAAGTGTCTTATAAATTAATTTTTTAATTATTTTATATTATTATTTTCTATTTCTTTTATTATTATATGTGTATGGAAATTATTTTATTTTTTATCTTTTTATTTATATTTATTTTGTCATGAATATTATTTTACTTTTATATTTATTTTTTTAATCTTTTATTTATATTTTTTTGTTTTATATGTGTATATAATTTACTTTATCTTTTTATCTACTTATTTTATTTTAAAATAATTTTTTATTTATATTTATTTTGTTGCCTCGTAAATTTTTTTTATTAATCAACTATTTATTATTTATATTTTATTATGTAAAAATTAAACTAATATTTAGTAATTATTATAATATATTAAAAGATGATACTAGAAAAGTCACTCTTAATAAAAGTTTATTAATTTTTTTGTTATTTGGTATTTTATAATAATAATTATTTCTACTATATTACTACTTTTTTTTATGATATTTCATTAGTCATTTAATAAAATTTAATGTTAAAAAATATATTTAATTTTAGTCCGTAAAATACTATCATTTAAAAATAATAATATTGATATTTATATTAAAGTAAGTTAATTTTTAAAATAAATAGTTATTTTAGTGTGTGTGCCTACACACATTTTAATATCATTAAAATTTTTTTTTAACATATTTTTACATATTTAATAATGTTAAAGAATATAATATATTTAAAGTATTATTTTTTTATATAGTCTTTTTTCTTTTATGAATTCTATTACTTAATCGTTTAATAAAATTAAATTTAAAATAAATATATTTTACTTTTATTAGTTAAAATAATATTATTGATAAAAAAATATAAAAATTTGGGATAAAATAAATTTTGTCTTAGAAAATTAATTATTAATATTTTATGTGAACGGTTTCTTTTATTAATATTTTATTATTAAATAATGTTTTCTTGGAAAGACGAAATAGTTGAACGCGACTAGAGAAAAAGAAATAGTAGATACAGTTCTCACAGTTAACTGAACCGAAATTGTTATAAGTTTACTTCTTAAAAACTGAACCATAAAATAGTATACTGAACTTTTAGTAAAAGTAGATCAGTTTTTTTTAGTATAATATAGTATAGTTAATTATAGTACAATAGAACTAAGTTATTTTTGTCTAGCCCTACCCATAACATACTATTACTCGAACCTATCTTACACTTATTCCACTTGCTTCCATAAGCCTTATGACTACAACTATGCTTAAGTCCAAAGTCTCACGTCAAACCTCTATTTACCTACTTCCATAAGTCTTACAAGTTTACTGAGATTAAGTACAAAGCCTTCCTTTTTCCCCGGACTTAGCCAAGTCCCAAGAAAAAAAGAATAATACTCCAACTTTACATTTATGATGATAAAAGACTTAACACACTCAACGCACCAACATTTCAACTACCAAGTTACATAACTTAGGAAACAACCATGATCAACTCATAAACAATGAGTATACATTTCACCACATTTATCACTTCCAATCAACAAGCTCAACTTGTCCAAATACATAAACTTACCAATCAAAACCTCAATAAGGTTTAAAACATAAACCAAAATAGCAACTCTGTTTTAATCATTCAAATAACAATTCTTGACAATGCACATACAAGGATAACACTTGATTAAAAGTTTAAAAAGAGATTCTGAAATTTAAAAAAACATCATAAAGGTATTCCAGGTGCTGAATGCTATAGCAACTCCTTTTAAAACTGCACCTGCACCATAACCATGTTTAATCCAAACTCCTAAAACATTTGGCAGACTTAATACACTTAGTTAAAGCAAAACAGATTGCAATAAAAGAAAACTGGACAGCACGCACCAAACAAAAGATGAGCCAAACCTATAATTCAAAACATTTCCTTAAGTTCTATCGTTCAAACCAGATTCCAGCAGCTCCTAACCAACCTGCTATTTACTAAGGTTAATTCAAACAATACTGCTGCAGCTTCTAGCCAATCTGCACATGTGCAACTAAGTTAAAAATACTAGGCAACACCATTCAAACATATCCAGCAGCTGTATGCTTATAAACGACAAGATTTTCCTTCAAGGTCAAGTACTTGCCACACCTAAAACTAGTTTAATGTTTCTAACGCTGCCCTACCAATTTCCAGAGAAAGAAACAAACAAAACAATACACCAACTAAGAAAAAAATGAATCCAACGTGAGTTATCCCATGAATCAGCTGCACCAGACTAATTACTTCAGCGTCCACTGCAAATCATGTTCCAGCATTAGCTCCAAAAATCAAATTCAGTTCAGAAGCCAAACACTGCAGCAAGCTAAGTTGAATCCAACGTCTACTTCATTCCAGCGTTGATTCTAGTGAGCACTTTATACTAGAAATGATATTACTGAACCACACTCACTGATTCAGCATCAATCCAGATCATGCACCAGTTTCCAGCATGCTTTCAAAGATTTATACACTTAAAACAACCAAAGAAATACTCCCAACCTTGAACCATCAGTAACGTGAGCATTGCCGAACCAATACTAGATCCATCCACCAATTTTTAGTACACAACTATGGACTTAAGCTTCCACAACCAGCATATTTACTTTGCCCTAAGTAACTTAATCTCTGCCTAATCATTCCGAAACAAATCATACAACAGCCATTGTTTGGCCTTACTAGTGAGTGAAAAAGTAAATAATATGTGATAGAGAACATCTTCATCATCAGAGTCAGGTCCTAGAGTTTAACATAACTCACAGAATGTCGCAATAGATGATTAAAGGGATCTTCCTGGTCTAAACCAAAGAACTGATTTATTAATAAGAGTAGTGCGGGCTTCATTTTTACACCTTTAATAGGCTTGACTGTGCTTGAGAAATGATGTGGCCTTGCTATTGTGTATAATCACCTAACAGCCTTCTTTGGTTTTTTTCTGACCATTTGGTCTGGTGTATGAGAATTCATATTGGAGCTTGCATAAGCTGTCTTTGCATGTTGTTGTGGCTGCTTTTTCACGAGTTGCTTGTGCTTTATAGTTTCACTATTGGTTCTCCTAGGTTGTCCTTTATATTTTAGGATGAAAGAGTATAACCTATTTTGGCTTCTTTCTTTGCCTACAAAACAACTTCAAGCAATTGTAAGCAGCAAATATTATGTAGTAAAATTATGCAGTTACAAATTTGTTACACTAAGTAACTCTCTATGCAATTTATACAATGATCAAACTGGTCAGAAATAGTAGTTTTCTTAACACATTCTCAGCAATAGCGTCAAAAACATGTTGATGCTCCAAAGAAATAATTTTTTCCACCAAGTATATTGATTAGTTTGTAGTACATCAAGTGTCGAGTGTCGTGTTCACAAGGATTTGGCATAATACACAAAGTTTTAAATTGTTTTGACTTGAATGAAATAGTGGAAAAAGTGCACGAGAAGTTTGAAAACAATTTTGATGCAAATAAATAATGTTAGTAATAACCTACTAAAACAATTCTGAGTAAATGATTGATTTCAGGATAATAATGATGTGTTAAAGCTAGATTTTAACAACTTTTGATAGCTCCATCCTTGAGCTATGCAACATTTCCGTGAGATTTGGAGGCTGGAAATTGCAAATGGAAGATGAAAACTCAATGGATGGTGACTGAAACAGCAGCAGTGAAGGCAGATTCCAGTGCAGTTCGGTTGAACATTTTCAATGGTTGATGAGTGAAGTTTGGCAGCGGAGGAAGATGTGAGGAGTGGATGTTGGAGTGAAGGCAGTGCTTGGATGAAGAGATGCAACTCAGACGGCCTTCCACTCAAGGAAGGAAGTTGCAATGGAGAAACTAAGCATGGGGAGGACTTCTGAATTTAAGAAGAGGCTGGATATTTCAGCAGAGTAATCTTATATCATTCAAAAGTGCATACAAGGTGCTACCATGGTGGGTTTTATAGATGCAACTCCCTTGGCCGTGTGTGAGAGGCATGATCCGTGAAAAGTGGATCTTATTTCTACCGGTCTAGCATATTAAACATGTGAGACAATGCATTTAATCACGTGGACACATGCTGAATTAGTTTTGATGTTGTAGCCCCTTGCTTGCTAAACTCACCCCCCTTCCTTTGTAGAGATGACTCTTTTACCCTTCTCCATGTTTTGGTACTTTGACAACATCTTCTTGGTCTCCAATCTTCCAACCAAAAATAGCAAAGAGTACTTGACCTTTGGGAGAGTGCTCATCTTGAAGTTTCTTGATCATCCCTCTTGTGATAGGTCCTATGGTGCTAGGCCTTCTTGTATCATCCCTTCCCTCTTGAGAGGGATTTGTCCTCAAATCCATAGGATCTTCATCTTCACTTTCATAACCTGCAAAAGGTTTAAGGTCAGATACATTGAAGGTAGCATGAACACTATATTCAGGAGGAAGATCAAGTTGATATGCATTGTTATTAATCCTCCTTATGACTCTAAAAGGTCCATCTCCTCTAGGATTGAGTTTGGATTTTCTTAGTTGAGGAAATCTTTCCTTTCTAAGATGAACCCAAACTAAATCTCCTTCATTGAAGATTAACTCTTTCTTGCCCTTATTATGTTGCTTGGCATATTTCTGATTTTGTTGTTGAATTTGATTTCTAACCCTTTGATGTAATCCTTTGATAAACTTAGATTTAGATACCCCATCTTGATGAACAAAATCAATAGAACTTGGAAGGGGTATTAAATCCATAGGAGTTAAAGGGTTAAAACCATAGACAACCTCAAAAGGAGACAATTTAGTAGTTCCATGAACTACTCTATTGTATGCAAACTCAACATGAGGTAGGTACTCATCCCAAGATTTGTGATTTCCTTTAAGAATTACCCTTAGTAAAGTGGAAAGAGATCTATTGACTACTTCAGTTTGACCATCTGTTTGAGGATGGCAAGTAGTAGAAAAAGATAACTTAGTCCCTAATCTAGACCATAAGGTCCTCCAAAAGTGACTAAGAAATTTTGTATCTCTATCCGAAACTATTACTTTAGGTAACCCATGAAGTTTTACCACATCTTTAAAGAATAACTTTGCAATGTTGCTTGCATCATCTACTTTGTGGCAAGGTATAAAATGAGCCATTTTACTAAATCTATCCACTACCACAAAGATGGAATCACAACCCCTAGAAGTTTTAGGAAGTCCTAGCACAAAATCCATACTTATCTCTTCCCAAGGGGTGGAAGCAACATTCAAAGGAGTATAAAGTCCATGAGGCATTGACTTAGATTTAGCTTCTAAACAAGTTATACACTTAAAGCAATGCCTTTGAACATCCCTTCTCATATGAGGCCAAAAGAATTTTTCTTTCAACATGGCAAGGGTCTTTTCTACCCCAAAATGTCTCATTAATCCTCCCTCATGTGTCTCTTTAACAAGGAGTTTTCTATGGGAACCTTGAGGAATGCAAATTTTTCCTTCTTTAAAAAGATACCCTTCTTTCACATAGAATCCTCCTTGAGACTTATTGAGACATTCCTCATAAATATGAGCAAAATCAGGATCTTGTGAATACAATTCAAGAATGTTATTAAACCCAAGAATTTGAGCTCCCAATGTGGCTAAGAGATTAATTTTCCTTGACAAAGCATCAGCCACGACATTGGATTTTCCTTTCTTGTATTTAATAACATAAGTGAATTGTTCAATGAATTCCAACCATTTAGCATGTCTCTTTTGTAACTTGTGTTGACTCTTCAAATACTTAAGTGATTCATGATCACTATGAATGATAAACTCCTTGGCAACAAGGTAATGTTCCCAAGTTTGAAGAGCCCTCACAAGTGCATAGAGTTCCTTGTCATAGGTGGGGTAATTACAAGAAGCACCATGAAGTTTTTCACTAAAATATGCAATTGGGTGGCCTTCTTGTAATAACACTGCACCTATGCCAAATCCTGAAGCATCACATTCTAGCTCAAAAGTTTTGGAAAAATTTGGTAAAGCTAGAATGGGTGCTTGTGTGAGCTTCTCTTTGAGTAGCTCAAAAGCTTTTTGTTGTTTTTCTCCCCAATGAAATGTAACATCCTTTTTCACCAACTCATTGAGGGGTGAAGCAAGACTAGAGAAGTTAGGAACAAATCTTCTATAAAAACTTGCCAACCCATGGAAGCTCCTTACTTCTCCTACATTCTTTGGAGGAGGCCAATCTTGGATGGCCTTTATTTTTTCTGGGTCCATATGAACCCCATTTTTGCTAACCACAAATCCAAGAAATATGACACTATCAACACAAAAGGTACACTTATCAAAGTTTGCAAACAATTTGTGATTTCTAAGAATTGTTAAAACAACTCTTAAATGATTTTCATGAGTTTGCAAATTTTGACTATATACCAAGATGTCATCAAAGTAAACAACTACAAACTTCCCAATGCAATCCCTAAGAACATGATTCATAAGTCGCATGAATGTGCTTGGAGCATTTGTAAGACCAAAAGGCATAACTAGCCACTCATATAATCCAAACTTGGTCTTAAAGGCAGTTTTCCATTCATCACCCTCTTTAATTCTTATTTGGTGATAGCCACTCTTTAAATCTACCTTTGAAAATATTTGTGCCCCATGCAATTCATCCAACATATCATCAAGCCTAGGAATGGGATGTCTATACTTGATTGTGATGTTGTTGATAGCTCTACAATCACAACACATGCGCCACTTTCCATCTTTTTTTGGTACAAGCAACACTGGTACAGCACATGGACTTAGACTCTTTTGAATTAAGCCTTTATCTAGCAACTCTTGGACTTGTGTCTCAATCTCCTTAGTTTCTTGGGGGTTTGTCCTATAGGCTGGCCTATTAGGAAGAATTGCCCCTGGATTGAAATCAATTTGATGTTCTATTCCTCTTATGGGTGGAAGCCCTTTTGGAATTTCTTTTGGAAATAGATCATCAAATTCTTTCAAAAGTTTGTGAATGGATGGAGAAAGAATTGAAGTCTTTGGATCACTAGATGTGCATGTAAGTGTTCCTTGACAAAGAAGAAGATATGAAGGTTGCTCAACTTGAAGGGTATTAAGTAAAGTCTTTTTGGTTAAAAGAACTTCATGTTGAGTGACCTTAGGTGGTACACTTGTCTCTTTACTCTCCTTTCTTTTTGACTTTTTCTTTTGGCCATGTTCTTGCCTTCTTAAAGACTTCATTTGTGCTTGATCCTTAGCCACTTGGTTAGGAGTTAGAGGATGAAGCACAAACTTTTTGTCCTTTTGATGGATAGTGATGGTATTAGTTAGACCATGATGGATAGTTTGATGATCAAATTGCCATGGTCTCCCTAATAACACATGACATGCTTCCATGGGAACTATATCACATAAAACTTCATCTTTGAAGTTCCCAATGGAAAATGCCAACTTCACTTGATTCTTGACTATTATATCCCCATCTTCATTTAGCCAATGAAGTTTATAAGGTTTTGGATGGGGTATAATATCAAGTTTCAATTTCTCAACCAACCTTGTACTACAACAATTGCAACAAGAACCACTATCAACAATGAGAGAACAATGATTTTCTTGAATTTTACACCTTGTATGAAAGATGTTCTCTCTTTGTGATAGGTGTTCTAGACTTGTTTGGTTGTTAAGAATTCTTCTTACCATGAGAAGTTGTCCATCATCAGCATATATTTCCTCTTCTTTTTCTTCTTCCTCACTCTCACTTTCACTAGTTGGGGTGTCACTTTCACTACTATATATGTCCTTACCTTTTAAAATGATGTTTCTCTTTGTAGGACATTGAGTAGCTACATGACCCCTTCCTAGACATTTGAAGCACTTGATCTCACTTGTTCTTGTGTGTGAGGGTGTTTCTTTCTTGGGTCTCTCTTCAATTTTGGCTAGAGGTTTAAATGGCTCTTTTTCTTTAAAAACTTTCTTTTCAAAAGTAGGTTGAACTTGAATTCTTTTTGAAGAAGATTTCCTCAAATTTTGTTGTTCTACCTTTATACACATTTGAACAAGATCATTCAAATCCCTATAAGGTAGAAGTTCAACTCTATCTCTTATGTCAAAATTGAGCCCACTTAAAAATCTGGCCAAAGTAATTTCTGGACCCTCCACTATGCCTGCTCTCATCATGTATAACTCCATCTTTTGTCTATATTCCTCAACTGTCATAGACCTTTGTTGTAACCTTTGGAGTTTATCCATGAGTTCCCTATTGTAATAGGAGGGAATGTGCCTCCTTCTAAGGGCAGACTTAAGATCATTCCAATAATGGATGGGAGGGGCTTGATGTCTAAGCCTCTCTTGGACTAAGGCAGTCCACCAATACATTGCATACCCTTGAAAACTTAGGGTAGCTAGAGAAACCTTTCTCTCTTCACTTACTTGGTGGCAAGCAAATAATTGCTCCACCTTCATTTCCCAATCAAGATAAGCCTCAACATTATCCTTCCCATGGAAGTGAGGCAACACAATATTGACTTCTCTAGGGGGTGGTGGTGCATGAGAATTTCTCCTATGCCTCCTAGAAGTAGAAGGTTGATGAGGGTAATAATCACCCATACTCAAAGAATTCCCTCCCTCTTGAGAATTTTCACTCTGACTTCCCCTAGATTTACTTGCCCTTATCAATCTCAATTCATCTTGAATAACAGCATTTTGAAGCTCTCTATTGACTTTCTCTTCTTTTATTTCCCTTCTCATTTCCTTGAATTCATTAACTAAAGCTTGAAGAGAAACATTTTCTTTTTCACTATCACTAAGCCTAGGAGAATGTCTTCTAGACATTATAGTGGACTTAAATGTTATTCTTGAAATAAAGACTAAAGATTTTCACTTGAAAGCAATATTCCAGGTAAGGGTGGTGAACCACTAGGGTCACTTAATAACCATGCCTTGTCCTTGCCAAATATGCTTCTAGCTACTTACTAAAGTCCTTAGATCAAAATCACTCTTAAATCCACTTAAGTCTTAAGACCACAAAGAAAACACAAAGAAAAGAAAAACAACAAGGATTGGGACTCTAAAATTCGGACTCTAGGCGCGCTCCTAGTCCTTGAATGAAATCAATGAAACTTGAAAGTAAAAGTGAGATCTCCTATGGTGAGGCTTAGACTTTGGATCTAAGACACACTCACCGACTACCCAAATTTTAGGTTGTGAGACTTCTTTGAGTCTAGTTACAAATGAGGGAAGAGCACTTGTGAACTCTAGCACCTCACTTGCTTGGATTTGACAATTAAAAACCAAAGAAAAATTACAAGAGAACTTGGTAAAATTGGTAAGGAAAAGATGTGTGCAGCTTTGGCTTCTCAAAACAAAGAATGAACTATGCTTAATTCACACCAAATCTCTCAGCTGCAAGTGATCACTCAAAGCTGGACAATTCTGCTGAAACCAAAAACAATCTGCATTTGCTGCTATAAACCAGACCAAATCTGATGCAGAACTGAATTCCGAGAGGCCTCCTTGGCTTTGATTTTCTCAAGCAATGAACTTCCTTTGATGCTTCCTTTCGTGGAGATTAGTCTGAGCTATAATCCACCACTGCAATTCACGTATATTAGTGCTACAATTGTCACCACTGCTGCTGCAATTCACACCCAAAAACCAGTACAGAACAACCTTTTATCAAACAGGTTGTGTGCAAGAACTTCAAAAATATTGAAATTGAGAAATTAAATGGTAACAAACAAGGTAGCACTTCAAAAAGAACCTAAGAATAGTTCTAGAGTGGATTTAAAAAGCAAGAAACAACTTTAAATCAGAATCATACACGAATTTGCTAAGCATTGAAAATTGACAAAACTGTTTGATGAAATGCCTGAATGAGTTTCACCAAATTTCTGCACCAGATTTTAAACAGCAACAATGCTATAGACTTCAAACTTTTGAAACTGATGATGCAATGGTCCTAAGTGCCTTTTAACGTATGTAATTTCTCTTTTGAATTGTTATTTTGCTATTTTAAATGGACCATGGCTTTTACTGCATCTAAACATGATGAATCAATCAAGATAATGCAGTGCAGAATTTGACAGAAACCAAAAACCAGCACAGTTTTCTCAGCAGAAATCAGTTTCAATGCAGAAAACAAAAAATGACCAAATGAACAGTACTGCGCCTAGTTATTTTCCAGTGATTCAGACATGTTTTGATGATGATTTATGACTTGTTGGAACTAATTGAATACATCAAAACCGTGTAAAACAGAAAATCATTACTGCAGTACCAGAATTTCAGCTGAAATTAGCAACTAGCATGGTCAAATTTTGATTCAAAAGCAATTCTGATTTGAAAACAGCAAATAGGAGTTAGGAATGGTGTTTGAAAGTTGCACTAATGCAGAAATTCAATGTTGAGAATGGTTAGCAATGATCTAATACCAACCACACACAATTATGCAGAATTTGCAATGACAACTATGCATCTCGGCCAAATGATGCTTGAACACTCTTGCCACATGAAAATCTATTTGGAATCAACTCAGTTCATCTTCCAAATGGTTCAGACCATGAATCAATCAACTACTACTCAATGGAACAGTAAATGACCATATGAACAGTGGCAAAATGAAGCAAAATTTTCAGAATTAAAATGCTGTAACAGATTTGAGGAAAACAGCACAGATTTGAATTTGAATGGTAGATCTAACACCTGAGCTCATTTCTGAAGTATTCATTGCTCTTAATTGGTGTAGCTACATTCAAACAACTCAAAACTTTGGAAAAAACTTGGTTGAAAACCAGATTTGATGACAAATCAGCAAAAGAACTAACATGACTTAGACAAAAACCAGAAATGATGTTTAAATTGCAAATTGGACTCAAACAATTAAGAACAGCCGAATAAAATGAAGGAAACTCAAGCAAAGACAGCTAGTAGCCAATAAAATTGAGAGTAGATCCTAAACACAGCAATGATTGATGAAAATCAGTGCAGAATTTTCAGAAAACATCAAGAACAACCAGGAAAATTTGACAGCAAAGAAAATGGAAGAAAACTAGACTTATCTCACGGTTCTAGCTTGAACCTAGGCTCATGATACCACTTGATAGCTCCATCCTTGAGCTATGCAACATTTCCGTGAGATTTGGAGGCTGGAAATTGCAAATGGAAGATGAAAACTCAATGGATGGTGACTGAAACAGCAGCAGTGAAGGCAGATTCCAGTTCAGTTCGGTTGAACATTTTCAATGGTTGATGAGTGAAGCTTGGCAGCGGAGGAAGATGTGAGGAGTGGCTGTTGGAGTGAAGGCAGTGCTTGGATGAAGAGATGCAACTCAGACGGCCTTCCACTCAAGGAAGGAAGTTGCAATGGAGAAACTAAGCATGGGGAGGACTTCTGAATTTAAGAAGAGGCTGGATATTTCAGCAGAGTAATCTTATATCATTCAAAAGTGCATACAAGGTGCTACCATGGTGGGTTTTATAGATGCAACCCCCTTGGCCGTGTGTGAGAGGCATGATCCGTGAAAAGTGGATCTTATTTCTACCGGTCTAGCATATTAAACATGTGAGACAATGCATTTAATCACGTGGACACATGCTGAATTAGTTTTGATGTTGTAACCCCTTGCTTGCTAAACTCACCCCCCTTCCTTTGTAGAGATGACTTTTTTACCCTTCTCCATGTTTTGGTACTTTGACAACATCTTCTTGGTCTCCAATCTTCCATCCAAAAATAGCAAAGAGTACTTGACCTTTGGGAGAGTGCTCATCTTGAAGTTTCTTGATCATCCCTCTTGTGATAGGTCCTATGGTGCTAGGCCTTCTTGTATCAACTTTATACCTCTCGTGTAATGATACAATTATTATTTATAAATATGCAAGTAATCATATCTTAGGAGTTCTCTTTAAATGTAAATTTATATCCATTCCCGATACCTAGAGTCTAATATCGTCAAACTATAGTATGATTCCTTGGTAACTGTTTGAATGAATCACTTGCATAAAGATTAAGACTCTAAAACCAACTAGAGCTTTAAATCTATTCCTAGCATCTAAAAGCAGGAGAAGAATTAGTTGGACTACAATTGAAGTTAATCCCCACTCAATCCTAAGCTAGTGAAATAAGATGAGGAATTAATTCATCCAACAATAGATATAATGAAGGCATATCTCTTAGCAATGGCCAAGCACTTTCAAAAAGAGTTAAAGTCATTTGGGGAAGATGGCCTAGACTCTATCTCTTGGGCCATCTTTGGCCATCATGAAGCTTTTAGAGTAAGAATAATTTTAGGTCTTGTATTTTGGGCCAAGTATTCTAGGACTTATTTGGGCTCTGTATTATAGGCCTAATAGTGTAGGAAATAATTTGGGTCTTGTATTTTGTGTCAAGTAGAACAGGGTTTTCACCACCCAAGTCAATAAAGGGTCAAAGCCCAATGTTGACCAAGGTGGGACTTCCACACCATGAGTTGACAAGGGGTCAACATTTTTAACTAGCTTGGTGGACAAGAGAGAGTGGATGGCCTTAACAAGTGTCACCCTCTTATTGGGAGAGTTTTTCCTCCTAGTTAGTGGTCAGATGTCACTCTAGGAATGAAGATTATTTTTCATTGGTAGTGGCCACATGTCACCATCTCATTTGAGAGGATTTTTTCTACTTGTCTCCTTCCTATTGGAGAGGATTTATCCTTGCTCTCCAAGCTAACCAAGGTTGCTCTTTTAGGTTAAAGTTTTTGCCCATTTTAAGACAACTTAGCCTATAAATAAAGGTGTCTCAGCTTCATGTAATGACCTTTGATCTAGAGAAAAGTTATGTTGTCATTTTTGTGTCATACTACTCTTATTAGGTCACCCTAGGCTAGAGCAATCCAAGTGGCCTCCTCCAGCCACCTTCCTTCAAGAGTTAGCCTAACCTCTCTTAGAGAACTCTTAAACATTTCATCCTTCACCACACAATCCACCATAACTGTGACACAATCAATCATTCCCCACCATCAAAATTTTGCACCAAAATTCGTGAGCTTCATGGCTTGTTTCCTACTAGATTTGGCTTGGTCTCGCTAGAGGATTTCCATCATATAAACTAATTCACAAACATGTAATAAAAACATATTTTGATAAATAAAACAGTACCAATCCAAGAGTGTTCCAAAGGGTTACATGTTTGCTTCAATAGTTAAAGAGATATAACTCTTAATGATAGATGAAAACAATACTATATTGAAGAACCATCCTCTCTTATATTCTCTAATAATGTTTACTAAGTACATAGGTAAGTGTCTAAGAAGCTATCTCAAAGTCTCTCAAAAGAACCTCTCCAAAAAGTCACTCTAAAACATAGAAGAAACTTTATTTTTATAAATTGTTTAGGGCAGCTGATAGGAAATAATATATTTGATTATAGTTTACCTTATTTAGTTTCTGCATAATTGATTATGTCTTAAATAATTGATATATTCTTTCCTTAATTATAGAATCTAGGTATTCTGTATATTCTATATATTGTACGCTGGTTACTCTTTCCAAATCAACAAAACAGATTTGTTACAATCCTTACAGCAGCGCTCAATAGTACACTTGTAGCTCTAGATGCAAAGCTTTCCTCCTTGGGTAGGTTTTCTTTTATGGCCCAAGCTTCATGCTCTGGTGTTACAACCCTTAAGATAACTTCTTTGGATATGAGTCCTCATGCTTAACCTTAAGTTTAGTGATTGAGGTTTCCCTTTGTAATGGGTTTGCCTATATGGCTCAAGCTTTAATTCTACCACTTAGTTGTACTACTGTCGATTTTTTTCTAGAATTGCTTTAATTTCATCTATTTTCTTTATTATTCTACTTTAAGTCTCTTTTGATATCAAAAATTGCAAAACAAGTTAATGTGGGATTATTTATACACAATTTTAACAAAATCAAAGTAAGATAAGTGTCAAATTCATCTTAAAATTAACTCATAGACATTTATCAATTTGTCACTTGGTTTCCTCAATAAACTGCAATACCGATTGCCAAGTATTGGAAACATATTTATGTGGATCCTTGTTCTAGCAAGGCATCAAACCAAAGTGCTACAAAGTTTATGAATTATTTAGGACTTATGAGTTGATATCATGTTTGTATTACCATTTCATCGGATGAGGTTGAAGAGACATATTCAAAGGGTAGGATACTAAGGTACTTAAACATCCCTTAATGACTACTGATGAGTTGTCGCAACCCACACAAATTTAATGTGCAATTTAGAAAGGCAGTATATCTAGGAAATGACTCCTAGGTCGTCTCTCAAGGACCAATTTTGCGGTTCAAGAATTAAGTCAGACACGAAGTGGGGGGGGTTTGTGAAAAGTTTGTGAATGCAGATAAATTAAATTGAAACATGGATGCAGACAGAAATGTGTAAACACAAATGGAAACAGAATGTAAAAACGGAATCAAATACAGAATGAAAACGGTTGGTCATTGACTTAATTACTATGCTTCCAATCACAGATCAACGACAAGTACACACTACTCTAATCCAAATCCAACATGAATCACCCCACTAAGCGAAGGCTAATTCGGTCTTCAAAATTGCAAACTAAGCGAATGCAATGCACAAATCGAATCAGTTATGCACCGTACAGTCTGATCAACTAAGCAAAGAATTGACACCGATTGTGCAACTAAGCGTATACCTAATCGCAAGCACACAACAGATTAAATATTGAGCTAAATCAGAGCAGCAGTATGACAATTTAAGTGCAAAAGTCCCATGAATAAACTACTCTAGCCTATAATCCAACACAACTAACCGATTAAGCGAAGGTCAATCATGCTTTCATAATCACAAACTAAGTGAACGCAATACACCTATTTCATCCTATGTGTTCCATACAGATTGATCAACTAAGCGAAGATGCAATCACCAACTAGGCAACTAAGCGTATACCCGTTGCAAGAACACAGTCAGATTTCACAGGATGCCAGGCAGAGCAGAATAAACACAAGAACAGTCCAAGAAATTTCAAGGAAACAATATAATTTTATTAATGACCAACCCACTAACTTAAGCTAACATGACAACTAAATTATCACAAACGAACATAATAGGCGATATTTAAAGTAAATGAAAACATTGGAACAAAACATTCAATACTAAGGTGCGTGAACAGTGAAATAAAATGAAAATGCAACAAATAAGCTAAAGAAATAAAAAGGAAATTCATCACGAAAACATAACTTAAGTAAAATAACACGAACCAGATTGCTAAATATAATTCCTAATTCAATAATATTAAAATCAGTTTCAATGCAAGCTGAAGCTAAATCAATTTAAATGCAAGCTGAAGCTAAATCAATTTAAATGCAAAGATGCAAAACAAAATAAATCCAAAAGGGGCGGTGTGTGCTTCCTAATTGAAAGTTATGAATCCAATAAAGTGCTGCTGGAATAAAAAAAAATAAAGAACCAAAGCCCAAAAAATTTGCTCAATACAGCGTGCTTCTCTTTCTTCATCCCAATGCAATAGTATATTGTTCAAAAGCTCTTTCCTAAATAACATTCAAAGCAAAAACGAAGTTCTATGTGACTGCTGCTGCACATTTCCATTCAAAAATTTCAAAAGAAAATAAAACTACTACATATGCGCTGGAGTTCATTTCCCATTCTGTTCAAAGCAAATTCAAAGAAAGTTAAGTAAAGAAAATGTTACAGCTGCTCACAACATGACAGACGCTACAACTCAAGCTAGGAAAAGGAAAATGGATTCTCTCACGGTGGTTGCTGCACCTCCATCATCATCACCGTTTTTTCTTCATTTTTTTCCTATCCGTGTGCTTTTCTAAAAGTGAAAATATGATGTGAAAAGTGCAGAGAGATCCCCTTTCTAGGGTGGCGGCTGTGCCTTTAAAGATGAGGATGATGACCCTAGTGTGCACACGGGCTATGACCTTTAAGGCGAGACTTCAACTCTGTTGGATGTGGACATGGTGCTCATGGATGTGGATGTGGTGCCTTTAAATTGTCATTCGCACCCCTTTCCAAGCTTCTTCACATGCATGTGCTTCTTTCTTTTAAAATGAAATGGTCACCTCACGTGCTAAGTTAAACTATTTTTTTTATCACAATGCTGCTGCCATAAGTCGAACCCATCTCATATATTTCTAAGAAACAAAACAAAGCAGACCGTGAGTTAGCGCATTTCTAATTAAAGTAAATCAACACTAAGGCCATGCACCTCCCTTTTTACTCAATCGGCACCCCACGTTTCTTTAATCACAAATGTGTGTCATTTAACCTCCAAATTCCCCAAATTGTATTTCCACAATTTTTCTTGCATTTAATAATGCAATTAATTAGCCCAGATAATTCAAATTAATTAAAATAAGAATTGCTGGTCAAATTAAGCACAATTAGCAAAAACGGGAAAATACCGAACATTTAAGCACAATTCCCTGAATAATTCTAGCACAATAAACTAAGTGAAATCAATAAAATATCGACTTATCAAAATAGACCACACTTAGTCTTTTGCACGCCTGGGCAAAATCCAGACGCAAATCAGGGAACAGTTCAACGGACATCAGGGAATCGACACAGACTCAGCACACAGAAAATAAAGACTCACAATGAAAGAAACAGAATTACACATTCTCAAGAAATCTGGACAAAGAAAGGAAGTAGACAGTATCCAACACAAACTCATAGAAAAGATATACTCATGAAGTCATCAAAGCAAATCAAGAAATGGCAAAATGATCAATCAGCTTAAGAGGGGAATCAAAAGCAACAGAACCTCACATATGCACACTATCAGTGTTTCTCTCAAGTGTCTAAGGTAAACAATGTTAACTCAATGCACTCAAGAAAGCAAAAAACAAACAGACTTGGCAACCCTCTAATATCAACACTCAAAACATATGCATGTTCAAATCAAAAGGTTTTTTATGGATGTAATGGGGCCAAGGATAAGAGAGGATATAATATGGATGAGAAGCTACAAACCAAAATAAATAGAGGAGCAATGGGGAACAAGTGTAAACACAGTCAAATAACACCCAACCCCTCTAATTCAATCATCTTCTTGACTCCATTATTCACACAATTTTTTTTTAAATTTTTCTCATTTTTCTGTATTTTTTTTTTCTCTTTTTTTTTCATCTTGTCTCTTTTCTTTTCTCTCTTTTCAGAACACAACTCTAAGAGACAACATACACAACATATTTACAAAAACAACACAAGAAGAGGAGCCAACTAACCAATTCATCTGAATATCCCAAGAGACCACACTTATTCCCAAAACAATTCCAAAGCTCCAAAATTCCCTAAGGTTAAGGTAATCATGGTTTTTCATTTAGGGCTAGTGTATGAGCTTCAAAACAAAGAAATGGGGAAAGTATAGGCTCAAAAGGGCTATCAAAGGATTAAAACAGGGTAGGCTTATCTGGTTAGAGAGACTCAATAACAAAACTGCCTTTATCAGTTCCAAACATGCATATCACTCAAGAATCATCAACAAGAGTCAAGCCAATATGTGCAAGCAATCAAGAGACATATCACACACCAGAAAGGATATCAAGTGGCTCAAATCTCACACAGGGTATTTCTGTCACAATCAATTCAACCTCTCAAACATCATAATCATCTTTCCCAAGCAGAGAAAAGCAAGGATTTCCAAAAAATCAGAGTATCAATGAAATGAAAGACACATCTACAACCTAAACAAAGTCTAGAAATCAAGAGAAACATGCAAAACTGTACACAAGACAAAACAAAAACTACCTAGAAAACAAAAAATTTAACGCAGAAAACATAAACTAACAAAGAAAGTAGAATTCTCCCCCAATAGACCACACTTAAACTACACAGTGTCCTCAATGTGTCACAAGCATAAGATCGCAATCATAACAATCAACAGATCATGGACAAATGCAATAAAAGCGGGAAAGGGAGAAGAAGGGAAAAGAAAACTCTCCTGATCATGGTGGCAGTTGCCAATTTTGGACTTTCAGGGAGGGGTCTTCCACCACAAGAGTCAGCAAGGAAATCTTGAGAAGGAACTGCTTCAGTCTCTAGATTTGATCAAGCAGGGAGATGTCCTCCACAACTGGATCTAAGAAGCAGTAATTGTTGATGAGCGGGTTCAGCTGATGCCTATTAACCTTCAAACTGTTGTGTATGCTGGCACCCTTGTCTTCCACCGTGGGTGTGTTGATCAAATTCATATGTACCTCCTGCAACATGGTTAGTGCAATGTGGTTCCAAAGAAATAATATGCAGAGGTATAACACCCAATCCCAGTATAACAGGCTGAACATCAGATAAACCCTCAGAACATGAATCACTTTCAAATGTAGAAACAATATCAACAACAATCTCATATTCATGTTCAGTGCATGGAGAATAATCATTCAAATGTGATATCAAACAGTGGTTCTCATCATGCAGAGAGGTAGAATGTAAATCATGCTCATCAACATACCCATCATCAGCATAATCATCAAAAATAGAATCTATCTCAGGTATGTTTACCTCCACTTCCCTGGATGTGGCTAAAGTGGTGGAAGGTGAAGTCGGTCTACCTATCTCAAAAGTGGTGCTTACATCTGTCTGGTCCTCCAATTCTGCATCAGTCTCCTCAGGTGCAAGGGTAGGGACATAGGAGTGTGGGAAAGTAGATGGTGCAATAGTAAACTCATGACTCTGCTCCCCATCTCCTATGTGAATGACTATGACATCATCAAGAATCTGAACAGTCTGAAATGGTGATCCCTCTAAAGCTTGAGACTGTTCCTCAATGAACTGCGTGGCCATCTGCCCCAACTGATTGCTCAAACTCTGAATTGACGCTCTGGTCTCTTGCATGAACTCAATGTTCTGCATGGCCATCTGCCTTAGTAACTCCTCCAATGTAGGCTCAGAAGTAGTGGAAGGATGAGGAATTTCTTGGGCAGACTCAAAAAACTACAGCTGCTGTAGGTTCTGGACTGGTGGAGGCATACAAGCATTCTAGAATGGTGGTTCTTGATATTGAAGCTGTGAAGTACCATATCATCCCAGGTTAGGATCATTCCACCCAGGATCGTTGCTATATGAATCAAAATGATGCTGAGTAGGGGAGAATCTGTCCAAAAACAAATGCTTAAGATATTCCCAATTGGCCCTGAATTCTGGTGGAAGATGAATAAGCCACTCCCATGCTGCTTCTTCTACTGAATGTAGGAATGCCTTTAAGAAAATGCGATCATTCGGGACATGCGAAGGTTTCATTACAGAGCAAATGAGTTGGAACCTCTCCAAATAATCATATGGGCATTCACCTACAAAACCATGAAACTTAGGCAACAAATGTATCAGTCCAAAGGTGAGAACGCAATGAACATCATCCTCACTATGTGTAACTGGCTCCCAAAGAGCACTCTCATGAGTCGGAGGATGAGTCATATTGTTCTCATCATAAAAATCAGTAGGAGAACCATAATCAGAGTAACATGCAGGAGTAGAATCATAATCATAGGCACAGGCAGAAGAAGTAGTATCCAGATAACCAAAATAGGTAGACATGTAGAAAGAAAGGGGAAAACAAGAATGCAATGAAAATATGCAGCTAAAGCTACCTAAATGCAACATACATAACACCACACACAAAACAAAACATCACACTCACAACACAAGACAAAACACAACACACACTAACACAACAAAAGACCTAAAACCGAACCGTTGGTCCCCGACAACGGCACCAAATTTTGATGAGTTGTCGCAACCCACACAAATTTAATGTGCAATTTAGAAATGCAGTATATTTAGGAAATGACTCATAGGTCGTCTCTCAAAGACCAATTTTGCGGTTCAAGAATTAAGTCAGACACGAAGTGGGGGGGTTTGTGAAAAGTTTGTGAATGCAGATAAATTAAATTGATACACAAATGCAGACAGAAATGTGTAAACACAAATGGAAACAGAATGTAAAAACAGAATCAAATACAGAATGGAAACGGTTGGTCATTAACTTAATTACTATGCTTCCAATCACAGATCAACGACAAGTACACACTACTCTAATCCAAATCCAACACGAATCACCCCACTAAACGAAGGCTAATTCGGTCTTCAAAATTGCAAACTAAGCGAATGCAATGCACAAATACAATCAGTTATGCACCGTACAGTCTAATCAACTAAGTGAAGAATTGACACCGATTAGGCAACTAAGCGTATACCTAATCGCAGGCACACAACAGATTAAATATTGAGGTAAATCAGAGCAGCAGTATGACAATTTAAGTGCAAAAGTCTCATGAATTAACTACTCTAGCCTCTAATCCAACACAACTAACTGACTAAGCGAAGGTCCATCATGCTTTCATAATCACGAACTAAGCGAACGCAATGCACCTATTCCATCCTATGTGTTCCATACAGATTGATCAACTAAGCGAAGATGCAATCACCAACTAGGCAACTAAGCGTATACCTGTTTCAAGAACACAGTCAAATTTCACAAATTTCACAGGATGTCAGGCAGAGTAGAATAAACACAAGAATAGTCTAAGAAATTTCAAGGAAACAATATAATTTTATTAATGACCAACCCACTAACCTAAGCTAACATGACAACTAAATTATCACAAAAGAACAGAATAGGCAATATTTAAAGTACACGAAAACACTGGAATAAAACATTCAATACTAAGGTGCGTGAACAGTGAAATAAAATAAAAATGCAACAAATAAGCTAAAGAAATAAAAAGGCAATTCATCACAAAAACATAACTTAAGTAAAATAACACGAACCAGATTGCTAAATATAATTCCAAATTCAATAATATTAAAATGAGTTTCGATACAAGCTGAAGCTAAATCAATTTAAGTGCAAACTGAAGCTAAATCAATTTAAGTGCAAACTGAAGCTAAATCAATTTAAATGCAAAGATGCAAAATAAAATAAATCCAAAAGGGGCGGTGTGTGCTTCCTAATTGAAAGTTATGAATCCCAGCTGCTGGAATAAAAAAAAATAAAGAACGAAAGCCCAAAAAATTTGCTGAAAACAGCGTGCTCTTCTCTTTCTTCATTCCAATGCAATAGTATATTGTTCAAAAACTCTTTCCTAAATAACATTCAAAGCAAAGACGAAGTTCTATGTGACTGCTGCTGCACATTTCCATTCAACAATTTCAAAAGAAAATAAAACTACTACATATGCGCTGGAGTTCATTTCCCATTCTGTTCAAAGCAAATTCAAAGAAAGCTAAGTAAAGAAAATGTTACAGTTGCTCACAACATGACGGACGCTACAACTCAAGCTAGGAAAAGGAAAATGGATCCTCGCACGGTGACTGCTGCACCTCCATCATCATCACCGTTTTTTCCTTCATTTTTTTCCTATCCGTGTGCTTTTCTAAAAGTGAAAAGATGATGTGAAAAGTGCAGAGAGATCCCCTTTCTAGGGTGGCGGCTGTGCCTTTAAAAATGAGGATGATAACCTTAGTGTGCACACGGGCTGTGACCTTCAAGGCCAGACTTCAGTTCTGTTGGATGTGGACGTGGTGCTCATGGGCCGTGTGAAGGCTGGATGAAAGTTGTGGACGCTACACTGCTGGACGTTGCTTACTGAACCGCTTGATTTAATGTTGTTGGTCATGTGTGTTTTTGCACAGACTGTGACCTTCCAGTAGCTGCTGCTGGGCCATTTGAGATGTGGAGGTGTTGTTGTTGCCAGCTTCTGCTTTGGCCGTGAGAAGGTTGCTGGATGTAGCATCATGGACTCTTTGCTGGACCGTGGAGGCCCGTCTGTTGCCAAAATTTCTGGATGCCACATTTAAAATTCCATGGGCTGCGAATGTGGTAGAATGAAGGCCGTTCACGTGCTGCTGCCTTAAGTTGGGACGTGGTCTTGTCCAAATTCTCCAAGTTTAAATTGTCATCCGCACCCCTCTCCAAGCTTCTTCACATGCATGTATGCATGTGCTTCTTTCTTTTAAAATGAAATGGTCACCTCACGTGCTAAGTTAAACTATTTTTTTCATCACAGTGCTGCTCCCTTTTTACTCAATCGGCACCTCACGTTTCTTTAATCACAAATGTGTGTTATTTAACCTCCAAATTTTTCAAATTGTATTTCCACAATTTTTCTTGCAATTAATAATGCAATTAATTAGTTCAGATAATTCAAATTAATTAAAATAAGAATTTTTGGTCAAATTAAGCACAATTAGCAAAAATGAGAAAATAACGAACATTTAAGTACAATTCTCTGATTAATTCTAGCACAATAAACTAAGTGAAATCAATAAAATATCGACTCATCAACTACATAAATTAATTTTTATATTAACTTATTAATTAATAGATTTGGTAATGTTTCATGTTATTTTTATAGCAAAATTATGAGATTCTGATTATTAAGGTGAAGAGGAAGAAGACTTGATCTGCCATTGTCGTTAGATGAAAAGACTTTAGACTTTCTTGATATGGCAATTTGTTTTTTGAAAGTATAAATATGAGACTCTCTATCTAAATTTCCATATTAGCAAGAAATATTGGATGAAGTTTTTTGCCAGTCGATTAAACTTTATTTGGCAGTTTAGTTGATGATATATATGTACTTATAGCTTTTCGTAATCCACTCTTTATTTGCATTATAGAAGAAACGAATATTTTCCCAGTTGTAGAAGTTGAATAATTTTCCATATCTACTATCTCAAGGGAAATATACATTATTGGAGTAGTGTAGGGCCTTAGAAGACTCTTAACCTTCACGCTATGAGATCTGGAATGCTAGTCACACAAAAATCAATAAATCAAATGACTTTTCAATATGCAAAGATCATTGCTAATAAAATGGTAACTATAAATGTACTTAATAACGTTCTCAATTCCACACCATTCATATGGGAAGTAGTTAGGAGAATACATATATACTATTAACATTTATATGATTCTTTAGTTGAGTATGTTACCTAGGACTCGATTATTTCCCATTCTTATTGGTATATTGACAATAATTATAGGAAGACTAAAGCACTCAAGACATGTGCTTGGTGTTCGTCTTTGGTTAAGGCCTCCTTGATTACTTTGGTGTAGAACTGTCAAAATGGGTCACAATCCGCGAGTTAATCTAGCCCGTCACGGGTTCGGGCTGGGTTGGGTTTGAAAAAATTATATTTTTTTATGCGGGTCAGATTTCAACCCGGCTCATTCAAATCTGACTCATGCGGGTTGAACCCGTGGTGGATCGGGTTGGTCCACCAACCCGCTTACCTAATTTTATTTTATTAAAATTTAATTTTAATTTTATAAAAAAATATTTATTATTTTTTTTGCTTGAAAAAATTATTTAAGTTCCTTATTTTCAAAATTAATTAAACATCCATCTTGGGAGTGAAATTTAGGAGTGAAATTTGTTTAGATTTGAATTATAGAAAGTTTGTAATTTTTTTTTATTTTAAAAAAATTATAATTAAGTGGGCCAATGAGCCAACCCGTTTACCCACCAACCTGTGGTGGGTCGAGCCGGGTTCGAATTTTTCTAGCTGGCTAATAAATGAGCCGAGTTTGGTTGGCTCACTAAGTGACCAACCCGTGGTGAACTGGGCCGGGTCGAGCCAGGTTACCCATTTTCACAACTCTACTTTAGTGCACTATCACAAAGGAGCACTATAGAGTCTTGTAGTTATGATGCCTTACAAAAGATGGAGATGTAGTTTAATGAAAAACTGAATGGGATCCAATTATCCTTGAAGCAAGAGTTTGGTAAGAAATTTGAATCATTTACTCATTCAAAAGACTTAATAATAATACCTTTTACAATTACTATGATTGCTCAAGTGAACACTAAAGAGATTGTTGTTACTACAAATCCCTGTGTGGATCATACTCAATGTAACAAACAATATTGATATTTTGTATGATGTAATTTGATTTTTTTTCTATAACAATCTTTTGTTCTATTTCAATAGCATTTCTTCAATCACAATTTTTGTTTCACACATTTAAGTTTTTTTCATTTTTGTAACTAATTTATGTTCTTCATAAGTAAGATATGAGTTATTTTCATTCCTTTTGTAGATTTGTTCTTTTTTTTTTGTTGTGTTCTTATTCATTAGCATCTCATTTATTTTGTTTCATTTTGCAATCTTTTTACTCTTTTCGCATCGTTGAAAAAAAGAAATACATTTCTTCAATTACCATTTTTGTTTCCGGCGTTCAAGTTTTTTTTTCGCTAACCAGTTTTTGTTATTCTTTAGTAAGATCTCTGTTATTTTTTTTCTTTTCTTAGTTTTTTTTATCACCATTTTTGTTTCAAGTGTTCATTTTTTTTTTCTTTAACTAGTTTGTGTTCTTCTATTTTTTCTCCCTTTTATATATTTTTGTTCTTTTTGTAGCATTAATCGAAATATGTTTCTTCAATCATCATTTTTTTTTTCAGGCGTTCGATTCTTTTAACCAATTTGTGATCTTCTCCAATAATTTGGTAAGATTTTTCCTGTTATATTTTTAAGTTATATAATTTATTTTGAATATTTTTATTATATTTTTTTTGTTATTTTTTTTCTATCTTGTGTGGGATTTGCCTTTAGGTTTTGTCAAATATTTTCACACAAAAAATAGAGTGATAAATGTGGTTCTTCATGGACACTAGATCAAGTAAAATGTAAATTGCTGATACAAAATTCTACAAAAAGGTCAATTAAATTTGGTAGTGGATGGAAGAAATTTTGTGACCAAATTTGATAGTGGATAGAAATTTTTTTGTGATGTCTATATACTATAGGAAGAAGATTGAGTTGTTTTGGACAATAATACCAAATTACCAAATAATTTACACTTGAACTTACATATAGGTGTGGTGTAAACGTTGAACTTTAAAAATTACCTATATGTAAAACTTTGTAAAAAATGCATTTGAGAATTAGAGTTGAATTATTATTTTTTTAAGAAAACCACAAGTTAGAATAGTGAATTAGTGGTGTTCTGATTTCAAAAGGTATTTTTATTTGAATTTTAGTATGAATTTATTATTCTAAAAAATGCAGTTTATAATATGTGTTAGCCATCCAAATTTTGAAACAAAAAATTAAGAAAAAACCACATGTTTAGGGTTGTCAAAATGGGCTTGGTCCATGTTGGCTCGTCCCGCTTCTAACCCACCAAAATCTAGTCAAGTCGGGTTAGCCCGTATAGAGAAAACAGGTTGAAATTTGCAACCTATCTCACGAATGGACTAGTAAGCAGGCTTGTGAACTAATTTACCACTTTTCATTTGTTTTTCCTCTATTGTGAGTTAAGAGTGTTTCATCCTGCACCTCCAAGCATTTCATCCTACACCTCCAAACTATAACAAAATTCCAATTTTAACCCTAATTAAAAGGTGTTTTAATTTTTAAAAACTATTTTAATTTTTTAAATGTGGTCAAAGATTTTGAGGAGAGGAGTCAGATTGAATTTCAGAGAGAGTCTGATTTAACATGGTTCTGTGCATCGGATTTCACCCATTTTCATTTCTCACACCACAGTTACTCTTCTCTCTTTCTCACATCATCCCTCATCTCACAACACCATTACCCTTCTCTAATTTCTCACACCATCCTTCCTCTCCTTTCTCAACTTTCTTACTTTCCTTTCTCCTTTCTCACAGAGCACACTCACAGAACACACAGTAAAATCTATTTTCTTTTCCAGTACAGTAGCCACCACCGTGATCCTCCCAAGTGTTTTTTTTTTTGTAATCGAGGTACAGAAACATTGTACTCTTCTTCTTGTCAGATTTCATTTTTCTTTTCTTTGTTGTGTTGCGCGCGCACTAATACAATCTCATTTTAGCATTTTCCCCAGTGCAGATTCGTCTTCTTCTTCCTCCAATTTTCTTCACTGCTCAAACGTTCTTCCTCCAATTTTCTTCACTGCTCAAACGTTCCAGAGGTTGGTTCATGCTTTTAAATTTTTTTTTGCTGCTTTTGCATGTTTGTAGCATGTTTATAGACGAAATGTATAGATTAGATGATTAGAAATTATTTAAATTTGTCAAATGATTTGGTTGATCTATGGATATGGTTTTGTGAAACGCGATAGGCATGTATTGGATATGGAAAACCGATACAGCCAGAATCAGATCTCAATATCCGATGTAGGCTATATCGGTTTCCCATATCCGATACATGCCTAATGCATTTTTTTTTGTTTTATTATGTGTTTTTTTTTGGTTTTATCGTTTGTTGTTTTTATTTTAAATGAATTGTTTTATTTAAAATATTTTATTATTTAATTGTTTTTTAAAAAGTTTATTATTTAATTGTTTTATTTTAAATAGTTTATTATATAATTGTTTTATTTTAAATAGTTTATTATCTATATTAATATTTGAATTCATTATTTTATGTTATAATTATTTTAAATATTATTTTATAATTATTTTAACTAATATAAAAATATCTAATGTAAACATGTGGAATAAATATTTAAAATCGTGTATTCGTATGTCCACATTTTGTATATCGGATATCAACATCCGAATGTTCGTAAATTGGATATCCATATCCGAGAGTTTGTGCATCGGATATCCACATTCGAGGGTTTATGCATCGGATATCCACATCTGATCCACACATCGGCTATCATGGTTTTCGTTTCATGCAAACATTTTAACGAAAATAAAATACCTCTCCTCCATTAATATCAATACAACAAAGAAGATGCAAACAGATTAAAAAAAATACTAACCATCCATCAGCTATATCAATCGAAGCAGGAAGTTGCAAACAAATTTAAAAACAAATTCTAACCTCCTTCAAGAAGACAGAGAATGAGCTAATACGAAGAACCCAATACAGCAACACAAGTGAACCACTTCAACATCCACTCAAAAATCCTTCTAAAGCATATATAAACAACAATCACTCAAATATGACCTTCAAATTACAAAACCTCAAGCAAAACAAACCCTAAGACGTTTTGTCCTTTAAATAGGGCATAAAAATAACAGAATACAAGTCTAAGCCCAAACAGATCATAAAAATAACAGAAAACAGGTCCAAGCCTGCGTCGCCAGCGCTCAGCGGTTTGCCTTACTGGCGATCAACGCCCAAAATTACCGCTCAGCGCTCTGGTCAACATTCTGGTTAACTGGTTGACTTTTCTGGTTGACGGGTTGACTTTTCTGGTTGACAGGTTGACTTTTCTGGTTGACTGATTGACTGGTTGACTAATTGACTGGTTGACTTTTCTGCATTCTATTTCACTTTTCTGCACTACAACCCTTGGTACTTTAACCCTTCTTTCAAATCATTCCAAAAACCTTCAAAATCAAGGGAATTTATTGATAAAATCATGAAACATGTTCTCAACTCCCTTATTCACAAAACTAAAGAAAAATCATGATTCCAAGCAAGTTTCTAAGTCAACAAGGGTGCATTTGATATCAAAATTAAGTATGAAAATAACGGTTTTTCAATCATTATCACAAAACGTTTCTACTTCATCAAATCATGCATAGAAATCAAAAGCGCTAACTTTTCATGCTTCTACACATGTTCTCATCAAATTCCTATTCTAGAAACCCTAAGATGAAATTGCATGACTTACTTGGATGAAAATACTTTGAATGCTTGCAAATGCTTCTTGAGTGATGATGGATGCTTCCCAAATGTAGTGCTCTCACCAAAAACCCCAAACTTTATCAAAGGAATGGTGCAAAGATGATGAACAAATGATTTTTGGTGAGTGAGTGATGGGAAAAGTGGAGAGAAACTCTTGAAAAACCTTTTGAGAGTGCAGGAAAAGTGTGAAGATCTGAGGATGACGCTTGGGCGACCCTAAGGGGTGTTTAAAGTGTGCAGATGGGCCTCCAACACTGAGCCCTTTTAAAAAGCCTAAACTGCCTCTGCGACGCCAGCGCTCAGCGCTGGGTTACCGCTAAACGGTAGGCGTGTTTTAAAGTTTTTCACCATTTTTGCTTGCCTTTGCGTTTTGTGACCTATAGCACTTCATTTCAACTCTCAATTCACAATTTTTATGCAATTCCTGTCTCAGCACTGGGTTACCGCTGAGCGGTAGGCGTGTTTTAAAGTTTTTCACCCTTTTTGCTTGCCTTTGCGTTTTATGACCTATAACACTTCATTTCAACTCTCAATTCACAATTTTTATGCAATTCCCCTCTCTCATGCAACAGTCAATGCCTATTATGCAAATAAAACAGAGTTAAAAATGAAAATAACAATAAACTGGGTTGCCTCCCAAGTAGCACTTGTTTAACATCACGAGCCTGACCCAAACCTTCTTGCACCTATCAGTAAGTGCATACCTTTCCAACACCCTTCAGTAGGTGTGTTTACCTGTATCCTTCACTAGATACATAAAAGTTTTAGCTTCCCTCAGTAGAAGCTACCCAATACACAAAAATTTAAAAATTGTTCATAATTACATCACCAAGATTTTAAAAATTGAATTACAAAAATATTTTGGATCACTGGGGTGCCTCCCAGTAAGCGCTCTTTTAACGTCATTAGCTTGACCTGGTAAAGCTCATGTCTTTTCTTCCATGTTGATGTTTTCATCACACCAACTCATCAATTGCCTTCTATCCACCTTCTCAACTTTTCTAGAGTATGAATCTTCAATTTCTATTACTCTTTTCTTTCAACGCTTTTTCACCATCCCCTCCTTCTTCTTATCTTTCACTCCTAAACCAGATTGGAATGGTGCATCCTCCAAGTGGATTGTGCCTCCTTTATCAACATCTTCATCTTTAGGTACCTGCAAAATATTACAATTATTATTGTTAACACCTTTAGATCCTCCAACTGCAGCATCTTTCCTTGAAGCTTTATATTTGGCCCTCTTTTGTATTCGTGTAAACTTTTCTTTAGATCCAGTATATATCAACTTGTTTTCTTGGTCCCTCAACATAACCGTCTCGTCATAGACACTCATAATCACTTTGGCAGTTTTCATAAAAGGCCTTCCAAGAATCAACGAAATCCTCTCATTGGCCTCCATATCCATGACTACAAAATCAACCAAGAATTCCAGATGCTCAACACAAATGACCACATCCTCCACCACACCATAAGGTCTCTTAGAAGATCCATCTGCCACAATCACAGTAAGATTAGATGGTTTCATTGTTAGCCCTCCAATTTTCTTCAGAAAAAATAAAGGCATCATATTAATACTAGTCCCAGAATCTAGCATAGTTCTCCCTACATCCACATCTCCAATAGTGCATGGAAGAGTAAGACTTCCTGGATCCTTCATCTTAGGCGGATGCTTCCTCTTCTTAGAACGATTACAACCTCCCTGTTTCTCAGTTTCCTCCTCTTCAAGATCTATGACTTCTCCAAGGTAATACTTTATACACTTGGAATAAACAGGAAGTTGATGGAGTACTTCAATTGAAGGCATATTGATTTTCACCTGATTAAAAATCTCTCTAAATTGCCCACAATCACTCTCATTTTCTCTATTTTTTTCTTTTTCAAAATTTTTTTCTCTCATTTCCTCTTCCTCATCCTCACTACTCTCTAGCTCAATAATTTCATTCTTTTCTCTCATCTCCTTTTCCTCCTCCTCACTACTATCTATCTTAATTATTTCTTCTTCCGCTCTTCTCTCACTTATGCTCACCACAACTTTGCATTCTTCTTTAGGGTTAACATCGGTATTAACCCTAAATTGATTCTTTTATGTGACTTCCACCCTTTTTGCTAGCTTCCCAATTTGCATCTCCAAGGTCCTAAAATTAGCTTCATGACTCGTATAATGAGAATCACACACTTTGAAGAATTTATCAAATTTCTCATCCATGCTTTTGACATGGTTAGTCAAACTAGCCACCTGTTGCCATAAGGGTGGTTGTTGTGGTTTGTTGAAGAGGCCTCCATTCTGTCCAGACGAATTACTCTGGCTTTGACCAATACTAGGGTGATTCTTCCAACCTTGGTTATAGTTACCTTGGTTAGAGTTACCCTGACAGTACTGGAACTGGTTGCCCATATAGTTAGCTTCTTCTTGTGCCTCATCAGGGACGACACATTGACCATTAATATGGTCACCACCACAAGAATCACAGAGTTGTTGTGCTGATGAAACATTCATTATCTCCTTCGGAAGTTGAGCAATAATCTTTGATAAATTTTCCAGTTGTTGAGTAAGGAGTTTATTCTGAGCTAGTATTGCATCTTCAACAGGCAAATGGAGAACTCCCATCTTTTGAACTGTTGTGCCCCTTTCACTATGAGTCTCCTGCTCATTTGCAGCCATGCTTTCAATCAAATCCAGCTGAAGCGTCTAACATCATTTTAGATTGTGTATTAAGGCCTCCAAGGAATGCAAGAACCAAAGTTGTCTTATCAAACCCATGTATAGGTGTCTTTCTCTTTAATCCTTTAAATCTTTCCCATGCCTGCCCCAGAGTTTCCTCCATACCCTGTCTGAAGGAAGAGATCTCCAACTTTCCTTGGTTGACTTTTGACTGTGGAAAGTATTTACTCAGGAATTTGGACGCTACAGTCTCCCATGTAGTAAAGCTTCATTCTGGGAAATAATTCAACCATAACTTAGCATTGCCTCCTAGTGAGAAAGGAAACAAGCTGAGTTTTATCCTGTCATCTGATACTCCATTCATCTTCACTGTGTTACATATCTTGTTGAACGTTATGAGATGATCGTATGGATTCTCATTCGACAGTCCATGAAATTGGTTACTTTGCACCAGGTGAATTAATGCAGGATTCATCACCATGTTTACTGTGTTGTCCCTTGGCATGGTAATACTATTAAAGTGTAGCGGGCCAACAACATTTGACGCATCTGCAAGAATTCGCCTAGGAGGAGCTCCTTCTGCCATCTCTTCTATGTTATGAGTATATGCCTCTGGTGAGGGTTGTAAAAGTCTTTCAAGAGAGGGGAACAATTCTCTAGATGGTCTTTTAACTTTCTTCCCCCTCTTGTCACTCAATCCTTCAAGAAGAGGTTGATTTTTCTTGCTTCTAGTGTGAATTGCCTCCTGCATACACAAGAAACAAAAATAAAAAAAAAATCAAGTAAAATTTAATCAAATTCACACTACTAGAATAGTTAAACCAATGAGTCCCCGGCAACGGCGCCAAAAACTTGTTACCACCCTGGCAAGTGTACCAGATCGTATCAAGTAATAATAGACAGTAAGTCCAGATATTGTTTCCCAAGGGACTCTTAGGCCTAAACGTTCATGTGAATTGATTTCATCAAACTTGAATGGAAATTGAATTTAGGATTTGTAATGCTTAAACGAAAATAAAGATGCAAATGCAAAAGCTTGATCAATTGGCAAATAAAGATATGAATAAATGGAGTTGTTGAGGTTTACGGTTTCATCCTAATCCACCCTCCTATATCTACTATTCTTATTAAATTCAACTTTATTATCAATGTTCATGCAACTTTCTAATTTACTCTAAACCCGATCTCTCGGCGAAAAGAGCCTATTACATAATTACTAGTTTACTATCTTTAGTCTCCCTAGTGATTACTAATGCATTAATGACAGAAGCTTAAAGCAATTGACCGTCCAATTCCTGTCTCTAGGCAATATTTCTTAATAAAGAGAATTCTTCTCAGTTCTAGATTTCCCCGTACGTCTCCATATGGACAAAATCAAAGGTCATAACACTGAATGAGTTAAACAATGCAAGCTTTAAAGTACAAAGAAGAAAACCCAAACTATTGATAATACAAGTATATAAATAAAATAAGAATTTCGATATAAGAGAGTTTCAAAAGAATTACATCATTTCCCAACAACAAAGGGTTTATTCACCATTGTCATGGTGAAACTAGATGAATTGAATGGAAAATATAAAAGAGATAACCGTATAATTGAAAGATTGGAGCTTTCGCATCCAAAATCGACCTCCAAGGGTTGAAGAGAGTGTTCTGCCGTCTTTCTCTGCCCAAAAGATACCCCTAAGGGTCGTTCTGGATCTATTTATAATACAAAAAAATAACAGAATTTTGGCCCAGGCCCATAAGTGCACCGCTCAGCACTGGTTTCACCACTCAGCGGTAGGTGTGGCACTCCACTTGACGCTCAGCGTTCACGCCCAGGCTTTAAACACTGCTGTCTCTGAGAAGGCCACCGCTCAGCGGTAGGCGCGATACTTCATTTCCCCTCAGCATTGGCGCTTAAGCGTCAGGCAATGGCTTCTCCTCTAAGGCTGGCACTCAGTGCTGAAATTGGCGCTGAGCGGTAACTGCGATTTTTCTTTTGCACCTTCATCATCTCTTCATGAAGCCAAATTCTTCCTTCTTCACTTTCCATCATCCAATTCTCACTAAATCCGTTCAAAACAATGTAAAACCAAGCATAATATCTCTAAAACCACCTTTGACTCTCTTATAGCCTAACTAAAGTGTTTTGCATGATTTTAAGCTCATTCTAAGTCATAAACGGTGTGTTTTGATATCAATTTCAAGTATAAAAATAACGGTTTTTTTAAACTGTTATCAGAAATCTCAGCCAATTCCTATAAACATCCATTTTCTTCAGCCATCGGTTTGTTTTGGAATTAGGTAAGTGTGAGAAGAACCCTTCGGCCTTTAATCCAGTAACTTGTAACCACACATTGTTGTCAATGTAGATATTAACTACTTTTACTCTTGACTGGATGTTTCCATTTACATTTTTCAAGTTGTGGTAGAACATTCTTACCAGGTTAGAGTACTAGTCACCCTTCATTTGTACAAGAGTGGAGAGACCTTATGTTTCAAGCCACTCTGGAAAGTGAAATCCCTCTTTTTCAAATAGGCTTAAATTGAGATGCTTGGGGGGAACAACAAACATGCATGGACAAAAACATTCATATCAACACTTATGATGCATGATGCATGATAACAATTAGTTCAGTTACCATATTCAGAAGCTCAAGAACTTATAAATTTCTTCACTGCAGTTTATCCTTATGTTTTGTTTCTGCTTTAGCAGGTGCTGCTACTTTCCTCCAAAACAATTAAACGGTTTTGACGTTGGTACCCACATGAACTTGGGTCCTTTCTTGTCAGTTGTAGGAGGTTGTTCCTTGGGGATCCATTTATATTTTCCCTTAGGAATTCCAATATTTCTATAATAGCAGTTTCTAACATTATGGCCAATGTTATTGTAGTAGAAACAGGCATTAGTAGAAGGTTTACTTAGATCAATAAACTTCTTTAAACTAATTTTATTACTTTTAGCCTTATAGCCAATTCCTTGCCTATTGATAGCTCTTCCAGAAGACCTTAACCCAACATCTAAATTCTCTTTACCTTGAGTAAATTTTTCTAACGTGCTGGTTAAGTAATCAATTTTCTCAATATGTATAGGACAATTATCACAGTTTTTTCAACTATTTTTATCTCAGTTTTAACTGTCTTTTCTATTTTCAAGGCAATTTCTAACTCATTCTTCAATTTTCCATTTTCCTCCACCAGATTTTCAATTCTATACTCATATTCATATATCTCAGAGGATAATCGATTTACCTTATACTGGAGTCGCATGGCTTCTGCATGAATATCTTGAAATGCATCCAATAGTATGTTGTACTTGACTTCTATTTGCTTATTTTCGAACTCTTCATCACTATTATAGTCTGAATGTGCAGAGCCTGCAATAAAACACAAGTTTGACTCCTCTTCAATGCTATAGTCATCATCACTTGAAGATTCAGTATCATTGTTTTCCCACGCTATTATGCTTTCCTTTGTTTTTTGCCCTTGTCCCGAGGATACTTTGTGATTGCTTTCTACTTGTTCTTCAAGTCTGGACAATCCTGCTTGATATCACCTTCTTTTCCAAACTCATAACACTATACAACATTGTTTCTTGAATTCTTTCTTCCTCTTGAAGGACTTGCATTGTCAGTAGCAGAGTTTCTATTTCTCATGAATCGATTAAATTTTCTTACCATCATGTTCATGAGTTCTTTTTCTTTTTCAGGATCTTACCATCATTTATTTCTTCTTTTTCACAAAATAAGATGCTTTTACAATTTTCTTGAATCGCAAGCTAAACTTATGCAATGAGCGAAAACACTTAATCGAATATGTAAACAATGTACTCGACTTGATAAAAGAGTGTAGGGATTAGAAAGATCAAATGTTGCTTTTTATATTGGTTCGGCCAACCTACCTACATCTAGTGTCCTTCCAACCACGGGAAGCAAATGCACTATAATGATCAAGGTTTTTACAACAAGGTTTTTATAGAAGACCTCACGTCAAAAATGTAAAACACCTCTCTAGCCCTTTAATCAAAATATAAGCAACACACAACAAGACCAACAACAATAATCCCTTCTTCTGCCATCTAACCCTTTGAGGAACCCTCAAAGTCAAGAACGTCACACGTTCTTCTTCCTATAATCACAACAGGGAACTCAAACTAATCTTCAAAAGATTGCAAATCCTTATCGCGTAGTAAACACCCAAATGTGCATATTGATCAGACACATTTTAATCGACTTAACTACTAATGTAATCGAATACAACAATTCAGTTATAATAGTTAGCAGTTGTTAAGACTCGAGGAAGTGTACCGGATCGTATCAAGTAATATAAAATTGTAAGACCAAGTATCATTTTCCAAAGAGACTCACGACACTAAACAGTTGTGCTTTTGCGTAACCAATTAAGACTATAAGAAAAATATTTTGTGGTTTTGAATGCAAAACAATAAAAGTAAATATGCATGCAATTTGGTCAATTGAGGCTAAACACAAAAGTGAATGGATGATGTTGATAATATGAGATGAATAATGTTATTAGGGTTTAAATTTCACCTAATCACTCTCATGCATAAACGAATTCTTCTTCTTCATTAATGTTAATGTCACTTTCTAATTTACTTTAAACTCGATGTCTCGGTGAAGAAAGCCTATCCTTAATTATTGTTAAGACTTCGGAAAGCGTACCGAATCGTATCAAGTAATAATAAGTGGTAAGACCAAGTATCATTTTCCCTATAGGCTCATTGGCCTAGACTTTCATGTGATTTGTTGATTATTTAAGACTTGACAAAATGAAATTTAGGTTTTTAAATGCAAAACAGAAAATAAACATGCATGCAAAGGTTGATCAATTGACCTAGAAAAATACGCAGTTGAATGATATGGATGAATTGTGTTGTTGGGGTTTCCGACTTATCCTAATCCACTCTCATATATTTACGAATTCTACTTTTTCATTAATGTCAATGCCACTTTCTAATTTACCCTAATCCCAATGTTTTGGTGAAGAGAGCCTACTCCTAATTACTAGTTTACAATGTCTTGTCTCCCTAGCAATTGTTCATGCATTACATTCGCACAGAAGCTTAAAGGCAATCAGTCCTCCTATCCTTATGTCTAGGTAATATTGCTCCCGAGAGAATTTCCTCATGTCTAGATCTACCCATATTTGTCTGTTAAACCCCTAGCAAGTGTACCAGATCGTTATCAAGTAATAATAGACCGGTAAGTCCAGATATCGTTTCCCAAAGGACTCACGACACTAAACATTTGTGGTCTTGCTTAACCAATCAAGACTATAAAAACAATATTTTGGAGATTTTGAATTCATAGTTCAGAAGAATAAACATGAATGCAATTTTGATCAATTGAGGCTAAACACAAAAGTGGATGGATGATATTGATAAAGTAGATATTTAGACGAGCCTTAAGGGGTATAAAATTTATGCAATGAGCCAAGAAACAAAGACCAAATTTTAAAAAAAAAACACTTTGACCCCTCAGTGTCGCCACCGCTCAGCGGTGAGTTCACCCCCTAACGGTAGGCGCGATTTGGCTTTTCCCCCTTTTTGCTTTGCTTCAAACGTCTTGACCCTGTAATTCTCAATTTCGACTTTCCAAATTAAATTTTCATGCAATTCCCAATCACTTAACTCACATTGTAACAATTAAGTCGTAAATGCAACCAGAATAGTATTAAAACATGCAAAGGAAACAAATCAATCAATTGGGTTGCCTCCCAGGTAGCGCCAATTTAACATCACGAGCCTGAACCAAAATCTTTCTAGCATCCATCAGTAGGTGCAAACCTTACCATCACCCATCAGTAGGTGTACCTTCCTGTATCCTTCAGTAAATACTTAAACTTTCTAGCATCCCTTAGTAGATGCTATCCTAGTGGCATTCATCAGTAAATGTTGTTAGTGACATCCATCAGTAGATGTCTAATAATCGTCTTCTTTCATAGCAACATCCATCAGTAGATGCTATCATCAGTGCCATTAGAAGCAACATTTAACCTAAAAACTCAAACATAAAAAAAAAAATCGAATCCACACCACACAAACAATTCAATTAAAAAGAAAAATTTAGAAACTGGGTTGCCTCCCAGCAAACGCTCTTTTAACGTCATTAGCTTGACCCAATTAAGCCAAATCCGAATTTTTGATGTTGGCGACCTCCTTCCTTCATGACACCAAAAAGATCTCCAAAAATTTTCTTGTCACCAACTTCACTCTTCTAGAAGAACTCTGTTTGCTTTGGTAGTCTTCACAACCCATAACCTAATCTTGAATTTCACTGATGTGCCAGGTTTGGGTTTGTCTCTTTTCACATCAGGGTGTTGGTGAACCAATTCTCCTTTATTATCTGCCTCCTGATGATCTTGTGCTCCTGGTACAAATTTTATCCTGTATACACTAAATAACACTACACTAGAGCACACAATTAGCCCAAAAAATAAAAACAGTAAAAGATATGTATATATTTTTTTAAAAAATAAAATAAAAACAGAAAAATAAAAAACAGAAAGATAGAAAGATAAATGGAAAGAAAGATAGATAGAAAGATAGAAAGTTAGAAAGATGGAAATATAAGGAGAAGAATAAGGAGAAGAATGAGGAGAAAAATAAGGAGAAGAATAAAAACGGTCAAAAATATATTTTTTTTTTCGTTTTTTTTTTTCAAAAAAAATAAAAATAAAAATAAAAATAGAAAAAGATATTTTTTTTTCGATTTTTCTTTTTTTTTAAAATAAAATAAAAACAGAAATATAGAAAGATAAAAAGCTCAAAATTCTAATCGGTTAAGAATCACACAAATAGAATAGTTCTACCACGAGTCCCCGGCAACGGCGCCAAAAACTTGTTAAACCCGTGGCAAGTGTATCAGATCGTTATCAAGTAATAATAGACTGGTAAGTCCAGATATCGATTCCCAAGGGAGTCACGACACTAAACATTTGTGTTCTTGCTTAACCAATCAAGACTATAAAAACAATATTTTGGGGTTTTTGAATTCATGGTGCATTAAAATAAACATGAATGCAATTTTGATCAATTGAGGCTGAACACAAAAATGGATGGATGATGTTGATAAAATGAGATGAGTTTGTTGTTAGGGTTTAGATTTCACCTAATCAGTCTCATACATCTACTATTCTTATTAAATTTTCTTTATTATCAATGTTCATGCAACTTTCTAAATTACTCTAAACCCGATCGCTCGGCGAAAAGAGCCTATTACCATAATTACTAGTTTACTATCGCTAGTCTCCCTAGTAATTACTAATGCATTAATCACAGAAGCTTAAAAGCAAAATGACCGTCCTACTCCTATCCCTAGGTAGTATTGCATAATCAAGAGAATTCTTAACAGTTCTAGATTTCCCCGTACGTCGCCGTATCGACAAAATCAAAGATCATGACACCAAATGAGTTAAACGATGCAAGCTCTATCCGCAGAAAAGAAAACTCAAACTATTGATAACACAAGTATATGAATAAAATAAGAACTTTGATATATGAGAGTTTAGAGGTTACATCTTTCCCTAACAACAAATAAGATTAGTTCTCCATCGTCATGGAAGAACTAGGTGTACAATGGAATGAAAGAGATAGAACCCTAAAAGGAGAGTTGTCAATTCCCCAAATCTGCCCCTAAAGGGGTGAAAAGTGTGTTTCTGTGCCTAAGCCATCAAAAGAAACATTCTTTAGGGTATATAGGTCTTTAAATAGGCCATAAAAATAACAGAAAACAGGTCCAAGCCCAAACAGATCATAAAAATCGCAGAAAATATATCAAATCACGATCTGGTTGACTGGTTGACTTTTCTGCACTCTGTTTGACTTTTCTGCACTCTAGTTCCTTGATACTTCAACCTGTCTTTCAAATCATTTTAAAAACCTACAAAATCAAGAGAATTTATTGATAAAATCATAAAACATGTCCTTAACTCTTTTATTCACAAAACTAAAGAAAAAGCATGAGTAAAAGCAAGTTTCTAAGTCAACAAGGGTGCATTTGATTTCAATATTAAGTATAAAAACAACGGTTTTTGAACCGTTATCAGTGTCCATATAGATAAAATCAAAGATCACGCTATTGAATGAATTAAACAAAGCATGCATAGAGAATAGAGGAAAAACTCAACAATTAATGAAATAAAGCATATGAATAAAGCATCAATTCAATAAATGAGAGTTTCAAAGGTTTACATCGTTTCCCCAACAACAATGGAGGTTTAGTTCACCATAGACATGGAGAAACTAGCTGAAATTAATGAAAAGAATGAAAAGATAAACCCTAGAACTTGTAGATTGGAGCTTCGGCATCCAAAATCTGCCTCCAAGGGGTGAAGAAAGCGTTTTTGCGCCTCTTTCTGTCAAAAGATAGACCCTCTAGGTCGTACAAATTTATTTATAATTCATTAAATATCAGCAAAAACTGGCCCAGGCCCAAAAGCATAGCGCTTAGCACTGGGTTTCTGCTTAGTTGTAGGTGTGACACTTAAGATGGACGCTCAACGTTGACGCCCAGGCGTTTGGCAGTGACTTCACTGAAGAAGCCAGCGCTCGGCGGTGAGGTAGCTCTCAACGGTGGGCACGATACTCAAATTATCCCCTCAGTGTTGGTGCTTGAGCATTTGATAGAGATCTCCAGAGCGAAGCTGGCGCTCAGTGGTGATATAGCGCTCAACGGTGGATGCATTTCTTCCGTTGCGTAGTTTTCCATCTTTTCTTGAGTCCAACTCTTTCTTACTTCAGCTTCCTTCATTCAATTCATGTTAAATCCTGCCAAAACAAGGATAACCAAGAAAACCACCTTTGACTCTCTTATTCTCTAACTTAAGCAAAATCATGAGTCCAAGCAAGTTTCTAAGTCAAAAAGGGTGCATTAAGTATCAAAATTAAGTATAAAAATAACGCTACTTCAACTGTTATTACATCCTCAAACTTAAAACTTTGTTTGTCCTCAAGCAAAACAAAATGTAACTTAGTTTTCAAACAATTAATACAATGGATTAACACACTTCAAAACTCTTTCTTCCAAGACAAGTATGATGTTCACATAGTCACAGTCTTTTCAACAGATGCAATTATCATGAATGACCAAACAACCAAGCACATATGCAATCATGTATAACTGGAACTACTCTTCACCAAGATAACTCATTCTCTCTACTATCACAATATCACACAAATTAACTTTGCCTTTCATTTAACCATAATCAATCATACTCACAAGCAAGTTATCATCGCAAGGACTTTTCATTGCTTGTAACGTGGTTGGGCTAAGAAGAAAAATTGGTTTTTCCAGATCACAGAAACCTTGAAATAAGAGAGTCATTCAACATTTATCATTCAAGCACAAACTCTCTTTCATAACCAATCTCACTCATTCCCAACTTTCCCTTTTTTGCATTGAGCTTATCTTTTTCCTTCATTCTATATTTTCTATCTTTTTCATGCTTTTCTCAACACTTTATCTTAATGCTTATTTTTTTTCATTTTCAACTTTCCCAACACCCCAAACTTGAACCTTTATCAATACCATACGAATATTCTCAACTTAACTCAAGGTAAAGATTTTCACAAACTGTTTAAGGATTAGGTTCAAAATGGGTAGAACACATTGTGCTCTTTTTATTGTGGGACGAAAATTTTTCATTGGCTAAGAAAGGGCTTAATCAAAAACGGCCTTGATCATATGACACAAGCAAGCAAGTGATTTAATCATAAAACCTGGGCAAAGTCATTCATGCTGTCAAAGTAATAGCAATATTCAATCAAAAACTTTGGAGTTCAAAATCTCACATATACTAATTTCAAGTTCCAATACTTAGATACACATCCTGCCCAGTATCACAATCACAATCATAACATCATGCATATGTTCACATATATTGTGAACAACCACCTGTATATAGCATCTCATATATCATCTCAACATCAAATAATATAGAAGCATCATCAAACATACTCATCACAAATCATCATTAACCTATTGCATCAGATATACGTTTCAAACCAAGTACATCACCACCCATTCTACAAATAGAAGCAAATACTGCATAAATTAAAAGGATAGGTTTAGAAAACTGGGTTGCTGATAACGGTCTAAAAACCATTATTTTCATGCTTAAATTGATATCAAAATACACCCTTTATGGCTTAGAATGAGCTTAGAATCAAGTAAAACACTTAAGTTGAGTCATTTGAGAGTCAAAAGCTATTTTTAGAGATATTATGCTTGTTTTGCATTGTTTTACAGGGTTTTGATGACAATTAAGGATGGAATTGAAGAAGGAAGGTCTTAGACTTAAGGAAGAAGAAGAAAAATGAAGAAAAGAAGAGTCTATGCACCGCTCAGCGTCAAAATGCACCGCTGAGCGCCATAATTCGAGGGAAAGTACTGTTTGGCGGCCAGGAGATGAAGCTGAGCGTCCAGGGCGATTAGAGGCAAACCGCTCATATAGGCCTAAATTTTGTTACCTTTTTTGTGCTATATATAGACCAGTACGATTTGAGATTTATTCTTTTGGCAAATGCAAGTGATTCAATTGGTAAGAAAAAGATATGGATGAATGGAGTTGTTAGGGTTTACAATTTCATCTTATCCACTCTCTTATATCTACTCTTCTTATTAAATTCGCTTTATTATCTAATTGTCATGCAAACTTTCTTAGTCTACGCTAAACCCGATCCCTAAATGCGAAGAGCCTACTAATAGTTACTGGCTTACTATCCCTAGTAACTAGCAATGCAAGTACCACAGAAGCAAAATACAATTGATCGTCCTACCCCCCCTATCCTTAGGTGGTATTGCTTAATCAAGAAATTCCCTATCAGTTCATGACTTCCCCATACGTCCCCGTATCGACAAAGGCAAACATCTATTTATCGAATGAGTTAAACGATAATAGCATAGAGCATAGATAAGAAACCCAACAATTGATAATAAAAGCATATGCAAGCATATGAATAAAACAGGAATTTCAATATAAGAGAGTTTAAAAATATTACATTGTTCCCCAACAACAAAGGGTTTAGTTCACCATTGACATGGTGAAACTAGATGAAATACATGAAAGAATGGAAAAGCAAACCCTAGATATGATAAATTGGAGCTTAAGCATCCAAGAAATCTTCTCCAAGGAGTGTAGAATAGCTCTCGATGTCTTCTTCTGCCAAAAGAATAATATTTGAATCACATTGGGGCTATATAGGGCATAAAAGTAAAAGAATTTAAGCCCAAGCCCAACAGACAACCGCTCAACGATGCATATACTCTTCTTTTCTTCATTTTTCTTCTTCTTCCTTGACTCTAAGACCTTCTTTCTTCAATTCCATCCTTAATTCTCATCAAAACCCTGCAAAACAATGCAAAACAAGCATAATATCTCTAAAAGCAGCTTTTGACTCTCAAGTGACTCAACCTAAGTGTTTTACTTGGTTCTAAGCTCATTCTAAGCCACAAAGGGTGTATTTTGATATCAATTTAAGCATGAAAATAACGGTTTTTACACCGTTATCAATGGTGGCAGTTTTTCATTGACCTCCACTTTGGCGTTATCTACTTCAATCCCCTTGGCAGAAATTTTATGGCCCAAAACAATCCCCTCAGTTGCCATAAAATGGCATTTTTCCCAATTAAGCAAAAGGTTTATTTGGAAACATCTTTTGCACACCACATCTAGGTTTGCCAAACACTTCTAAAAAGAATCACCAAACACTGAAAACTCATCCATGAAGACTTCTATACTCTTCTCTATGAGATCTGCAAAAATGGCCTGCATACACCTTTGAAACGTAGCTAGGGCATTGCATAATCCAAATGGCATCTTTCTGTAAGCAAACACACCAAATGGACATGTGAATGTCATTTTCTCCTGGTCCTTTGGATCTACCACAATTTGATTGTATTCAGAATACCCATCCAGGAAGCAGCAAAAAGCCTGACCAGCCAATCTTTCTAGCATTTGATCCATAAAAGGAAGGGGAAAGTGATCCTTCCTAATGGTCGTATTTAACTTCCTGTAATCAATGCACATCCGCCACCCAGTAACTGTTCTAGTAGGAATAAGCTCATTCTTCTCATTATGAATCACCTTCATCCCTCCTTTCTTTGGCACAACCTGTACTGGACTTACCCATTCATTGTTAGAAATTTGATAGATAATACCGGCCTGCAAAAGCTTTAACACTTCCTTTCTAACCACCTCCTTCATCACAGGATTTAGTCTCCTTTGTGGTTGAGCCACTAGTCTATAATCATTCTCCATGAAAATTCTATGCATGTAGTAAGTTGGGCTTATACATTTAAGATCTAAGATTGACCACCCAATAGCTCCTTTGTTGGCTTTCAAAACTCTTACCAACCTTTCTTCTTCTTCAGGAGACAAAGAGTTGCTAATGATAATCGGCTTCCCTCCATCTTCTTCTAAAAACACATACTTCAAATGTGATGGTAACAACTTTAGCTCCAACTTCTTTTCTTTAACCTCTTTTTTCGTATCAATCTTCTCAAAACTCGCCTCTTCTGTTGGGATTTCTTTCAATACCTCCAAATCCGTCAAGCACTCATCAATTAACTTTTCCTCCTCCTTATTCAAATCTTCACATTCATCAAAGGGAGTTCTTTCAAGTGGAGAAACATCACGCGCCTTCTTCATCATACAAACTTCATCAATAATATCAACTTGGAAACATGCTCTATCATCCTTAGGGTGTTACATGGCCTTGAACACGTCAAAGTTAACTTCTTCATCTTGCACTCTTACTTTAAGCTTGTCATTCTCCACATCAATTAAGACTGTAGTCGTCTTCATGAAATGTATCCCTAGAATGAGAGGCACGTCTCAATTCTCCTCCATCTCCATTATGACAAAATCCATTAGAAATAAGAATTTGTCCACTTTCACCAATACATCTTCAACCACTCCATAGGGGTATTTAAAAGACCTATCCGCTAGTTGAAGTGTCATTCTAGTAGGCTTAAGTTCCAAGCCCTCAATTCTTTTGAACATTGAGAGCAGCATTAAATTAATATTAGCTCCCAAATCAATCAAAGCTCTTCCAACTTCCAAATCTCCTATGGTACATGGAATAGTGAAGCTTCCTGGATCTTGAAGCTTAGGAGGCAACATCTTCTGTAAGATTGCACTATAATTTCCCTGCACTTCAATGGTATCCTTCTCAATATACTTTCTTTTCTTCGTGAGAAGCTCCTTAAAAAATTTTGCATAAGAAGACATTTGCTGCAGTGCTTCAGAAAAAGGTATGGTGATCTCCAGTTTCTTAAAAATCTCCATGAACCTCTCAAATTGTTTTTCTTTCTGCTTCCTTGAATAAGTCTTTGGATAAGGAAGGGGTTTTTCAAACTCTTTTTCTTTTTTTCTCTCATCAACCTCTTCTTTCTTTTTTTCTCCCTCAACTCTCTCTTTTTCTCTCGTCTCACCATTTTCCTCCTCTCTTTTCTTTTTCCACTCACTCTCTTCTTCCTCACTCAACTTTTCTTTCTCTTTTCTCTCAATTTTTCTCTCATCTAATAACTTACCACTTCTAGTAACAATGGTCTTACACACTTCCCTTGGATCACCACTCACATTCCTTTCATACCCCGTCACCTTACTAATCAACTTTCCCAAGTGTGTTTCCATTCTCGTGTATTTAGCCTCCATGCTTTTGACATAAGATACACTCCTATTCATGGTTTGCTGGAAAAGTTCTTCAAGCTTTGTATTCCTTTTAGGTGGAGTGTTATGCTGCTGCCATTGAACTAATGAAACAGTCTGTATTTCTTGTGGCAGAAAACGTTTTTGCATCATTTCTTCCAACTGTTGAGTGATAAGCTTATGTTTCTCAAGCAAGACATCCTGAGATTGTAACTGTGAAACCTCTTCAAGTTGAAGGAGATCTCCACTTCCGCTTTGCATCTCCATATCATTAGAAGCCATGTTATCTATCAAATCATAGGCTTCCTCTATAGTCTTGCGCTTGATATTATCTCGAGTTGAGGCATCTAACATAAGCTTCTTTTGAGCGCCAAGACCTCCAAGAAATGATAGGACTACTGATGTAACATCAAAACCGTGCATGGGCGTCTTCCTCAGTAAACTTTTATATATGTCCCACGCCTGACCTAGGGTTTCTTCCATGCCTTGCCTAAAAGAAGAAATTTCATGTTTACCTTTGTTGATTTTAAACTGTGGGATATATTTGTTCATAAATTTGGACACCGAAGCCTCTCATTTAGTAAAGTTATCCTCCGGGAAAGAGTTCAACCATAACTTAGCTTGCTTCCCAATGAAAAAGGAAACAAGCTAAGTTTTATCGCCTCATCTGGCACACCATTGATCTTCACAGTATTGCAAATCTCGTTGAATGTGGTCAGATGCTCATATGGACTTTCATTTGACAGTCCATTGAATTGGTTGCTCTTCACCAATTGAATCAATGCCGGTTTCACCTCCGTGTTCAGTGCATTGACCCTCGGCCTTGCAATGCTGTTAAAGTGATGAGGGCCAACAATAGTAGTGGCATCCACCAGAGTATGTCTCCTATTATTCTCCTCCTCAGCCCTCTCCTCTGTGCTCTGGTTAGATTATAGTGGTGAGGGTTGTAAAAGTGTCTCTGGAGAAGGAAAAAGTTCACTAGATGTTCGAATCCTCCTTCTCCTTCGAGTTTCACTTAAGCCTTCAAGAACAGGTTCTTAATTTTTCTTGCTCCTAGTACGAATTATATCCTGCATACATAAGAAACAAAACCCTAAAAAACACTTTTTTATAACAAAACAAAAATAAAACAAAAATCAAGTCAAAGTTAATCAATAATCACACTAATAGAATAGTTAAACCACGATTCCACGGCAACAGCGGCAAAATCTTCTTAAGACTTCGGCAAGGGTACCGAATGGTATCAAGTAAAAATAAGTGGTAAGACCAAGTATCGTTTTCCCTAGAGACTCATTGGCTTAGACTTTCATGTGATTTGTTGATTATTTAAGACTTAACAAAACAAAATTTAGGTTTTTAAATGCAAAACAGAAAATAAACATGCATGCAAAGGTTGATCAATTGACCTAAAAAAATACGCAGTTGAATGATATAGATGAATTGTGTTGTTAGGGTTTCCGACTTATCCTAATCCACTCTCATATAGTTACGAATTCTACTTTTTCATTAATGTCAATGCCACTTTCTAATTTACCCTAATCCCAATGTCTTGGTGAAGAGAGCCTACTTCTAGTTACTACTTTACAATGTCTTGTCTACCTTGCAATAGTTCGTGCATTACATTCGCACAAAAACTTAAAGGCAATCGGTCCTCCTATCCCTATGTCTAGGTAATATTGCTCCTAAGAAAATTCCCTCATGTCTAGATCTACCCAAATGTGTCCATATATATAAAATCAAAGATCACGCTATTGAATGAATTAAACAAAGCATATGAATAAAGCATTAATTCAATATATGAGAGTTTCAAAGGATTACATCGTTTCCCCGACAACAATGGAGGTTTAGTTCACCATAGACATGGTGAAACTAGATGAAATTAATGGAAAGAATGAAAAGATAAACCCTAGAACTTGTAGATTGGAGCTTTCGCATCCAAAATCCACCTCCAAGGGGTGAAGAGAGTGTTTCTATGCCTCTTTCTGTCAAAAGATACCCTATCTGGGTCGTGAAAATCTATTTATAATTCATTAAAATCAACAGAAATTGGTTCAGGCCCAAGAAGCTAGCGCTCAGCAGTAGGTGCGACACTCAAGATTAATGTTGAGCGTTGTCGCCCAGGAGTTTGGCAGAAAATTCACTGAAGAGGCCACCGCTCAATGGTGAAGTAGCGCTCAACGGTGGGCGCAATACTCAAATTCTCCCCTTAGCGTTGGCGCTTGAGCGTTTGACAGAGATATCCACAGCGAAGCTGGCGCTCAGCGGTGTACTGGCGCTCAGCAACGGCTGCAATTCTTCCTTTGTTAACTTTTCCATCTTTTCTTGAATCCAACTCCTTCCTACTTCAACTTTCTACATTCAATTCATGTTACTTCCTGCCAAAACAAGGAAAACCAAGCATAAAACCAAGAAAACCACCTTTGACTCTCTTGTTCTCTAACTTAAGCAAAATGCATGACTTCAAGCTAATTTCTAAGTCATAAAGGGTGTGTTTGGTGTCAAATTCAAGTATAAAAATAATGGTTTTTGAACCGTTATCACAACCCCAAACTTAGAACTTTTCTTGTCCTTAAGCAAACAAGATGTAACATAGTCTTCCACCAATCATCACATTGGTTCAACACATTCCAAAACCTTTCTTTTCAGACAAATAATTACTCAAATAAGCTCATCAATATAATTCAGTCAAGATGCACACATGCTTTGATTCACAACAACTCATCATGGTGTTCACACAATCACAAAATCTCCAACAAATGTTTTTCTCATGAATGATCAATTAACTAAGCACAAATATAATCATGAGTTCATGGAATCATGAGTTTCAAGAGGTCACTCCTTCCCTCTACTATCCACATGTCACATAGAACAAAAGTGCCTTTCATTTACCACAATCAACATACTCACACACATGTCATCACAAGGACTTTACATGGCTTATAATGAGGCTGGGCTAACCAGAAAAATTGGTTTTTCTAGATCACAAAATCCTTGAGTTAAGAGAGTTATTCAAACATTCATAATTCTAGTACAAACTCTCTTTTTACCAATCTCACTCATTCCCAACTTTCCCCTTTCTTTGCATTGAGCTTATCTTTCTCATTTTATCTTTTCTATCTTTTCTATCTTTTCTATCTTTTTCATGCTTTGCTCAACACCTTAGCTCAATGCTTAATTATTTTCTTTTTCAATGTTCCCAACAACCCCAAACTTGAACCTTTATCAATACCACACAAATTCTTCACTTAACTTAAGGTACAGATTTTCAAAAAGGGTTTTCACATACTGTTTAAAGTTTAGGTTCAAAAAGGGTAGAACACATGGTATTCTTTTTCTTTGGGACGAAAATTTTGCATTGGCTAAGAAAGGGCTAATAAAAAATGGCCTTGATCATATGACACATACATGCAATTTAGTTACTTAGAGAAACTCAGGCAAAATCATTCATGTTTTCTAGTAGATAGCAATCATTCAATCAAAAACTCTGGAGTTCAAAACCTCACTCATAAGCTCAATCAATATTCCAAACATCTCAGATAAATATCCTGCTTAGCATCATAATCACAATCACAACATCATCATGCATCTGTTTACATAGCTTATGAACCACCACTTGTATATCAGCATATTGTGCACATACTCAACATTATCAATAACAAGCATCATTAAGTAACACCCATCATGCAAAGTCAATCAGTCAAACCACCATATCAGATAATGTGTCAAACCACGTACATCAAAACCTACACTACTGAACAGAAGCAAATCAGTTCAAATTACAAAACCAAAAAGATATGTTTAGAAAACTGGGTTGCCTCACAACAAGCGCTTCTTTAACGTCATTTGCTTGACCCAATAAGCTTACGAATCCATTGTTAAGACTCCGGCAAGTGTACCGAATCGTATCAAGTAGCGGCACTCAAGATTAACGCTCAGCGTTGACGCCTAAGCGTTAGGCAGAGAATTCACTAAAGAGGGCACCGCTCAGTAGTGAAGTAATGCTCAGTGATGGGCACGATACTCAAATTCTCCCCTCAGCGTTGGTGCTTGAGCGTTTGACAAAGATCTCCACAACGAAGCTGGCGCTTAGCGGTGTACTGTTAAGGGTCCGGCAAGTGTATCGAATCTTATCAAGTAATAATAAATGGTAAGTCCGAGTATCGTTTCCCTAGAGACTCTTAGGCCTAAACGTTCGTGTGAATTCTTGATTTCTTAAGACTTGATGGAACGAAAATTAGGGTTCTAGATGCAAAACAGAAAATAAACATGCATGCAAAGATTGATCAATTGATAGTTGAACTATATGGATGAATGATGTTGTTGGGGTTATGATTTCATCTTAATCCATTCTCATATATTTACAAATTCTACTTAATTCTACTTCTTTATCAATGTTAGTGCCACTTTCTAAATTCCCCTTATTCCAATATCTTGGTGAATAGAGTCTACTCCTAATTACTAGTTTACTATGTCTAGTCTCCCTAGCAATTAATCATACATTACATAATTCGCACAGAAGCTTAAGGCAATTTGTCCTCCTATCCCTATATCTAGGTAATATTGCTACCAAGAGAATTTCCTCATGTCTAGACCTACCCATACGTGTCCATATAGGTGGCAATTATGCAATTAGGTGGCATACATTTTTTCTAACTCTATAACATTAATGATCATGCATGCATTTCATTTTGTTTGACTATGTTCATTTTTTGCCAATGTTACGTCAAGAAGTGTTTTTTTTTTTCAATTTTATTTATTTATTTATTTTTTAAACATTTTGCCATGTGTCAAATGATGATCCTGCCATGTGGCAGAGACAATTTGACGTGGTAGAGACAATGTGATGTGGTAGAGACAATGTGACATGGCAATGATAGTGACAAGTGTCATGTAAAAGTTTTCGATTTAGTCATTTTATTTGTATTTGGTCTCATTTGATACCTAATGTTATTTTAAATAAGAGCAATTTCTCCTGTCTTGAAATTTAAACCAAATTTAAATTTTATACAGATGTATAATGATATCGTCATTAAAATTGATATTTTTATTAAATAATTTTTAAAATATTAAATTATATTATACATTGAACTTTATTTAAACTTTGTTTCAAATATGTATATATTAGTAATTTCTATACAAATGTCAGAGTTGGTTTAAAAATAATCATATCATAAATTCAAATATAAAATTTTAAAATACTTTTATAACAAATTAAAATAATTGTATTTAAAATTTTAAAAAAATTTAAATAAAATTCAATCTAAAATATTAATTTAAATAATTTAATCTTATTAAAAATATTAATAAAAAATAAATTTCATTAAAAATATCATTATAATAATTTTAACATTTATTAGAGGTGACAAAACCCAACCTATTTAAATAAAGTTCAATGTAAAATATAAATTTAAATATATTTAATATTGTTAAAAATATTTTTAATTAGATTAAGTTTATTTAAATTCATATTTTACAATAAATTTTATTTTTAAATTTTAAATATATTTATTTTAAATTTTTATATCATTATATATGTAACATCCCATTTTAGTAGTATAAAACTACTAAAATAAGACGTACATAAATGAGAATTTACAAGCAACCAAAGGCTACTCAACGAAATATCCTATCCTTAAATGACCAAAGACTATGTATCTTGTTGCTTTTCTCTCTCAACCAAACGTTGAATCTCCTAAAAGATGTCATCCCTAAGCTCACACCGGTTAAGGTGATCATTGCAAAAGAGAAAACAACACACAACATACAACACAGAAGCAAGGGTAAGTTAGATACCAAAGAAATCATATCACATTTATAACATAACATACATAAATCTTTTATATCACATACATCATTCCAAACATCTTAACATGTAAAGACCTTAGACTTGATTATTCGAATTAGTATGAATATGTAGTTATGGAAGTTCGTGCACTTGTTGTGGTGAAACAGTTGGCCCACCCTAAGCTACCACACAAGGTTAGTCCATTATCACTCACCTTAGGCCAAGGAAAAGCCCCTTGGGTAGGACCTCCTACTATTCTCACGAAATGCCTTACCCCTCTCTACTTGAGAATAGGTAACCATTAGAATGTTAGGATCAACTCTAAGACTGAGCTTCCCATATTCATACTTACTACCTTTGAAACCACCACTAAGAAATTCCTTCTTGGAATTCTCTTCCGCACCATTTTAAACCATATACTTTACTTTGATACTCATATAATACTCATACAAAGTCATACATCATCTACAAATGAATCAATTACATTTCTTAAACCAGTCAAAAACAAAGAAGAAAAGAGTACATCACAACTTGGACCAGTCGCTCAGCGCACACACTCGCTGAGCAACCACAGAGTTCTCTCGCACAACGACCAAACTCGTTGTATGAATCTACTGACAGTATCCCAAACTCTAAACCACTCGCTCAGCTACCCAGCCTGTCGAGCGAATAAAACTTCCCAATGGTACCAGACCCCAACCTCTAGCTCAACGACTAAGCTTGTTGTGCGATTACCAAGACAGTGTGCCAAACTCTATAACCACTTGATGAGCGACTCCACTCGCTCAGCGAGTCTGCATAATTCTACAGCACGAATCTGTAGAATTTCCTAAACTACCCAGAATTTACCAATTCTAAAGATTTTCCCCAACTTCTAATCCTCCAAGATTGTGTTATATACCTAATTATACTTAACTAAATGTGTTTAAACATTTCTAACCTCATTACAAAGTATTTACTAACTAAATCACACTTCAAAACTTACAAATCGTCAACCTATGAACCCAAATCATGTTCTACAACTTTTTGGCACAATTTTAAGCAACTTAGGGACTTAAGCAAGTCCCATTTGACTTACCAAAACTCTGCAAACTACTCGTTTGCACAAAGAACCCCAAACTCATGTTTTCACTAGCTCACTTCCTCCAATTTGAGTTCTAAACTAATTAGAACTCTACCTCATCACCACCACATACTCTCAACTCAAATTTCTGTAGGGAAATAGGTGGGTTTCGTTTTAACACCAAGAGGGGGTGAATTGGTGAGTTTTCAAAATCAGAGTCTTTTCGCAATCTTTGATTCAAAGTAGGAAACTTTACAAACTTTCTTGAATCGCAAGTTATAGAAAATTTAGTGCAGCGGAAAATCAAAGTAGACTACTGATAACGGTTGAAAAATCGTTATTTTTATGCTTAATATTAATATTAAATGCACCCTTGTTGACTTAGAAACTTGCATGGAATCATGATTTTGCTTTACTTTTATAAATAAGAGAGTTGAAGATATGTTTTATGATTTCATCAATAAATTCCCTTGATTTTGTAGGTTTTTGGAATAATTTGAAAGAAGGGTTGAAGTATCAAGGGTTGCAGTGGAGAAAAGTTAAATAGAATGCAGAAAAGTCAACCAGTCAACCAGAAAAATCAACCAGTCAACCAGAAAAATCAACCAGTCAACCAGAAAAATCAATCAGTCAACCATAAAGTCAACCAGTCAACTAGAAAAGTCAACTAGTTGACCACATTGTTGACCAGAGCGTTGAGCGGCAGTTTTGGGCGCTGAGCGCCAGTTGGTAAACCGTTGAGCGCCGTTTTTGAGCGCTGAGCGCTATGGACGCGGGCCTGGACCTATTTTTCGCAATTTTTATGATTTGTTTGGGCTTGGACTTGTTTTCTGTTATTTTTATGTCCTATTTAAAGACTTGGACACCCTAGGGTTTGTTTTCTTTTGGCAGAAGAGGACGTCCAAAGCTTTTCTACACTCCTTGGAGAAGATTTCTTGGATGCTTAGGCTCCATTTTATCATATCTAGGGTTTGCTTTTCCATTCTTTCATTGTATTTCATCTAGTTTCACCATGTCAGGGTGAACTAAACCCTTTGTTGTTGGGGAACAATGTAATCTTTTGAAACTCTCTTTTATTGAAATTCTTATTTTATTCATATGCTTGCATATGCTGTTATTATAAATTGTGGGTTCTTTATCTATGCTTTATGCTATTATCATTTAACTCATTTGATAAATAGATGTTTGCCTTTGTCGATACGGGGACGTACGGGAAAGTCATGAACTGATAAGGAATTCTTGATCAACAAATATCACCTAGGAATAGGGGGATAGGACGATCAATTGTATTTTGCTTCTGTGGTACTTGCACTGCTAATTACTAGGGGAGACTAGGGATAGTAAGCCAGTAACAAGTAGTAGGCTCTTTTCGCTGAGGGATCGGGTTTAGGGTAGACTAAGAAAGTTACATGAGAATTAGATAATAAAGCGAATTTAATAAGAAGAGTAGATATAAGAGAGTGGATAAGATGAAATTGTAAACCCCAATAACTCCATTCATCCATACCTTTTTCTTGTCAATTGAATCAACTGTATTTGCATGTTTATTTCTTGTTTTTGCATTTAAAACACAAAGTTAATTTTCTTTCAAGTCTTATAAGATAAATTTACACGAAAGATCAGGCCTTTTGAGTCCTTTGGGAGAACGATATTGGGTTTTACCAATTATATTACTTGATAACGCTCTGGTACACTTGTCAGGGGATTAACAACTACGCAGATAATAAAGTCGACTGAACGTAAAAGTATAGGGATGGAGAATTCAAACACATGTTTTATACTAGTTCGGCCTCAATGCCTACATCCAGTGTCCTTCTAGTACCAGGAAGCAAATGCACTATAATTGTCAAGGTTTTTACAACAAGGCTTTTATAAAAGACCTCCACGTCAAAAATATAAAACACCTCTCTAACCCTCTAACCAAAATATAGGCAAACCACACAACAAGACTTGCAGCAAGATATCCCCTCTCCTGCTATCTGCAACCCACTTTGAACAATCCTCAAAGTGTACCAGACTCCACGAGTCCAACCCCTGTACTCACAACAGGTAATAACAATCACCATGGATGCCAAACAAGATTCCTGATCCACCCAGAAGCACCTAAATTGTGCAGATTCTGATCAAGTAGTATGCGCAACATAGTTCTCCTTCAGAAACTCTTCCAAGCAAGATCATAACCGTCTTCTTGATGAGTTCTTTGAGCTCTAAAATCCAGAGAATCAATCTGAAACAGAATATGAAATTGTTAGTTTTCCAAAAGTTCTCTGTAAACGATCAGGTCTCGTCTATTTATAGATTTCTATAAATCAGACGCTCCTGCGGTCGATTGTACTACTAATAAAGTCGATTGTATTATAAAAGTTATAACAGTTAAGACATAATAGCAGCAATTCGGTCAAACCAATTAATTTCTCAGTCAATGCAGTTGACTGTTAAGGGTCCGGCAAGTGTACTGAATCATATCAAGTAATAATAAACGGTTAGTCCGAGTACCGTTTCCCTAGAGACTCTTAGGCCTAAACGTTCATGTGATTTCTTGATTATTTAAGACTTGAATAACAAAAATTAGGGTTTTATAATGCAAAACCGAAAATTAAATATGCATGCAAAGGTTTTGATCAATTGACCAAAAGATAACTCAGGTGAATGATGTATGAATGAATTATGTTGTTCGGGTTTATGATTTCATCCTATCCACTCTCATATATCTAAGAATTTGACTTTTTCATTAATGTTAATGTCACTTTCTAATTTACCCTAATCCCAATATCTTGGTGAAAAGAGACTACTCCTAATTACTAGTTTACAATGTCTTATCTCCCTAGCAATTGATCATGCATTACATGATTCGCACAAAAGCTTAAAGGCAATCGGTCCTCCTATTCCTATTTCTAGGTAATATGCTACCAAGAGAATTCCCTCGTGTCTAGACCTACCCTCTTGAATAATGTCTTAAACAAATCATGCAAATATAATGGAAGAAAAACCCTAACAATTAATGAATAAAAGCATATGAATAAAGCAACAATTCAATATATGAAAGTTTCAAAGGATTACATCAAGTCCCCAACAACAATGAAGGTTTAGTTCACCATAATCATGGTGAAACTAGATGAAAATAATGGAAAGAATGAAAAGATAAACCCTAGATTTGATACATTAGAGCTCCCGCATCCAAAGGGTGAAGATATTGTCAAAAGATGACCTCTAAGTGTTTCTTAGAGGGACTGTTGAGTGCCCCCACACATCAACACGAGGCTTTCCAGTGTGTTTTGTCCTCACTCGCACTCTTCCCAGGAAAACTTCCCAGAAGGTTACCCATCCCTAAATTACTCCAGGCTAAGCATGCTTAACCATGGAGTTCTTATGGGTTGGGCTACCGAAAAGCAAATTCATTTTGTTGATATGAGTAGCCAAATCAATTCCTTTAAGTTATCCTTCAACCTATAGTCCCATACCTATACAGTCTCTAGATCCCTCTCATTCCGGTGTATGTTCGATTCGTCCATGTGTCCCTTCCACTGGAAGCTTGCCAGGAGTCGCTCCTTGTCTGTGCCTCTTGCACTGCATGCCTCTAGCACCGGCGATCACTCCCCGCCCTCGTTAGTGCCCGGGTGTCACATTCTATAAACTATGAAAAATTATAGAAAACAGGCCCAAGCCCAAAGTGTAGCACTCAGCGCTAGGTTCACCGCTCAGCGGTAGGTGCGACACTCAAGTGGGACGCTCAGCATTCACGCCCAGGCATCTAGCAGTGTTGTTACTGAAGAGGCCAGCGCTCAGCGGTGGGCGCGGCTCTATCTTTTCCCCTCAGCATTAGCGCTTAAGCGTCTGGCAGTGTACAATTTGAAGAAATCAGCGCTCAACAGTAGATCTGGTGCTCAACGTTGGGTGCGATTCTTCATTTGTGCTTTTTTCCATCTTTTCTTGAGTCCAATTCCTTCTTACTTCATTATCCTTCATCCAATTCTCGTTAAGTCCTGTCAAAACAAGGAAAACCAAGCATAATACCCATAAAACCACCTTTGACTCTCTTATAACCTAACTAAGACAAAATGCATGATTGCAAGCTAGTTTCTAAGTCATAAAGGGTGTGTTTTTTTTTATCAAAATTAATTATGAAAATAACGGTTTTTGAACCGTTATCATTGACCAACATTCAATGCTCAACTAAATTTTAAAAATATAGTCGTTATAGTTCATGAGCATAACAGAATTTCAAAACAAGCAACTAATATAGTCGAATGTGTGGCGCACACAGTCGACTTCGACACTGTAGTTCACTTTGAAATTATTTTCAATGTAAAATCTCACATACCACTGTTTCTGAAAATTTGTGCATAGTCAGGAGCTTAATTCGACTTCCCCCAAAATGAAGTCGACTTACAGCTTGCAGATATGCAACACAATGTAAGTTCATAAATGTGCATATGGTTTTTTTTCTTTCAAATCATGTGTAATGCAACCAGATATGATGTAACATATACAATCTCAGTAAATATTCATTCACATATCATAAAACATGTTCAACAATATATCAATCAATAACCAATAGAACATGTAACAAATCAACAATACATGTGTTATTAAAAATGTGTTGTCATCATCAAAAACCAGAGTAATATAGATATTGTGTAGTCAATAATCTCAACAATTTCCACCAATTTAGATACTTAAACATGACCTCAAATAACTCACTATCAATCTCAATTGCAAGGAATTAAATCAACAACCATTTCTCACTATTTCAATACTCAAGAACTCATTTCTAGACCAAACTAACCCACAACCAACATTAACCATTTTCTATCAATAATTCAATCAACATCAATCACTTCATCAACCCAAATTCATAATTTTCTCACACGCATACAAACAGATTCATAAGGTTATACCACATTCACCATCATACAAAAACATAATTCCACTACTTTACTTCAATTATCACTAACACACAATAACATTTTTCATCCCAACAGTTTAGAACTCACATACTATTAAACTTATACCACATACTTTAATTTAGAAAAAATTATCTAGCTTTCCTTACCTCTCAAAGAAATTGCCCAACTCTAAAAACGCTCTGCCGATTACTTGAACCGTAAGGAATCCTAGACGAACCTACGAAACACCAAACTGCAAACGGACAGAGTCCTTAGAACTCTAGTTGAATCAAGAATGTGTAGGAGATGCATGATTACACGTGAAACGATAAAAGATTCCTCTAAAACAGATTTAGGAAACAGAAAGGAAAAAGGAGCCGAAACTTACTTGCTCTATTGAAGAAATTGATCGGGTAGAAACGTAGACCTCATTGCCGTGGTCAATTAGGTACCTCCTGATCGTCAAATAGACGACTCAGGAGTTAGAACTCTTAGAGATAAGGAAGAGAACTCTAGAAAAGTGGTTTCTAGAGAGATGGTACGTTTTAAAATAATGAAAATTGTTTATAACAAAACTATTTATAATAAAACCGTTTAATATTAAAATAATCGAGTCTCATTATTTTTAGACTACCACCACTTCTTAAAATACTATTTTATGTGGTTTACAATATATCTATATAAAAGTTAAATTTGGTTTTAATTTAGAGAGGGATAAAATTGCTCTAATTTAAAAAAAAAACATTAGGACTAAAATGAGAGCAAATACAAATGAAAGGAGTAAATTAAGATTTTTCCATGACATTTGTCACAGTCACTGCCACGTCACATTGTCTTTACCATGTGGCAATATCTCATTTAACGCATGACAAAGTATTTAAAAATAATAATTAAATTTTTTTTTAAGAAAACTATCAAAATAAAAAAAATCGCAGACTCACATGGCTTTGAGTTAACGTCGTTAGTTATGTATTAACGAAAATAACCAAATTACATCACATTTTAAAAAATGAGGATCCAATTGAAACATCTTAAAATTTGATAATCGAATTCAGAATTTTGTACAAATATGAGGATCATCTGAGGGTTTTAACCTTCTTTCACTCTTTGAAACCTATTTTTTTTTTGTTTCTTTCAAATCGTAAAGAATGTCCTTCTCATTAACCATTTGTAGATTTTTGGAAACCAGGTTACATGCTAAATTGTGTGCTATTTTTGCAGAGGTGTTTATGTTATTTTTTGGGAAAAACTTGAATGCAAGCAAAGAAATATCATCAAATGATTATGGTTTTCACTAGTATGGTTTGCAATGATTTTTTAATTTTTCCTTATATGTGGATTTCAACCTCAATACACTTCGTTTTTCAAATTACATACTATTTTCACAACAGTGATGTCATTTTTGAAACCTTAAATATTGTCTTTCACCCTTCCATTTCCTAGTTTACTTAACTCATGATACATAGGAAAATGTGTTCTTATTTGAAATTTGATGAAATATGTAATGGTTCGTGGACTAATGACAAAATAATTTTATATGAATTTTAATATAAATTTATTATAACAATAATAATAATTATTGAGAACATTAAATGTGGTTGATAAAAACACGTGTCTCTGCCATCCACTTTCCAAAAAAGAAACTTAAGTCAACCACTTTAGGTATCATCTTTTGTCATAATGCAATTTGGTGGCATTCATTTTTTTCTATCTCCATGTCATTAATGATCACGCATGCGTTTCATTTTGTTTGCCTATGTTATTTTTTTGCCAATGTTAAGTAGTAGGGTTTTTTAATTTCTTTTTAAATTTATTAATTTATTTCTTTAAAAATATTGTGCAACGTGTCAAATGATGATCCTACCACATGGCAGAGACAGTGTGACGTGGTAAAGACAACGTGACGTGGTAGAGACAGTGTGACGGGGCAATGATAGTGCACGTGTCATGTGAAAAATCTCAGTTTAGTCATTTTATTTGTATTTGGTCTCATTTTAGTCTTAATTTTTTTTTTTTAATTGGAGAAATTTCATCCCTCTCCAAATTAAAACCAAATTTAACTTTTATATAATGTATAATAATAACTTCATTAAAATTGATATTTTTATTAAATAATTTTTACAATACTAAATCTATATTATACATTGAACTTTACTTAAATTTTGATTCAAATATTTATATATTAGTAATTTCTATACAAATGTTAGAGCTAGTTTAAAAATAATAATATCATAAATTCAAATATAAAATTTTAAAATACTTTGATAACAAAACTAAAATAATTATATTTAAAATTTATAAACCAAATTTAAATAAAATTCAATGTAAAAAATTAATTTAAATCAACTTAAGCTTATTAAAAATAATAATAAAAATATAAATTTCATTAAAAATATCATTATAATAATTTTAACATTTATTAGAGATAACAAAGCCAAACATGTTAAAATAAAATTCAATGTAAAATATAAATTTAAATATATTTAATATTGTTAAAAATATTTTTAATTAGATTAAGTTTATTTAAATTAACATTTTACAATAACTTTTATTTAAATTTTTATATCATTATATATCTATATAAAAGTTAAATTTGGTTTTAACTTAGAGAGGGATAAAATTGCTCTAATTTAGAAAAGAAAAAAAACATTTCGTCTAAAATGAGATCAAATAGAAATAAAATGACTAAATTAAGATTTTTAACATGACATATATCACAGTCACTGCCACATCACATTGTCTTTACCACATGCGCCACATCACAAGCATTAACAAAATTTCAAAACAGAACTAACTAAGTCGAGTAGCTTGTGCATATAGTCGACTTTGTAACACTTCAATGTAGTTTTGAAAAACTTTCTTTCCAAAAATACACATAGCACACTTTGAAAAAAAATTGTGCAAAGTCACGAGTTTTAATCGACTTGCTTCATAATGAATTCGACTTAAAACTGTTGTTTTTCCACACATTATAAGCTTCTATGCAAATGTAATGCATGATCAATTGCTAGGGAGACAAGACATTGTAAACTAGTGATTAGGAGTAGGCTCTCTTCACCGAGACATCGGATTTAGGGTAAATTAGAAAGTGACATTAACATTAATGAAGGAGTAGAATTCATAAATACGTGAGAGTGGATAGGATAAGTCGAAAACCCCAACAACATAATTAATCTATACATCATCCACCTGCGTATTCTTTGGTCATTTGATCAACACTTGCATGCATATTTACTTTTTGCATTATAAAAACTGATTTTCGTTTCTCAAGTCTTAAATAATCAACAAATCACATGACTGTCTAGACCAATGAGTCTCTAGGAAAAACAATACTTGGTCTTACCATTTATATTACTTGATACGATTCGGTACACTTGCCGAAGTCTTAACAAGTTTTTGGCACTGTTGTCGGGGTCTCGTGGTTTAACTATTCTGTTCATGTGATTATTGATTAACTTTGACTTGATTTTTTTTTTCGTTTTTCTTTTAAAAAAAAGTGCTTTTTATGGATTTGTTTCTTGTGTATGTAGGATACAATTCGTACTAGGAGCAAGAAAAATCAAGCACCTCTTCTTGACAATTTTACAACCCTCACCACAAGAATCTGACCAGAGCATTGAGGAGATGGAGAACAATGGTAGACGTACTCTGGCGGATCACACCACTGTTGTTGGCCCTCATCACTTCAATAGCATTGCAAGGCCGAGGGTCCATGCTGCAAACATGAAGGTGAAACCGGCATTGGTACAATTGGTGAAGAGCAACCAATTCAATGGACTATCTCATGAAAGTCCATATGAACATCTGACCACATTCAATGAGATTTGCAACACTGTGAAGATCAATGGTGAGCCAGATGAGATGATAAAACTTAGCTTGTTTCTTTTTCTCATTGGGAGGAAATACTACGGAGGAGATGAGGCGGCCCAACCAGTGCCTCAAAGACATCCTAGGAGGAGAGGCCACCACAGGCACATGCACCAGCTCATGATGCAGAGCCTTTCCAGATGAGAGACATGTACATGTCTTTGATGGAGGCCAGATTGCAGTCCATCCACAAAGGGCAGGTGATCACAACTGAGATGATCATTGGGCTTTATAACACACCTCCTACACACCAGTGGACCATGGACGTGTTTAATAATGTGGTGGCATGGCCAGAGGAGCAGTCACAGGCTAGTGGAGCTGGAGTAGCTGAAGCTCCAGACATGGAGGATGATGATGAGGACACTGACTTTGAGGATGCTGAAGAAGGAGAGGAGGAGGACTTAGATGACAACATGGGTTGATTTAGCAACTACTGATGGATGCTATAGTTACTAGAACATGATTTTTCTATCTTTTTACTTTGTAATTTGAACTTATTTGCTTCTGTTGGTAGTATAGGGTTTGATGTACTTGGTTAGAAACTTTATCTGATGTAGTGGTTTGACTATTGATATTTGCATGATGGGTGTTGCTTGAATGCTTTGATATTGACGATGTTGAGATTGTGCACCATATGCTGATATATAGGTGGGTTGTTCACAAGCTATGTGAACAGATGCATGATATTGTGATTGTGATTATTATGCTAAGCAGGGTGTTTATCTGGGATGTTTGGAATATATTGTGAGCTTATATGTGAGGTTTTGAGCTCCAGAGTTTTGTTGTGAGATTGATATCTACTTGAAAGCATGAATGATTTTGCCCAGGTTTCTATGATTGATTGAATTGCATGCTTGTGTCATATGATCAAGGTCATCTGTTGATTATCCTTTCTTAGCCAATGCATAAATGTTCGTCCCAAAAACAAAAGAGTATAATGTGTGCTACCCTTGTTGAACCTAAGCCTTAAGCAGAATTGACAACCCTTTTGAAAATCTTTACCTTGAGTTAAGTTGAGAATTATTGTGTGGTATTGATAAAGGTTCAAGTTTGGGGTTGTTGGGAAAGTTGAAAAAGAAAAAATAAGCATTAAGATAAGGTGTTGAACAAAGCATGAAAAGAAAAGATAGAAAAGATAGAATGACAGAAAGATATGCTCAATGCAAAAAGGAGAAAGTTGGGAATGAGTGAGATTGGTTGTTTAAAGAGAGTTTGTGCTTGAATTATAAATGTATGAATGACTATCTTAACTCAAGGATTTTGTGATCTAGAAAAACCAATTTTTCTTGTTAGCCCAGCATCATTATAAGCCATGAAAAGTCCTTATGATGACATGTATGTGTAAGTATGTTGATTGTGGTAAATGAAAGGCAATTTTTTTCTAAGTGACATGTGGATAGTGGAGGGAAGGAGTGACCTCTGTAAACACCTGTGTGATTGACTGAAACACTTTATCTAGTGAGGAACGATTCCATGAATTCATGATTACATCTGTGCTTAGTTAATTGATCATTCATGAGAATAACATCTCTTGGAGAATATGTGATTGTGTGAACACCATGATGAGTTGTTATGAATCAAAGCATGTGTGCATCTTGACTGAAGTCTTTTTCATGAGCTAACATGAGCAATTACTTGTCTTGAAAGAAATAGTTTTGGAATGTGTTGAACCATTGTGTTGACTGGTGGAAGACTAAGTTTCATCTTGTTTGCTTGAGGACAAGAAAAATTCTAAGTTTGGGGTTGTGATAACGGTTGAAAAACCGTTATTTCTATACTTAAATTTAACCGTAAACACACCCTTTATGACTTAGAAACTAGCTTGAAATCATGCATTTAGCTTAAGTTAGCGAATAAGAGAGTCAAAGGTGGTTTTCTTGGTTTTATGCTTGGTTTTTCTTGATTTGGCAGGAATAAACATGAATTGGATGAAGGAATTTGAAGTAGCAAGGAGCTGAACTTAGAAGAAGTGGAAGAAAGGCACAAAAGAAGAATCGTAGCCACCGCTGAGTGCCAATTTCACCGCTGAGCGTTGGTCTTGAGGATGAATCCACTGGACAACGCTTAAGCGCCAACGCTGAGGGGAAATCCAAGTGTCGCAGCCACCACTGAGCGCAAATCCACCGCTGAGTGCCAGCCTCTTCAGTGAGTTTACTGCCTCTCGCTTGGGCGTCAAAGCTGAGCGTTATTCTAAAGAAGTCGTAATCACTGTTGAGCGATAATCCAGCGCTGAGTGCCAGTTTCGTGGGCCTTGGCAAGTTTCTACTAACTTTTATGAACTATATATTGATTTGTATGACCCAAATAAGGTATCTTTAGACAGAAAGACATGTAAAAACACTCTCTTCACCCCTCGGAGGCGGATTTTGGATGCAGAAGCTCCAATCTACAATTTCTAGGGTTTTATCTTTCATTCTTTTCATTATTTTCATCTAGTTTCACCATGTCCATAGTGAACTAAACCTCCATTGTTGTTCGAGAAAGGATGTAATCCTTTGAAACTCTCATGTATTGAATTGATTATGATTATATATGCTTTACTTCATTAATTGTTAGGGTTTTTCCTCTACACTCTATGCATGCTTTGTTTAACTAATTCAATTGCATGATCATTGATTTTGTCGATATGGACACATACGGGGAAATCTAGATGATAACGGTTCATAAACTGTTATTTTCATACTTAAATTTGACATTAAACACACCCTTTATGACTTAGAATTAGTTTGAAATCATGCAATTTGTTTAAGTTAGAGAATATGAGAGTCAAAGTTGGTTTTCTTGGTTTTATGCTTGGTTTTTCCATGATTTGGCAGGATTTATCAAGAATTGAATGAAGGAAATTGAAGAAGATAAGAATTGGACTCAATAGAAGATGGAAAAGTGAAGTTTAGAAGAGTCGCAGCCACCACTGGGAGGTGAACCCTTTAGAGAATTTTCTGTCCAATGCTCAACCGGCACCGCTGAGGGGTGAAGTGAAGTGTCGAACCTACCACCGGGCGATGAACCCACCGCCAGACGGTGTACTTATGGGCCTAGGCCAAATTTCTGCTATTTTTCATAGTTTATAAATAGATTTGCACGACCCGTAGAGGTCATCTTTTGACAAAAAGGATGCAGAAACACTTTCTTCACTCCTTGGAGGCGGATTTTGGATGCGGGAGCTCCGATCTATCAAATCTAGGGTTTATCTTTTCATTCTTTCCATTATTTTTATCTAATTTCACCATGATTATGGTGAACTAAACCCCTTTGTTGTTTGAGGAAACCATATAATCCTATTGAAACTCTCATATATTGAAATTCTTGCTTTATTCATATACTTTCTCTTATCAATTGTTAGAGTTTTTCCTCCATTATATTTGCATGCTTTGTTTAAGACATTATTCAATAGCATAATCTTTGATTCTATCTATATGGACACGTGTGGGTAGGTCTAGACATGAGGGAATTTTCTTGGTAGCAATATTACCTAGACATAGGGATAGGAGGACCGATTGCCTTAAGCTTCTGTGCGAATTATGTAATGCATGATTAATTGCTAGGGAGACTAGACATAGTAAACTAGTAATTAGGAGTAGACTCTATTCACCAAGATATTGGAATTAGGGGAATTTAGAAAGTGCCACTAACATTGATAAAGAAGTAGAATTAAGTAGAATTTGTAAATATATGAGAGTGGATTAGGATGAAATCATAAACCCCAACAACACCATTCATCCATATAGTTCAATTATCAATTGATCAATCTTTGCATGCATGTTTATTTTCTATCTTGCATCCAAAACCCTAATTTTCGTTCCATCAAGTCTTAAGAAATCAAGAATTCACACAAACGTTTAGGCCTAAGAGTCTCTAGGGAAACGATACTCAGACTTACCATTTATTATTACTTGATACGATTCGGTACAGTTGCCGGAGTGTTAACACTAGACTTGGGGAAATTCTGTCAGGAGCAATATTACCTAGACATAGGGATAGGAGGACCAATTGCCTTTAAGCTTCTGTGCAAATGTAATGCATGATCAATTGCTAGGGAGACAAGACATTGTAAACTAGTGATTAGGAGTAGGCTCTCTTCACCAAGACATCGAATTTAGGGTAAATTAGAAAGTGGCATTAACATTAATGAAGGAGTAGAATCCATAAATACATGAGAGTGGATAGGATAAGTCGGAAACCCCAACGACATAATTAATCCATACATCATCCACCTGCGTATTCTTTGGTCAATTGATCAACACTTGCATGCATATTTACTTTTTGCATTATAAACACTGATTTTCGTTTCTCAAGTCTTAAATAATCAAAAAATCACATGACTGTCTAGGCCAATGAGTCTCTAGGGAAAACGATACTTTGTCTTACCATTTATATTACTTGATACAATTCGGTACACTTGCCGGATTCTTAACACATACTTGGACATAATCAATACAAACATGTTCTCAAGTAATCATAAACAAGAAAGTAATGAACATGTAACACATATCATCAGAGCATATCAATAGAATGTATCTCAGAACATTCTCCCCCTTTGTGCATTAGCAAAAAAGGTCTGCCTTATGATAATGATATGCAGCCAAACAGTTAAGCAGAGATGCATCAGTAAGTCATATTAATCAAACAATGATGATCCCCCTGTCACAGATAATCACATACTAAAGATATAATCTCCCCCTTAAGTATAGGCATGTGAAGTTATCTAACATATCATGCAATGATCCCCCTGCCATTATGCATGTTTTACATTCAAAACCCAAATGCACAATGCAGTTTTCACAGAACATTTCATAACATGTATAAGCATGTGACAGTATTGTATCATATCAGAAATTTTGCAAACACATCAATGAAGCATAGATACAATATAAATCAACAATCTCAATATAATCTCGCAATTAATTTCAATCAATCAAAGAACAAAGATATATTGAATAAAAATAGTATATGATTGATAATCAAAATAACAAAATTCCAAATCATGGAATTTATAACCCCTGTAAAACAGTAATCGATTGATCCACAGTTGCAATCGATTTCATTGCTTTCCATTTGAATTGTATCTCCAGTTGTTAATCCAGAAGCAATGTTCCTGCAAAACCTTTCAAGATCTTTTCCAGATCAAGCATTTTAGAATATTGTAATGCAAGAATTTATACAGGTAAAAAATGAATATGCAGAAGTATTAATGTAACAGTAAACAACAACATAATCAATTTCATCCAACACAAAATCGAATTCAATTAAATATAAACAGATTCAATTATAAAGTCATTACTGATAGAATTAAAACTAAAAATCTGATTTCATTAATACTCAAAAGATGTTACAATCAGATAGACCAGAGATAGTGCCTTATAAAGCCTACTACAATGACATAAAAAGACATTCAACCAGACAAACCAAACAAGCAGAAAATAGAACACATAACTCTAGATTGTAAGCACAAGACCCCTATTCTATTTCAGATGATTCCATAGAATCTTCTTCACTGGTCTCATCAACATTTTCATTTGTAGATTCCTTTGTAGATGTAGAGCTTTCAACATAATTCTTGATAATCTCATCCATCTTCTCATTCATGTTCATAAGAGATTTCTTCATCAAGCTAGCTCTTTTGGAGACCTTTTCAAACCTATTTGCAACAAACTTTTCAAATTCAGACATAGGAGATGGTAATGTTTGTTCACAGTTAGAGTCAAGTAATTCATCTTGATTTTTTGTTGAATCTTGTACATCACTGAAAATCCAGCCTAGAGCAGTTCTCTTCTAACCAACACATGTTAGAGTTGCTTTTCTAATTTGATTGGCTTTGCTGAATGTGACCTTGTTCTCACCATTGAGATTAACACCACTCATAGACAATATTTTGCTAATGAACACACCATAGGGTAGATTACACCAGTCATTTTTACCGATATCAATGATATGCCTCTTGAAAACGGCTACCCAATTTGTTGGTATTCTGAACATTATAGCATTCAACAAAAACACATTCTCTGAAGTCAATTTTTCGTAATTTAGTATTTCAGGTAACAAAACACAACCAATAATGAGTGCATTCATTTTCTCTTCTTTGTCCAGCCACCTGTGTAGGAATCATTTTTCCTTCTTGTATGTTCCCGGATATCTCATGCAGTCTTTGAACATTTGTGTCTTCCTAGTCCACCTGTTTTGCAAGCAGTTAGGTAGGTGTGACATTCGTCCTTCATCGTTGTTGATAAGTATCATTGTTGACAATAATGTCTACTCCTGTTACACGAGAATGAATGTTGTCATCAACCACCTTGATGTTGTTATAAAATACTCCAACAAGATATGGATAGCAGTCACCTTTCATTTGAACAAAGGTTGCTAGACCCTGATATCTAAACTTTTCTCGAAATATAAAACCTTCTTATCTGAACAGAGATAGTTCAATTGACTTGTGTGGAATGACATCTTTAACCTTCTTCCAACACAAAAACCTTTCTCTAGCATCGTTGTCACTGATGCATCTAGAAGGACTTGCATTTCTTTCTGATGAAGGAATGTTCTTGGTACTTTAAGACGAAGAAGATGACGCCATTTTACTCAGAATTCTTAAACCACCTTCCACAAAATTTTCTACGGTTTTGTGTGTTACAACTATTGTCATGTCGCATATATACAAAGGCATGAACAACTCATACAATCAAATAAGCCCATTTTAAATTTTCAAACCTAGAAAGCCCATGACAGAGATATTTAGTCGATTTCATTAATTTCAGTTGACTATCGTATCTCAGAATTTTTTCAAGCAAATAGAAACACACATACAGAAACATATAATCGACTACACACATAATCCAATCGATTAAAAATCTTGCTAATTGATTTTCATAGAAAACAATCGCAATCAATCAATAAATCAATCATTCAATCATCAAACAATTATTCAAATACATATCATTCATGATGCAATAAGAAAATGATTGTTACCGCCTGTAGATACTCAAGAAATTTGATATAACAATGTTAGTTCATCCTTGAGTTCTTTACTGTTATTGCATCATTTGTTAACCTATAAAACATTTGAGAATTTTGATGAACGTACCCATTTGAACTTGGGTCCTTGTTTGTTAGCATGTAGATGTTCGTTAGGAATCCACTTATACAATCCTTTTGGAACTCCAACCTTTCTATAAAAACAGCTTCTAACAGTGTGACCAATGTTATTGCAATAAAAACATGCATGCGTGACAGGTTTACTTAAATCAACAAAATTATTTGAATTTGTCCTATTTGATTGAGGTTTATAACTAATACCTTGTCTATATACAGCTCTACCTGAAGACTTTAAAACAACATCTAGATTATCTCTACCCTTAGTAAACTTAGCTAGCGTACTAGTTGTCAGCCCCCAAAAATGACGGGTGGAAGGGAGGAGATATGTGTATGTTTTTGGAGTGGACCAGTGGCTTTCGGTGGTAATAAATAAATGAAGTTTGCAAATTTTCGTGCCACTCTCCGCATACATCCATTTTCTCTCCAACATTCTGAGTTTTCTTTAATCCTCCATCTCTCTAAAATTCTCTTCCTTCTCTCTCTACAAATTCTCATTTTCTTCTTCTTTTGATAAACAATCAGGCTGTGCCTGAGCCTTCCGGGTGACAAGAGCTTATCTTTTCACCAATCAAGTTACTGTTTTGGAGCTGGTAAGTTAAATTCCTTCGTCCTTTGAAGTTTCTGCACTTTTTATTACATGCAAGCATTGTTTAGCTTGCATGTGTCCATCAATTATTTTTTTGAATCTAATTCTTAGTTCTGGGTTGGATGGATAGTGTTTTCTCACCATGCAAAGATTTGTAGGCGGTGTTTGTTCGCGTGGGTTAGCCAAATTGAGTGATAGGTCTTCCTTTGGTTCGGTCAAAGAGGTAAGGGAAGCTAGCTAATTTAATTACTTGGCTTTGATGTATGAAAATATTATTTGATGATGTTGCATGTATGTGAAATTAAATGAATTGGTGTTCGGTGACGTTGGTGTAGAATATTGATGTTGTGTTTATGATGATTTTGCGTTTCTACATGATTCTAGTTTAGTGGCCGAGTGAAATTGGAGGGAAGTGTGGCAGTGAAAGTGGGGGATTTTGTTTTCGGTTTAAGCTAGGTCTGTAAGGGAAATCTAGGTAAGTTGTTTAAAGACTTGTTAGGATCCTTAAGTCACTTAGAAATGTACCAAAACTAGGAAATCTGATTCTCGGTCATTGAGTTCATGATTCTGCAGAATTGACTCTCAAATTTGGGATGAAACTCTTTTAATGATGTTAGAAAGATTTAGATACTCTTAATTAATGTATAAGAATGTACGATATAATTTTGGAGGATTAGAAGTTGGGAGAATGTAGTGAAATTGGTAAGGTTTGGTGTTGATCATAATCCTACAGTCGTTCTGTAGAATTATGCAGTTCGTTGAGGGTCTTTGATTGACCGTTCGGCTTTCGCTGGTGCTCAGTCTTAACTGAGTTCTGCTATTGTGGATTCTCAGTTACTGATTGATCGGTCTTGTGTTAATATTCAATTGAATATAGCATTCGGTCTAGTCATAGCTTTTGGTTTTAACAGTGTTTGGTCTGTTATAGGCCTTATCTATTAATGACCGCTCAGTCATGTACTTTCTTGGTAGTGCTCGATCATATACCAACACTAGGTCTCAGAAGTGCTCGGTCTTGTACTAGCACTCGGTCTCTTCGTAAGTACTCAGTTCTGTACTTGTATTCGGTTTAAGATAATAGTATTTGATCTAGGTCAATAGTGTTATGCCTAAGCCATTGGGGTTCGGTTTAAGATAATAGTGTTCAACATAAGTCAATAGTGTCTAGCCTAAGCCAATAGCGTTCAGCCTAAGCCAATGGTGTTTTGTCTAAGGTTCAAGTATTAGGCTCATGTTTGAGTCTTACTTACTAAATGACCATTCGGTCATGATCACATATAAGGAGTGTTCTCCCGTTCGGTCTTGTTCATAGGTCGTGATCAAAGGTGGGATTGTTTGACTGTTTGTGTGATTTGTATTTGAACATGTTATGGATGAGGAAGTATGATGGTATGGTAATTTAAATGTAATGTGAAAGTATGATGAGAAAGAGAATTCCAAGGAGGAATGTCTTGGTGGTCGGTTTCAATGTGGTAAAAGTATGAATATGGATAGACTAAGTTGGCGTTAATCCTGACATTCTAATGGTCACTGAGTCTCAAGTAGAGAATGGTGACGCATGTGGTGAGAATAGTAGGAGGCTTGGTCGTGTTGGCTTGGGGTTCCAGCTAACGGACTAAACTCATGTGTAGTTTGCGGTTTCCAACTACAGTGAGGGATGAAGGGCTAACCTCGTGTGGCAGCTTGGGTTTCCAGCTATGGTATTCGTGAGGTTTCCAATTTACCTTTCCACAAGTTCAAGAATGGTCGTAGCTACATATTCATTGTTAACACACTGGCAAGTGTACCAGATCGTATCAAGTAATAAATAAAAAGTAAGTCAGAGTATCGTTTTCCCAAGAAACTCACGACACTAAACAGTTGTGCTTTAGCTTAAACAATCAAGACTATAAGAACAATATTTTGGGGTTTTTGAATGCAAACTGTGGAAAAATAAACATGAATGCAATTTGATCAATTGAGGCAAGACATAAAAGTGAATGCATGATGTTGATAATATGAGATGAATATGTTGTTAGGGTTTAGATTTCACCTAATCACTCTCATGCATAAACGAATTCATCTTCTTCATTAATGTTAATGCAACTTTCTATTTTAATCTAAACCCGATCTCTCGATGAAAAGAGCCTAATCACAATTACTAGTTTACTATCTCTAGTCTCCCTAGTAATCATTCATGCAATATCCACAAAAGCTTAAAGCAATTGACTTTCATCTTCCTATCTCTAGGTAATATTTCATCATCAAGTGAAATTCCCCAGTTCTAGATTTCCCCGTATGTCTCCATATCGACAAAATCAATGATCATGCATTTGAATGAGTTAAACAAATCATGCATAGAGTATAGAGGAAAAACCCTAACAAATAATGAATGTAAGAATATATATTCAAGAACAATTCAAATACAAGAGAGTTTAGAGGTTACATCATTCCCCAATAACATATGAGATTAGTTCTCCATCGTCATGGAGAATCTAGGTGTACAATGGAATGAAAGAAGATAAAACCTTAGAAAGAGAAAAGGAGAGTTGTCAATTCCCCAAATCTGCCCCCAAAGGGGTGAAAAATATGTTTTTGTGCCTAAGCCATCAAAATATCCATTCTCTATGGTGTCCAGGTCTTTAAATAGGCCGGAAAAAAAACAGAAAACGAGTCCAGGCCCAAAACAGATCATAAAAATAATAGAAAACCTGGCTCTGATCCACGAAAATAGCGCTTAGCGCTACATTACCGCTCGTCCATTGGTGCGGCACTGAGAATGGTGCCCAGCGGTGTCGCCTAGGCGAAAAATAGTGAAAAACTAGTCCATAGAATGGCGCTCACCGCTAGCCTGGCGCTCAGCGCCACCTACGATACTGATACTGCACTCTGGTTGACTTTTCAGCATTCTGGTTGAGTGGTTGACTTTCCTGGTTGACTGGTTGACTTTTCTGAATTCTTGTTGACTTTTTTGCCTGCAACCCCTTGATACTTCAACCATTATTTCAAATCATTCCAAAAACCTAAAAAATCAAGGAAATTTAGTAATAAAATCATCAAGTAAATCCTCAACTCTCTTATTCACAAAACTAAAGCAAAATCATGAGTCAAAGCAAGTTTTTAAGTCATTAAGGGTGCTTTTGATATCAAAATTAAGTGTAGAAATAACGGTTTTTGAACCGTTATCACAACCCTAAACTTAGAACTTTGCTTGTCGTGAAGCAAACAAGATGAAACTTAGTCTTCCACCAATCATCACAATGGTTCAATCTCATTCAAAAGCTCTTTCTTTCAAGATAAGTAATCACTCAAATCAGCTCATCAATAGAATTTAGTCATGATGTGCACATGCTTTGATTCAGATTACTCATCATGGTGTTCACACAATCAAATAATCTTCCAACAGATGTTATTCTCATGAATGATTAATTAGCTAGGCATAGATGCAATCATAGATTCATGGAATTCTTCGCCACCAAATAAAGTGTTTCACTCAAACACTCAAAAGTATATAACTCAAGCACTCAAAAGTGTTTCACTCAAAGGTGTATAAAGGCCACTCCTTCCCTCTACTATCCACATGTCACATAGAACAAAATTGCCTTTCATTTACCACAATCAACATTCTAACACACACATGTCATCACAAGGACTTTCTCAAAGCTCATAATGTAGCTTGGGCTAACAAGAAAAATTGGTTTTTCTAGATCACAAAACCCTTGAGTTAAGAGAGTTATTTATACATTCATAATTCAAGCACAAACTCTCTTTAACCAATCAATCTCTTTCCCAACTTTCCCCCTTTTTTTTTCATTAAGCTTATCTATCTTTTTCATTCTATCTTTTCTATCTTTTTCATCTTTTTCTATCATTTTCATGCTTTACTCAATACCTTAGCTCAATGCTTTTTCTTTCTTTTTCAACTTTCCCAACAACCCCAAACTTGAACCTTTATCAATACCATGGAATAATTCTCAATTTAACTCAAGGTAAAGAGTTTTTTCACAAGGGTTTTCATCCTATTTAAGGCTTAGGTTCAAAAAGAAGAGAACACATGGTGCTCTTCTTTCTTTGGGACGAAAATTTATGCATTGGCTAAGAAAGGGTTTAATCAAAAATGGCCTTGATCATATGACACATGCATACAATTCAGTCAATCATATAAAATTGGGCAAAATTATTCATGTTTTCAAGTAGATAGCAACCATACAATAAAAAACTTTGGAGTTCAAAACCTCACTCATAGGCTCAATCATTATTCCAGATATTCTAGATAAACATCCTGCTTAGCATCATAATCACAATCACAACATCATCATGCATTTGTTCACATAGCTTGTGAACCACCACCTCTATATCAGCATATTGTGCAATCTCACATCATCAATATCAAAGCATCATCAAGCAATTACACACAAATATCAATATCAAACCACTGCATCAGATATATTGTACAACCAAGTTCACCAATCCTACACTACTTAAAAGAAGCAAATAAGTTCAAAATACAAAATATAGAAAAATCCTGTTCTATTGTAGATAACATCCATCAGTAGATGTTATCTCATCATCTTCCTCCATAGCTAGAACTCTGATTTCTTCCTGTTGTTCCCCACAATCTTGATCCTCTTTCTTGATGAGGAGACCATCCCTACACCAAGTACAATTCACAAAACCACAAGGAATCTCATTAAACGTTAGTAGAACACAAAACTTCTTCCAAGGAATGTGGAGGAATCAACCCCAAATAGATGTGCTCTCACAACACCCCAAACTTGGATGTTGACATAAGTTCAAAATTGATAAAAATTGGGTTTTCAAGAGAGAGGATTATAGGAGAAGTAATGGGAAAGCTTTGGAAGAGTGTTTGAAAGTGAAAGAGAGTTTAGGGATCTAATAGAGAGTGCTTGCACGAGCCCTAAGGGGTGTAAAAATCACATAACGAGCCAAGGCAACAAAGCCCAATTTTAAAATCGTATTACCCCTCAACGATGCCACCGCCCGGCGGTGAGTGCGATTTGCTCTTTCCCCTTTTTGCTTTGTTTCAAAACGTTTTAACCCTATAACTCTCAATTTCGACTTTCAAATTAAATTTTCATGCAATTCCCAATCACTTAACTCAAATATTCAACAATTAAGCCCTAAATGCAACTAGAACAGAATTACAACATGCAATCAAAATTCAATCAACCGGGGTGCCTCCTAGGTAGCGTTTGTTTAACGTCACGAGCCTGACCCAAACCTTTCTAGAACTTATCAGTAACTGCAATCCTTACCAACACTCATCAGTAGGTGTACCTTCCTGGTATCCTTCAGTAGATACTTAATCTTCTAGCATCCCTCAGTAGATGTTATCCTAGTGGCATTCATCAGTAAATGATGTCAGTGACATCCATTAGTAAATGTCTAATCATATAGCATCCATCAGTAGATGCTAATTTTTCTTAACATCCCTCAGTAGATGTTTTCATCTCTGCCATCAGAAGCAGCAAATAAACTAAAAAAATTAAATCAAATCAAATCAAATAAAACAAAATAAGAGATAAAAATTCAGAAACTTGGTTGTCTCCCAGCAAGCGTTCTTTTAACGTCATTAGCTTGACCCGGTAAAGCTCGAACACCCATTAGTAGGTATTGCTATTTTATGTTGGCATTCTTCCTTCCTTTATGACACCAACAAAATCTCGAAAATTTCCTTGTCATCAACTCTAAGGATCCTCAATCTCAAGAACTCTGTTTGCTTTGATAGTCTTTACAACCCATAACCTATTCTTGAATTTCACTAGTGTGCCAGGTTTGGGTTCTTCAGTTTTCACATCAGGGTGTTGGTGAACCAGTTCTCCTTTCTTATCTGCCTCCTGATGATCTTGTGCTCCTAATACAAATTTTATCCTGCATACACTAAAGAACACTGCACTAGAGCACACAATTAGCCCAAAAAAATAAAAACAGGAAAAGATATTTTTTTTTATTAGAAAGATAAAGTCTAATCAGTTAAGAATCACACAAATAGAATAGTTATACCACGAGTCCCCGACAACAGCGCCAAACTCTTGTTAACACACTGGAAAGTGTACCAGATCGTATCAAGTAATAAATAAACAGTAAGTTCGAGTATCGTTTTCCCAAGAGACTCACGACACTAAACAGTTGTGCTTTTGCTTAACCAATCAAGACTATAAGAACAATATTTTGGGGTTTTTGAATGCAAAGTGCGGAAAAATAAACACGAATGCAATTTGATCAATTGAGGCTAGACATAAAAGTGAATGGATGATGTTGATAATATGAGATGAATATGTTGTTAGGGTTTAGATTTCACCTAATCACTCTCATGCATAAACAAATTCCTCTTCTTCATTAATGTTAATGCAACTTTCTATTTTAATCTAAACTCGATCTCTTGGTGAAAAGAGCCTAATCACAATTACTAGTTTACTATCTCTAGTCTCCCTAGTAATCATTCATGCAATATCCACATAAGCTTAAAGCAATTAACTTTTGTATTCCTATCTCTAGGTAATATTTCATCATCAAGAGAAATTCCCCAGTTCTAGATTTCCCCGTATGTCTCCATATCGACAAAATCAATGATCATGCATTTGAATGAGTTAAACAAATCATGCATAGAGTATAGAGGAAAAACCCTAACAAATAATGAATGTAAGCATATATATTCATGAACAATTCAAATACAAGAGAGTTTAGAGGTTACATCATTCCCCAATAACATATGAGATTAGTTATCCATCGTCATGGAGAATCTAGGTATACAATGGAATGGAAGAAGATAAAACCTTAGAAAGAGAAAATGAGAGTTGTCAATTCCCCCAAATTTGCCCCCAAAGGGGTGAAAAATATGTTTTTGTGCCTAAGCCATCAAAAGATCCATTCTCTAGGGTGTCTAGGTCTTTAAATAGGCCAGAAAAATAACAGAAAACGAGTCTAGGCCCAAAACATATCATAAAAATAACAGAAAAACTGGCCCAAATCCACAAAAATGGCGCTCAGCGGTAGGTGTGGCACTCAGAATGGCGCCCAACGGTGTCGCCCAACTGGCGCTCAGCGCCACCTCCGATACTAAAACTGCACTCTAGTTGACTTTTCAGCATTATGGTTGACTGGTTGACTTTCCTGGTTGACTGGTTGACTTTTCTACATTCTGGTTAATTTTTCTGCACTTCAACCCTTCTTTCAAATCATTCCAAAAACCTAAAAAATCAAGGGAATTTAGTAATAAAATCATCAAGTAAATCCTCAACTCTCTTATTCACAAAACTAAAGCAAAATCATGACTCAAAGCAAGTTTCTTAGTTATTAAGGGTGTTTTTGATATCAAAAATAAGAGTAAAAATAGCGATTTTTGAACCGTTATCATTCATACAGTCCGGACAGTCAGAGTGATGTGGTCGGTTCTAACATGCTTGCATGATTCTGTATATGTATGATTGTATTATATGTTTGTCTGAATTGCATGTTAACATGGTTAATTACATTACACTAGCTTACCCTTATTTTCTTGTTTTGTCATGTTATTCGTTTGGTCATCCTTGTCCTTTCAATATCTTGATATTGATCTCTTCTTTACCAAACAATTTTCCCAGAGCCATTAGATGGTTGACTATGTGATTAAATCTTTTATGTACTTCATATGCAGTCTCTTTGTTAACACCCTGGCAAGTGTACCAGATCGTATCAAATAATAAATAGACGGTAAGTCCAAATATCGTATCCTAAGGGACTCTTAAGCCTAGACGTTCATGTGAATTGATCTCATAAGAGTTGAATGAAAGATAATTTGATTTTGTGATGCAAAGACGAAAATAAACATGTATGCAAAAGCTTGATCATTTGACAAATAAAGATATGGATTAATGGAGTTGCTGGGGTTTATGGTTTCATCCTAATCCACCCTTCTATATCTACTATTCTTATTAAATTCAACTTTATTATCAATGTTCATGAAACTTTCTAATTTACTCTAAACCCGATCTTTCGGCAAAGAGAGCCTATTAACAATTACTAGTTTACTATTCCTAGTCTCCCTAGTAAATAGTAACACATTAATGATAGAAGCTTAAAGCAATTGACTGTCCTATTCCTATTCCTAGGTAATATTTCATAATCAAGAGAATTCTTATCAGTTCTAGATTTCCCTGTACGTTCCCATATCGACAAAATCAATTATCATGACACTGAATGAGTTAAACAATGCAAGCTTTAATCTCAGAGAAAAAAAAACCCAAACTATTGATAATAAAAGTATATGAATAAAATAAGAACTTCGATATAAGAGAGTTTCAAAAGGATTACATCGTTCCCTAACAACAAAGGGTTTAGTTCACCATTGTCATGGTGAAACTAGATTAATTGAATGGAAAATATGAAAGAGATAACCCTAGAATTGAAAGATTGGAGCTTTCGAATCCAAAATCCGCCTCAAAGGAGTGAAGAGAGTGTTCTTTCTGCCAAAAGATAACCTTAATAGGTCTTACAAATCTATTTATAAGCTGTGAAAAATTACAGAAAATAGGCCCAAGCCCAACTACAGCGCTCAGCGTTGGTTCCACCGCTCAGCGACAAGTGCGGCACTCAAGTGGACGCTCAGCGTTCAGGCCCAGACGTCTGGCAGTGCTTTCACTGAGAAGGCCAGCGCTCAGCGGTGAGCCTGGCGCTCAGCGATAGGTGCGGTTCTTCCTTTTCCCCTCAGCATTGGCGCTTAAGCGTCTAATAGTGGAATTCTTCACGAAGCTGGCACTCAGTGTTGGAAATGACGCTGAGCGGTGGTTGTGATTCTTCTTTTGCACCTTCTTTCATCCTTTCTTGAGTCCAACTCCTTCCTTATTCACTTTCCATCATTCAATTCTCATCAAATCATGTCAAAACAATGTAAAACAAAGCATAATATCTCTAAAACCGCCTTTGACTCTCTTGTATCCTAACTAAAGCAATTTGCATGATTTCAAGCTCATTCTAAGTCATAAAGGGTGTGTTTTAATATCAATTTCAAGTATAAAAATAATGGTTTTTAGACCGTTATCACTCTCCAACCTTCATCTTGAACAGTTTGTACTCCTGTATTAGCGAGTTCGTTCTAGCTTTCTTTACTTCTTTTGTGCCTTCATGCGTGACCTCCAACATGTCCCACATTTCTTTTGAAGTCTTGCACTATGAGATCCTGAAAAATTCATCAATTGTTAGTGTAGAAGCAATTATATTACGTGATTTAACATCATATTGTGTCCTACGGTTTTCTTCTTTAGACCACTCAGAAAAAATTTTCAAAACAGTTTTTCCATTAATAACATGAGTTGGCCAAAAGGATCGTTCACAGTTGCATCCCAAACACCTCTATTCACTGATTCAAGAAAAATTTGCATCTGAATTTTCCAAAAAGCATAATTTTCACCAGCAAATAGTGGTGGTCTGTTTGTTGATGCACCTTCACCAAAGGTTTGAGAACTAAAAGCCATTTTCCAGAATAGTCGATTTAAAGAAAATGCAGTTGACTAGTTTTTCAAATATTTTATGAAAACCGGCTCTGGTGCCAATTGTTGAAAATAGAATGGCTTAGTTTCAGTACCAAGAGGGGGGTGAATTGGTGAAACACAAGAATCAGAGTCTTTTCAAAATATTTTTTGTAAAAGGACGATCTTTCAAAAGTTTCTTGAATCGCAAGGAATAATATTTTTCAAATGCAGCGGAATATAGTTGACTACGTGAAAAGTAAAGTCGACTTTGAAAATAAAAGTGCAGGGATAGGAAATTCAAACGTAGGTTTTTATACTGGTTCGGCCAAACTCCCTACATCCAATGTCCTTCTAATCCCAGGAAGCAAATGCACTATAATGATCAGGGTTTTCACAACAAGGTTTTTATAGCGACCTCCACGTCAAAATATAAAACACCTTTCTAACCCTCTAACCAAAATATAGGCATATACAAACAAAGAACAGCAGCAAGATGTACCCTCTCCTGCAGTCTTTAATCACTTTGAACAATGATCAAAGTCCAGAAGTCGCACGTTCTCTTCCTGTAGTCACAACAGGGCAGCCACGATCTTCACAAGATTGAGAGAAAAAGTTGATCACGTATCAGACACCTCAATGTGCAGGTTGATCAATCAGTCTTTGAGCACAGATTCTTGCTCATCAAGCAACCACCAAAGAATGAACACCTCGGTCTTCTTGATGAGTTCTTGGAACTTTGGCATGTTCTACAAGAGATCAATAATCTAAAACAATTCAAATCAAATCGTTAAAATCATAAAAGTCTTTGTAGAAATCAAATTTGCGTTTATATATAGTTTTTCATAAAACTGACGCTCTTAAGTCGACTTTGCTACTAATGGAGTCAATCATACTCGGAAAATTATAACAGTTAGTAGCAGTCAAACCAACTTAATTGATTACGCATTTAATACAGTTGACTCACAATCAATGCTTGGTCAAAGATATAAAATATAGTCGTTAGACATCACAAGCATTAACAGAATTTCAAAACATAACTAACTAAGTCGAGTAGCTTGCGCATACAGTCGACTTTGTAACACTTCAATACAGTTTTGAAAAACTTTCTTTCCAAAAATACTCACAGCACACTTTGAAAAATATTTGTGCAAAGTCACGAGTTTTAATCGACTTGTTTCATAATGAATTCGACTTAAAATTGTTGTTTTGCCACACAATATAAGTTCAACAAAAGTGCATGTGATTTTTCTTTTTCAAAACATCTGTTATGCAATCACAGGTAAGATCCCATGTAAAACACAATGAATTTGTATACTTTGACAGAATCAACACAAACATGTTCTCAAGTAATCATAAACAAGAAAGTAATGAACATGTAACACATATAAACACATAACAATTCATGTTGTTATTGACAATGTGTTGTCATCATAAAAAAAAAACAGAAGTTCTGAGATTGTAAGGTTTGGCTAAACCAGTGCTCCCCTTATCAACAATCTCAACACTACTCAAAATACTACTTTTTACAATTCAACATCATTTTTTTAGTTAACTAAAACCCTATATAAGTTTCAATTGACCAAAAGACAACTTTCATTAGTTCTCACTCAAAATTCACTCCTCTAGAAACTCACTATCAAAGCCCCAAAATTCATCAAAAACCAATCCTAAAACTTCCCTATTTCTCTAGTCCATACCACATCAATTTTCTACACAATAAAACTTTAAAAGTCATCATTAATTGATTACAAACCAGTCAAAATACTACAAACATTATCAACAAAAGCCTTCAAACACCAATAACATGCATTTTACCCAATTTCCATTTCACACATGCTATCATATATTCACATTTCACCAAACCATCTACTTAAGCACTAAATCAATTCAATTTCAATACCATAAAAACACATCAAAGCAGACTATTAGTTTCTACAATTTTATAAACAAACAAATTGGCTTCCTTTACTTGGTTTAGAAAGCTACCATGGCTCTATAAAGCACACTACCCCTGTCTCGGCGTAGAAAACTCTAAAAATGTCTACAAACCACAAAATCATAATCATGATGGATCCTTAGGACCACTAATCGACAAAGAACTAGATAGAGAGATTAAGTGGCACATGCGAAGAATTCTACATGCATATGTCTTAAACTAAGAATTAAAGAAAATGAACATAAAGGAACTTACTCTATAAGGAAAATTGATCCGTAATGAATGGAGAACTCAAGATTGTAGTCTTTTAGACACCTCCTAATCATCAAACATATGTCTTAGGAGTTAGAAATATTAAAAGAAGACAAAGGGAACTCAGAAAATAAATTTTAAAAAAATAGTTAATGTTTTAGATAATCAGAAGTGCTTATAAAGTTCTATTTATATTATTGAATTATTTTAATATAAAATCTTCGTCTCATTATTTTAAAACATATTATCAACTCTAGTTTTGTTAAAATTTAAAAAAATAGTGATTAAAAATTAATAATTAACAAAAATATGATTTAGGACCTGGAACGTTTAAATTAATTTATTAAATTAATTAATTATTATCTAAAAAAAAATTTATATTCCAAAAATCATAACTCTCTATCATTACAGTTCCTTTAACATTGAAAAGAAAATTACAAATGATGTGCTGCCATTGTTCGTTAATATTAAAAAAAATGTGATAGGGTATATCACATGACGTATGCTGTTTCCTAATTGGATGAAGATATATAAATATGTTTGGCTTGATTTAAAAATATCTTTTTTTTATGAATTTTGAGATTTGGTAACTGATTTATGAGAAGATAAGGTTGAAAAAAAAAACATATTTTTTGTTGTTGTAGTTTATGTTTTCCAAGCATTTAATATATTTAAGATACTTAATGCTCCGTTAATTTTATTTCCAATTTTTATAGTATAATATTTGCATATTTTAAAATTAATTTTCTTGATAAAAAATACTTATCAATTAAACTTATAGTTTCTTTTCTTTCAATAAACAATTATTTTCAGCAATAATAAATTACTAAACACATGAAACTATTCAAATTTTAAACTTTGTGATTTAGAAGGTAAATAATTCTAAATATTACTCCACTTGTGATGATGTTAAATAAAGTGTAATTCAGTCATAATAATTTATAAGATATAATTTTTAAAAGTATACGGTGACTATGGTGTATATATTTGTTTTCTTAAAACATCACATTTTTTCCCATTTGATTTTTATTTCAAAATGTTATTAATTGTATTCTTTTTTACAACCGTGTGATACTTGTGATTTGTTTGTTTATTCAATAAACACTGCATTATGTTATTTAGACTTTTAGAGTGATTTGATCAAGAAGTGTTATATTTAGCAGGGGTGGAATATAAAAGAGAAAATATGTTTTCCTTTCAAATTACTTTTATTTAAGGTTTTCTTTCACAGACTAAATAATTGAATTAGTAGAACAAAATTACTAGAACATTTTTAATTATTTGTCTCATTTTTTAAAATGTATATTATTAGGTACCATTAGAAAATAATATTTCATTAAAAATGAAAATTAAAAGTCAATTGAAAGTAATAGGAATATTAAAAGGTAAATTAATTTAAAATGAAAGGAATAATAGCTAGCCTTCCTAGTTAACAAAATGACCAAAGAATCTTAATATTTAAAGAGATTATAAATATAACTTTTTATATATCAAAAGATCAAACAGTATATAAATATTGTATTCTAGTAAAAGTTATAGGTAATTTGATTTAAATTTTGAATAATTGTATTCATAAATACTTATAAGAGAGAAAAAATAAAAAGTTAAATAAATTATCATTTGGTAGGATTTATAATATATAAAGTTGATTTGAAGATATTCGAGGAGTGTTTTAAGGAAAATTGTAGTCTATTTTAACTCTTTGAAAAACAATTTAAAAAGTTATTATTTTTGCTCATGTAAATTTGACGCTACATGCCACTCTCAGTTTCTTTTAACAAAACATAATAGTAAACATGATTTTCTTTTTGTTAAACATCAAGCTTTCTTGGATGTTGACTTTTGCCTATTGTTTTTCAGCTGTATTTTTAAAATATATTAATATATATATTGAAGACAATAAAAACACCTAAAAAATCAATAAAGAACTTGTTTTTGAAGACAATAATCATACTAAAAAATTGAATAAAAAAATTGAACTCGTTCTTATTAATAATTTCATCAAACTCATATTCTAACAAAACTAATATAATGATTTGTTTGTTACGACAAATAATTAGGTTAAAACACATAACGCAGATTTTTATGTCGATAGTTACGATTTGAGTGCATGAAAAGTTATTATTAACACTTTTTAGATTTGTAACCGATCAGTTTGATTGAATATTTGTTTGTTTTCTTTTGTAATGATTGACATTAATTGGTGTCAGTAGATGAGAAAACAAATTATAAGATATATGAAGTAATAAGACTTGTTTTCTATTTATGTGTGTTTTGAACTGTTACATAGTTTGATTATATCCTAGTTTCTAAAATTAAAGTCTTTTTTTAATTATTAAATATGTGATAATTTTATTTAATAAAATTATTCTATTAAATGAGGTGTTATTAAAGAATTATGAAAGGTAATAATGAATATAAATCATGTTATTAAAGGGTATATATTGAGAAGACCACAAATTCACCCATTTTATTATAACAAGGTAGCTAAAACTTCTATTTATTTTTTTCTCATCAAATTATCCAATTTGAAGGTAATCTTGTACAGATTTAAAATCAGACTCCAGAGAATTAAAGACACTAGGTTAAATAACTTTTACAATGCATCTACCAATGTGAAAATGAAAAAAAAATGTTTAATTAAGAAAATTAAAATATGTGGTTATTTTCAAATGCAATTAAAATTATACTAACCATTTTATAAGTGAACAAAATTGTCAATAATTAACAATTAAAAATTGAAAAAATGTGGAAGATATAGTTAATGAGAAAAATCTAGTAAAACTTATTTCAAGATAAGTGAAAGAGTAAAACCTTAAAATTCTTATGATAGTTTAAGTTAAAAAATATTGATTACAAGCATGGTGAAAATATAAATTTCTCATGTACATTTCATAGCACGTTACATAATTTTAAATAAAAAAATCAAACATGCAATTATGGTTGTATAAAAAATTATTTGAAAGTCGTAAATGTAGAATAAAACAGATGAAATTTCTGATGATTAAAATGTTTAAAACTGAATAAAAATATAAGTTATGAGTGTCAAAAATTAAATTATAATTTATCATATGAGAATTAATTAAAATAAAAATTTTGACGAATGGTCCACCTTAAAAGTTAAAACTTTGACCCAATACAAAAATTATGTTAGAAATGGAGAATAATTATTCATGTATTTAAATATTTTTATTATAGAAAACCAAAAAGTTTTGTCTTTTTATAACAGTGTTCTTCATAAACAGTGAGAAGATTGGAGTACTGTTACATAAACATTTTGCTTATTGATAAGCACTTTTATGGAGTTTGTGCACTCCTCCACACAATGAATATTCAATATGACTAAGGTGTGTCCTTTATTTATTTATATTCTTCTAGTTTTTAATAGTGTTAATTGTGCATGTAAATTTATTTGAAATGTTCCATGGTATATAATTTGCATAGTTTGCTATATTGTTTTAGAAGAAAATATAACTCCAGGTGACACTAATAAATTACTGCTTTTATCAAATTACTGTGAATATGGTTACTTAAAAATAATTCAAATGAACACTTCTTACAAAAATTATAATTCTATTCTTACTTTTTCTGTTTTTCATCCTTTCCTCCACATAAATGAAAACTTTGTTGATATTTACACCAAGTCCTTCGGAATTAATTTATGTTTAGAGTATTTATAATCCTTTTCTTATTTTTTTTTTAATGAAATGCATATTATAAGTATTCTTAGTCATATTGTAATAAAAAAAAATAGAACATAACTGTAATATTGCATTAAAATTTGAAACATTATTTAGAATATTAAAACCTAAATTAATACTAGTCTTATAAACATAAGTTTAAACTTAATGCGAAAAATATATATTTATTTGAGATTTACATTATAACTTATAGATAAATAAATAAAAAGAGTCGCTTATTTAAAGAGATTAAAAATTAAAAATATAACTTTTTTTTTCTGTATGAATAATATATTATTAAAGGACTGAAAACTATCTGCTAAAGATTACGAGATAGTACCAAAAATAAGATGTTGATGAGATACTAACAAAAATTATAGTGATTAGTAGATTACTGAGATAACATGTGAGAAATATGATAAAAGTATATAAATCTTATATAGCTACTGAAAAAATTTATAAGTAATTGAGTTAGAATTTTCAATAATTTTATAATGCAGTTACACAGAAGAGGGAAAAAATGAAGGAAAATGTATAACAAACTTAATTTTTCATCAATTTAAATCCATTTCCATTTTTAATTTTATAGGATTTTAGAAAAATAGAAGACTAATATATAAATTTATTTTAATTTATTATTGTTATATATACACTTTTTTTAATTGTTTTTTCTCAATCTTTAAACATGCATATTAAACAACAATATATTTGTAAAGAAAATCAATTAAAATTATTATAATATTAAAAATTAAATTAATTTGAAATCGAAGGACCAAATAAACAAATATTTAACCAAAAGACTAAATAATGCTTTCAAATAAGTTAGCATTAAATTATAACATGCAATTATAGTTATATGCAAATTTGTTTGAAAGTCATTAATAGAACATAGTAAGAAGTTGAAATTAAAAAAAAAATAATGATTAAAATTCTAAAACTGAATAAAAATATAATTTATCAATGTCAAAAATTTAAATTATAATATATTTTATAATTATTTTAAATCAAAACTTTGACGCGGTCTACCATAAAATTATTATTTTTTTACCTATCTTATCATTAAAGTTTTCACTATTTATACAAAAATTATGTTAAAAATAATTCATCATGTATCTAAATTTGTGAAAATAAAGTAAATATGGATTATAAAATTAAAATATGTCACATTCTTATCTTTCTCATATAGAGCTAGAATAACAAACCCTACAAAATAAAAAATTTATATCATCTTCTTCTATTTTTTTTGGGTAATTAGAAAAACCACAAAGTTATGTTATTGAATAAACATTAGCTTTGTCTCCATTAACAATCTTCTTTCCTACCTTAATCCCTTAAAATAAATCTTTTGCATCCACCTACTCACTACACTTGAAATGATTAATAAAAAAGAATTTAACTAAAAGATAAAAAGACACCTACAGAAGATTTGTTTTATGATAAAATTAGTGGTAGGAGTGTTATAAATGTGAAAAATAAATAAATATTATATGTTAGAAAAAAGGAGCCTTCGAAAAGGGGGTAAAAGAGGAATGATTAGTGTGGCACATTATTTTCATATTCGTGGATCTCTAAAGTGAAAATTTCATACCATACATCATATTCCTTATGTAGCTTTATACATAACTACTACCATGTAAAGAGTATCTCAAAACTACATAAATATTCCATGTGAAAAATTATACATAATTGATTTAAATTTTTAATAATTATATTTAAGAGAAAAAACAATTAATAAACTTAATTTTCTAATAACTTAATTAGTTTCTATTCTTCGTTTTGTGAAATTTTAAAAAAATTGATAGAGAAGATTTTAATTTATGAAATATAATTTTTAATATATTTATTATTTCTAGTAGTTATGAAAAGATTATTTAAGTATAACATCAATATATCTTTTATTTGATTTTAGAAAAAAAGTACTGTTTATAATTTATTTTGTTGAAATTTTAAAAATTAGTGATTACAAATTTTATAATTAATAAAATATGATTTAGGACCGGGAAAGTTTAAATTAATTTATTAAATTAATTAATTAAAATCCAAATCTTATTTTTTATATATACCAAAAATCATAAATTCACTTTATATCATTATGGTTCCTTTAACATTGAAAAAAAAAAAAGACAATTGATGAGTTTCCGTTGTTTGTTAATATTAAAAAAAAACATGTGATAGGGTATATCACATGACCTATGGTGTTCCTTAATTGGATGAAGATGTATAAATATGTTTGGTTCGATTTAAATGGTTTTTTTCTTTATGAATTTTGAGATTTGGTAACTGATTTATAGATAATTTTATTTATGAGAAGATAAGGTTGAAGTAGATGACAAAAACATTTTTTTGTTGTTGCAGTTTATGTTTTCCAAGCATTTAATAAATTTAAGATACTTAATGCTCCGTTAATTTTATTTCCAATTTTTATAGTATAATATTTGCATATTTTAAAATTAATTTTCTTGATAAAAAATACTTATCAATTTAACTTATAGTTTCTTTTCTTTCAATAAACAATTATTTTCAGCAATAATAAATTACTAAACACATGAAACTATTCAAATTTTAAACTTTGTGATTTAGAAGGTAAATAATTCTAAATTTTACACTTATGATGATGTTAAATAAAGTGTAATTCAGTCATAATAATTTATAAGATATAATTTTATGGTGACTATGGTGTATATATTCGTTTTCTTAAAATATCACATTTTTTTCCATTTGATTTTTATTTCAAAATGTTATTAATTGTATTCTTTTTTTTACCAAGGTGTGATATTTGCGTGCTTTGTTTATATCTAGACTTTTTAGAGTGATTTGAAAGAAGTGTTATATTTAGCAGAAGTGGAATGTAAAAGAGAAATATGTTTTCCTTTCGAATTAACTTTTATTAAATAATTGAATTAGTAGAACTTTTATTTATTGTTTTTCTGCTGTTTTTTTAAAATATATTAATATATATTTTGAAGACAATACGAATCTTAAAAAATCAATAAAAACCTTATTTTGAAGACTAATAAGAGTCCTAAAAAATTAATAAAGAACTTGAACTCGTTCTCATTACCAATCTCATCAAAATTGTATTTCAAACAAATTAATATTGGTAAATCATATTCCAAACAAACTAATTCTGGCTTGTTTGTTATGACAAATGATTAGGCTAAAGCACGGTTCACACCTTTATTCTCATAAGATTAAAGAATGTGGTCGGTCACAAAAATAACAGTTTGACACCCTATTCCCATGAGATTAAAGGTGGTCGGTCATAAAGATAACAGTTATCCTCTGAAACTATTTGTAATAAAAAAATACACAAGTTCCAATTTCCAATTACCCTTCATCCACTTCACTCCTTCTTTGTTTATTGTGGTATAAATATTATCATAGCATATCAGTTTTGCTCTTACCCAATTTTGCATACCACCATTTCTTTGCATACTACAATCTCCTGTAATCTAGAACAACATGGCCCACCAGGAGCACCCAGGAATAATATCTGATGAAGTTAGAGACGAAATAAGATTATATGAATGTGCAAGGAAGTATGAAACCATAGTCAAACAGGTATGCCATCTTAAAGTTTGATGCACAATTCCTCACAGGAATGGGCATTTCTTTTACTGTTATGGATCTTATCTTACAGACAAAACATAATTGATTTCAGTTTGATGAACTGATGGGAATAATGAACAACGACACTACTGTTCCGAAGACAAAGTGGCCCAAGGTATCATCTCTAATATTTTCTTATTTTATCCAAGTTTAGTGTATGTTTCTATAAAGCAAAAAAATTTCATCTTGTTAATTAATGGTTACAACTTCATATTTCACACTACCTTGGCTACGATTCAGTTTTTGAATGTTGTTTGGTAGTAAGGAAGTGTAAAGAGGTGCTTTCAGTTTGTGTTTTCATTGATTAAACTATGCTTCTATAGAGTCGAAGAGGTGGTGCTTCTGACGGAAGGGCTTCCTCAAACCAGTCAAATAGAAATGAAGCAATAGTGCAGACAGTGACAAGATTTTTGCATGAACTGAGAACTAATTCTACAGATACTCAGCAAGAACATGATATTTAGGAGCATCAACATTAATCATTATAACCACCAAATATAAGATATCATGTATTAATCATTAGAGTGAATAGTCATGTAAATGAATAAAACACTCGTTTCTATTTGGCTGAGATAACAATATTGCTTCCCCCTTTATTTCTTACATTTTTTATAAAGCACATAGCAACACTATATACACAACTGCAATTTAATTTCTTCTTTAAGTTCTAACTTTTGGAAGTATGCGATCCTTTTTTTCCTTTCTCCCTTTCACACTCTTTGATAAACATATAAGTCATTTGCTTCAATAGATTATATATAAAATGAAAATGCTAAAAATGCTTAAGTTTTTTATCATATTATATGATCTCATAGTAATGGAGTGAATGAATTCGCAAAGACAGACTGGATTAATCAGATAGTGGCCCACAACACATAATCTAGGCATACACAGAACATTTGTTCTTTAAAGAAATTAAAATATGAAATTATCAGGTACACATGGAGGTTAAAAAGATATACATTTGTCCATAATAAGGTACACGGACTAATGTAACCCCCTTAAAGAAAATAAAGAAGGAATGATTAGTGTGACTCACGTATTTCCATATCCCGTGAATGATCCGTGTGTGCACGGTTGAACACCAAGGACAAAAAGACAAAATATACTTCTAGTCAACAGTTTCATGATTATTTCATGTATCGTGTACTGCACTTCAACCTTTTCTCTTCAAGCTCTCTTTTCAATGTTTCCAACCTTTCAAGTAAGACTGCATTCTCCTGGTAGGGTAGAAGTTCATCTGACTTAAATAATGTCATTAAAATCGCATAAATTAAGCATAACCAATGAGAACCCAAAATAATTTCCCCAACATTATATGAACAAGGGTAGAAAATAGTCCCTGTTGATAGATTAAGTTATAGCATTTGATATAAATAAATCAAAACCATTGGCAATGAAGTTTGGATTTTGAAATTTGGAGTGATTAGTGGATATAAGTTGGCACCACATTGCATGCCTGGCACAATTAGAAATTCAGTGTGATTATCCTTCAAAGATTTTAGTTTTGGTTCCTTAGGAGGACCAAATAGAATAATTATCACGAGGACACGTAGATCTAAAGTTTATATTCTTATGAACACGAACCTTTTGCAGTAGTGCCAATTTATGGTTAATATGAGAAGCATTCTGCACCTTCTGAGAGGAGTCCTGAAACTGCCACAAACATGATTACATGGTCATTACAGGAAAGCCAAAGAGAATGCTTGATATTTCATTGGTTGGAAAAATAAGTATTGATTTCTACAATCTCGCTTGATTGAGTGCCAATTCTATTATCCTAGTACAGTTATATCACAAGGCTATTACTATCTACTGAAATTAAGAAGGCTAAAGTGTGAAACAATACCAACCAAAGAATAAGATAGAACTTGGAACTAAAAGCATGTTTGATTTTCTTCTCACTTTTTGGTTTAGAAAACTATTTTTTAAAAACAATTACATGCTACTCAACTATCTCTCACCCAAAATGTATTTGGGTTTCGAAAATTATTTTCAAAACATGCTTTAAAAATGAACAATAGAAACACGTGATAGATAGTTTCTGATCCTCTTTTTGTTTGCTTCCTTTACTTTTCCTTGAATAACTAAAACCAGTTTATGAAAATCGAAATCAAAAACACCCTAAATCTTTTCTAATTCAGTTTGCAAGGCAGAAACTGAAAATCCAAATTAAAAAAAAAAAAAAAAATACCACTTGAAGCTCCTGCAAGCACTTCTTCGTCCTATCCACCTCCTCATCGTACCTCAGCCTCCACTCAGCAGATTCATCCATTGCCTCCCTGTTAGCAATATCAAACTGTTGCCTGCAAACACACGAATAATCCAAACATCATTATAACAGAAACAATAATCTTATAATCTTACCACAACAGTGATTAAAAGTCACAGAACAAGTCAATTCAAGCCATGACCATTACAAAATCTTTCCTCTGAATGACAGTCCTCAATTGGTAAAATCATAATTCAGAGAAACATTGGAACAGATTAATATTTCCAGGGCCACTTATAAAGAACAATTTGTGCTTCACATGATTGGTATAATAACATATCCCTTACAAGCCAAAATTGGAACATAACAAGGGTATATTTCATTTTCAAATGGAACATTGCAGAAAAAAAAAAGGAATGAAAAGAATTTGAAGAAATGGTAACCTTATGATTTGAGTGTCATCAGCAGAAAGGTTGTAGTGAATGGCCCAGAGTCTAAAATAGACTGCAACGCCCATTAACATTAGAAAAGCGAGTGTGGCTAAGATCGAACTTCTCTTCGCTCCCATCATTCTTCTGTGCTGTGTTCTGTTCTGATCCTCTTCACTCACTCATTCCATCTGATTCTTCTACCAACAAAGTTGTCGAGGTTTTCAAACAACCAAAGTTACCAGTGACTATCATCTACATTGGACCTTGCTTCGCCTTGAAATCCATCTACCCTCTTTTACTCTTTTTCGAATTTTGGAATTTAGTTGACTTTTTTTTTTATTTGGGCTTGGGCTAATAACTTTTCCTATGAGTGTCCCACTGGGCTTCTCCGAGTAATAAATACGTGACTGCTTCTTCCTCCATAGGCAAGATGAAATGACATTTTTGACCCTCTACTTTCTTCCACTAGCCGTTGTCACCCTGGGCAAAAGGTCTTCCACTATACTTATATACATACACATAATTTTGGAAAAAAACATTCAAATCTTTCAATGTCATTTATTGGCCATTAGTATATTGAAAATATCACCATGGAGAATCTATAGAGACTTCATGGGTGGGGGGAGGTTGGATTGCCCAATCCTTTAGTTTTCCGAAGCAACAGGCAGTAAACCCGATTGATGGAAGAAAACTCATTTGTTTTCCTTCTCCATTTGTTCTTTCCCTCCACAAGGAGTCGTGACCTGATACATTCATTAAGAGTTGGATTTCGTATTTTGGGTCAAATAGTCTAGATTTTATTTGTGTTTTGTGTTATAGAACAACTAGTCTAGATTTTATTTAAACTTTGTATTATAGGCATAGAATTTCCATTTGGGCCTTGTATTTTAGGCTTAATAGAGTAGGGTTTTGACCACTTAATTCAACATTGGGCCTTAAGTCAAAAATTGACCAAGGTGGAAACCCAAATGGGTGTGTTGACCAAGATCAATATTTTTGGCCAAGCTTGAAAGACAAGGAGCTCATTTTCGTCCTAGACATGTAGAGGCACCTTATTGGAGAGTTTTCCCTCCTAGCTAGTGGTCATGTGTCACCTTAGGAATGGAGATTTTTTCTATAGGTAGTGGCCACATGTCATCCTCTCATTTGAGAAGATATTTGCCACTTGTCTCTCTCCTATTGAAGAGGATTTCTCCTTGCTGTCCAAGCTAACCAAAGTAGCTCTTTTAGGTTAAAGTTTTTGTCCATTTAGAGACACCTTAGCCTATAAATAGAGGTGTCTCTCCTTCATGTATTCACCTTCGAAAATAAAGTAAAGTTATGTTGTTATTTTGTGTATACAACCTCTTATAAGGTCACCCTAGACTAGAGTAACCCAAGTGGCCTCCTCTAGTCACCTTCCTCCAAGAGTTGGCTCAACCTATCTTAGAGAACCCCTAAACACTTCATCCATTCAATACACAAAAACTTGAGGTTCAACCACACCAACAAATCACACCAAAATCGTGAGCTCCATATTGACATGACTTGGTTTCTATTAGATTTGGCTTGTCCTAGCTAGAGCATTGCCATCATTAGGTCACCTGATCAGGTTTATTTAGATAAGAGTTTGTAAATAATAGTATAAAATATAAGTTACACTAGGTAAAATATTTATGTTTATTAATTATTGTATTTATTGTCATCTAACACATTTGACTTATTTGAGTGTTGGGATGTCTTCTTGTTAAGACTTCGGCAAGTGTACCGAATCATATTAAGTAATATAAATGGTAAGACCGAGTATCGTTTTCCCTAAAGACTCATTGGCCTAGACATTCATGTGATTTGTTGATTATTTAAGACTTCAGAAACGAAAATTGGTGTTTATAATGCCAAACAGAAAATAAACATGCATGCAAAGGTTGATCAATTGACCAAAGAATATACGCAGGTGAAAAATATATGGATGAATTATGTTGTTGGGGTTTACGACTTATCCTAATCCACTCTCATGTATTTACGAATTCTACTCCTTCATTAATGTTAATGCCACTTTCTACTTTATCCTAAACCCGATGTCTCGGTGAAGAGAGTCTACTCATAATTACTAGTTTACAATATCTTATCTCCCTAGCAATTTATCATGCATTACATTCGCACATAAGCTTAAAGGCAATCGGTCCTCCTATCCCTATGTCTAGGTAATATTGCTCCCGAGAGAATTTCTCCATGTCTAGATTTTCCTGTATGTGTCCACATCGACAAAATCAAAGATCACACTATTGAATGAGTTAAACAAAGCATGCATACAGAATAAAGGAAAGACTCTAACAATTAATGAAGTAAAGCATATAGATTGACAAAACAATTGAATACATGAGAGTTTCAAAGGATTACATCGGTTCCCCAACAACAATGGAGGTTTAGTTCACCATAGACATGGTGAAACTAGATGAAATTAATGAAAGGAATGAAAGATAAAACCCTAGAATTTGTAGAATGGAGCTTCCGCATCCAAAATCTGCCTCCAAGGGGTGAAGAATGTGTCTCTGCGTCTCCTTCTGCCAAAAGATACCCTTTCTCTAGGGCATCTAGGTCTTTAAATAGATCATAAAAATAACAGAAAAACTGGCCTAGGCCCACGAACCTACCGCTGAGCGCTATAGTACCGCTTAGTGGTAGGTGCGACACTCAGAATAACGCCCAACGGTGGCGCTCAGTTGCAAAACAGTGAAAAATTGGTGCTTAGTGCCACCTGCGATACTGAAACTGCACTTTGGTTGACTTTTCAGCATTCTGGTTGACTTTTCAGCATTCTGGTTGACTGGTTGACTTTTCTGGTTGACTGACTTTTCTGCACTCCAACCATTTGATACTTTAACTCTTCTTTCAATTCATTTCAATAGCCTATAAAATCAAGGAAATTTAGTAATAAAATCATCAAGTATATCCTCAACTCTCTTATTCACAAAACTAAAGCAAAAACATGAGTCAAAACAAGTTTTTAAGTCGTTAAAGGTATTTTTGATATCAAAATTAAGTATAAAAATAACGGTTTTTCAACCGTTATCACTTCTATAGGCACAAACTTGTTCGGCTTTGAGAAGACGAATACCTAAGTATTCTAGCCTACAAGTTTGGAGTTGAAGATATGTATGTTTGGAGTTGAAGTCTTTATGAAATATATTCAACTATGTAAGAACATTTATAACATAAACAATTTCATTGCTTCATTCAGTTTTTCCAGCTTCAGTCCCAAATATAAATTTATATTAAGATTGTATAGTTTGGAATGTAAATTTATATCACGAATTATATAATTTGAAATATAATTTTTTTTTTCTAAATTATCTTTTAAATTTGTGTTATAGATGATACAATCCAAAATGTAAATTTGCATTATGATTATACAATCGAAAATGTAACTTGCATTTTGTATTTTGCAGTGTCTTCCAAATTTACATTATGTATTGTATTATCCGAAATATAAATTTGTATTACGAATTATATAATTCCAAATATAATTTGCATTTTGATATTGTTTTCCAAATTTGAATTATTAACTATATAATCTAGAATGTATCAAATTAATATTTTTGAATTTCATATTATATAATCTAACACATCTACGAAATTGTACCGTCCAAAACTACCAAAACTATAATTAAAACTCGTAAAATGTTTTAAACTATCCTTTTTATACTAGTTTCAACAGAAATATAATCAGAATTTTAGATAACATGGGTGCAATAGGAAAACATGAGGTGCAAGAAATTCCCTAAATACGTTCAAAACAATGAGGTCATAGATAAAACAATTCTTTGCAAAGACAAAACAAAGGAGATGCTTTTTCGTTTTGCAACCATTATTAATAATTGTACTTCCTTATTAAGAGAAAAGAAAAAATATCTCTTTCATCGCACCATGCTATTGTCTAGCAGTTGTTGTCAATATCATTATTACTGGCATTAGTGAAAAAACACTGTTTAACGTCACCCACTAAACGTCGGTGGGGCGGTAACCCGACGCATACTAGCGGACGGTGACATTATTGTAAATAAGTTGGTAAACCAAACGTCGGTTTTTATGGCAAACAACGTTTATTATTTATTCGACATTTGCTATGCCCAAAACCGTCGTCCAAGGGCCTGAGGTAGGTGAGAAGACAGTTTTTTCTTGCCCCATTGACGTTGGTTGTGACGGGGGGCTGACGTCTACCTGGCTGCAATTAATGCTTTTCACCTTATTCTCAGGCGCTTAGACGTCATGTAGTCAACAACCGACGTCTATAATGTCCGGGAGGCGGAAAGACAGTCAAATTCTGCAACTTAGACGTCGGACTCCTGGGGAGACGACGTCTATGTGACTGTAATTAATGTTATTCACCAAACTCGCAGGCAATTCGACGTCCGGTAAAAGGGACACCGACGTCTATAAAAGTTATAGACGTCGTCGCCCTAGGACAACCGCCATCTACTTCCCCGACAGGAAATGAAACGTCAATCTGTAAATGTCGGCGCCCCGTGTGTCCGACGTCTAATAGGCAGATTAAAAGTTTTATTCGACGTCACATTAGTAATATAACCGACGTCTACCTGACTATAGACGTCGGTTCCTGTAGTAACCAACGTCTAATTTCATGTTAAATAAACCGCAGACTCGGAGGAGTTTCGCGGCATTGCAGTTTCGCCTTGCAGACTCGCCTCATTTAATTGTCTTCCTCCTCTCGTTTTTCTCTCTTGCGCCATTGCATTCTAGTTTCTGATAACATCATCGTCTTCCTCCAGGTACGTATTTTCTTATTTCAACCATTTAAACTTTCTTTAGACCGATTATATTAGCATTCTAGTTCAACTAATTAAAATTTATTTTCCTTTGTTGTGCTCTCTTGTTCTAAAACCATATAGCAATTTATCTTGGCTGCAATTCAAGGTCTTTTACCAGCTGCAACTTCTTTCTAGGCTCTAGCCTTGACTCTGTCTCAAACATGGTTTCCAATGATGTGATTTGATCTTCACTGAACATTGTTTCTTGATGGGGTGGTGTTGCTGCTGGTGTAAGTTTTTGCCTCTGCATCCTCTGCTGAATAAGTATATTCCATGTTGTGTAACACTCTCACACTTGGTGCTAGCTGAGACTAAAGGGCCTTGAGTTGAAGATAGGTGAATTAGGTGATAGAGATTTTTTAGAGATTGTGTATGTGCGTATGTGTTATTTTTTATATGCAAGTATCAATTAGCTTTTGCTTATTAGAGTGAAGTCCCCAATTGCTGGCTTTGTATCCAAAACTCATTGTTTTGTATAAATTATGCATTCTGTTATGTTATTGTAGCATAAAATTTCTGTTTTTCTCTGTTTTTATATTTGTTTTTGGACCATAATTTTTTTTCTTTACATAAAATTTGGTAAAAAGTGAGGCCCATATACTTCTTTATTATATGGGCTTGTTTGACAGGTCTACTTGTTACTTAAGGTCGGGTATTCAGCTTCTGTTTAATCTGGCTAGTAGTATTAATAATGTGTTTTGGTATTTAGAGAATAATTCGTTGTGGTGGAGTTGTTGATGACGATATGGCAAACATCATAGTTGCTCAGCTTTTGTACCTTGATGTTGTTGATCCTAACAAGGATTGTTCTTCAACATTGAAAACTCATAGTGTATCTTCTTAATCTTTCTCCATATAAAGTGTTCTGTTGAATGTTTGAGCTGATGTTAAATGATTATAGTTTGGTATTTCTTCGTTCAGCTGTTATTATTGTCCAACATATTATAAGTCGCATTCCAGGAATTGAGCTAGGATGTGAGACTCCCCTACATGTAAAAAGGTGTGGCATCTTCTTGTATTTTAGACAATTCTGATATGATATTTGATTTCATATACTAATATTCTGATGTTCTCTTTTTTATGCAGACGAAGAAGACAGTGATTGAACTCGGGGATATTTCACAATAATTAAGGCAATTTTTTCATGATTAATTAGGAGGTGATGGTGTATAATGTAATATCTTGTAGTGTGTTTGGTCTTCCACCCTTTTATGTTCTGTTGTTCCAAAATATCCATGTGATGATGGCCAGTACTTGTTGCTAGTTGCAGAAGTATTAATTTAGTTTCTTTCTTGACAGTTGATAGGTACTTGTTTTAACAATATTGGTTATAACGTAAATTTTGAGATGAAATTGAGATGTTTAAATCATTAGATTAGTTTGAAAGATACAACTTTTGTAAAATTGTAACATAAATTTTGTAAAAAAGAAAGCCCATGGACTGGTCCTGACCCATAGGGTTTTGGGGCTTTTTAGCCCTAGGGACTTTTTTAATAAAGGGCTTTTTTGGCCCTGTGGGCTTTTTTGGCCCCAACCCACATGGGCTAGGACCAGGGCCTATTATAGGGGCCTATTTGACAGGTCTAGTTTTATGCATAAATGCCAAATTGCACTGTAAATCAGTTCAATGTATACAAAATTCAGCTATAGATTAACATACATTAATGTATGTTTTATTCAAACATACTGAAATGTATTCAAACATACATTTACTTATACAAGGTGTATTCAAACATACTCAGTAATTTATTCAAACATACATTTACTTTTGATTCAATTAATTATTAATCCTTAAATTTGATTAATAATAAAATCGAATAAAAAAATGTGATAATAAATCAAAATAGCATGATTCAAAAGGATACCGATAACTTAACGATAGGAAATAAATATGATTTATAAATAATACGATTTGTATGTATTTGTTGGATCTCTTTACCCTTGTAAAATCACATGGTTTAGAATTTTCAATAATAAGAAATATAATTTGTGAATAAGATCTTTCTGCCACAATTTTCTGGTTTAACATAATGTCTAAAAAAATTTAAGCATTAAATTTCTGAGATAGTTAGACTATTTTACTTTCTTTCATATGAATAAATGAAGTGGTTTGTTTATGTAACTAAATATATATATTGAAAGAAATTGGTAAAAATAAACATAATGCTTACCACTAAATGAAAAAGAAGGAAAATCTTGAATAGTTGTATATGTAAAAATATAAAGCATGTTTTTCAAACAAAGTGAACTGTTATTATGACATAATATATTAATATATATTAAGGTTTTATGTATTTATAAATTTAAAAATATGAAGATCTATTTTATGGAAACTTTCTATATCAGAAAACAGAAACAAAATAAGTAAAAAGGAAAGGAGAGGGAAGACGAAAGAAAAAATATGAGAAGAATAAAGAAAAGATGAAAAGGAAGCGGCGAGAAAAGGAAAGAAAGATGAGAGCAAGCGGTTAGTTTCTAGGGTTTTAAGTGGAGTTTATATGGAGGAATAGAAAGCCCACTATCTATTCAATTATAAGTAAAAACTTTATCATTATTTAATTATTTTTATTAAATAAAACCAGTAATTTAATTTCTTAAAACATGAAAATAGACAAAATCATAATATTGTAGAATGTGCATCATACTATATGAACAACTTGGTGAAATTGGTAATAAATTAAATAAAATTTTACTTAATGGAAAAAATTATCAATTTAGTCAAATAAATGTTTCATACTAAATTATATATATATATATATATATATATATATATATATATATATATGTATGTGTGTGGATGGAGACAGTATAACAGCTTAATATGTAAAGCTAGATTTAAATGGTACGACAAAAAGATAATATGAAGTAGTAAGAAATCATATCGGTAATTAATTTTCAATGATTTATTATAATTTTAATTACTGATTTTGTTCAATTTTCATCCTCTCATTACTATATAAATTCACATTCTTGAATAAAAGTATCTCTTCTAAATAATTGATTTTAAAAAACCTGTAATAAAAGAATTTATTATAATTATTATTACTTAAAGTGATAAATATCAAATGTTATATATTTATTTATATTAAATAAGCATAAGAAAACTGTTATATTTAATAATAATCCAAACTAAAAATATTAATTAATAAAATTATGTTTTTTATAATAAACAGTCTTTGATCGCTATTAATGGTATGTTTGTTTTTCATTTGAGATTAAGTTTTTTTTTTTTTAATTTAAGAGAAGGTAATTAGAATGTAGAAGTGTAACTTGTGAATAAGATATAAAAACACACATCCTAACAAAATTAATAAAGAAATCTCTAAACACGTTTAGTTGTATAGATATTTTTTTATTTGTTAGATTGATCAATTGACATCTAAGTGTATTCATATCAATATATTGAGTATAAAAATATATTTTGAAAATGCATTTTGAGTACATTAGATGTAAGCTAGTTAGGACGTCCAATGTCTAATGATGTAGTATGTCGGTTAGATAAACATCTAATAATGTTATATCACAAATAACGGCGGTTTTCTGAAATCCCACAAATACTGGCGGTTTTCTGAAAACTCCCGCAAATACCGGCGGTTTTCTCAGAACTCCCACTAATTCTGGCGGTTTCAGCAAAACCTCCGTTAATTTTGACGGTTTAAGCAAAACTCCCACTAATTCCGACAGTTCTAGCAAAATCCTTGTTGATTGCGATGCAGCTTTTTGCAAGGGTTTTCCGCAACTTTTCCAAGGGTTTTCCTAATCCCGATAACATACTTTCCAGGGGTTAAAACTGCCGGAAACTAAAAATATAATCCTCGTTAAAGATCTAAATTTTTGTAGTGATAATAGTATATTTGAAATATAATATATATTTTTATAGAGTTTATTTTATGTAGATGTAAATGTTAAAATTGTATATAGTATATATGTCTGTTATTCAAATGTATTTTTAGTTTTATAAAGGAATAATTAAATAATTAAACTGTTACCTAAGAATTTAATAAAAAAAGGTACTGTCATTGTTAATAGTAAATAATGAAAATAATGAATATTGTTTGATATCATGTAACAAACAAAAGCATTATGGTTATAGAACAATCTGCATTAGGATATATAAAACAAAAGCAAAAATCAAATAAGAAATGTGTACCAAATTCATTTTTTTTTGTTATAGGACTTGAATGATGAGAAATATCATTTCCATTTTATGGGTTTCTCAATATTGATAGGGGAACAATAATGAAGTGTGGAGAAACCTTCTTTCTTCAAAAAAGATCTAAAAACATACTTTTAGATTAAACACTGCAAAAAAGCCCAATTTTACCGGGGGTTATTTTTCATGTTATCGGAGGTTTTAACCCCCCCTAAATACCTTTCCGACGGTTACAAAAACCATTGGAAAAAGTGGTGTCGCAATTACCGGCGGTTTCTAAATCCACCGGTAATTACCGGCGGTTTTGGAAAACTCCCGGTAATTAAAGTAAAATCAATTTTTTTTTAAAAAAAGTAAAATTATTGCCATGACCATTTGACATTCATAACTACAAAGGAGTTTAAAATTGAGATATTTCAGTAACGTAAAATCCTGGGAATTGATTTTACTAGGTTCCCAAGAAGAATTGTGTGCAAACTTCAAATAACGTAAAAGGGAAAAACACCTACACTACAACAGAGTTTGAATACTACAACAGAGTTTGAATACTACAACATTCACAAATAAACTTCACCAACTTCTTTAACAACTAATAAGGAAAGGAACCAAGGGATTTTCGTCAACCTTCCTATTAATCGTTGTACCTTCTTCACATTCCTTGGATTTCTCATCTCGATTATTGCCTGACAGTTCTCGAGTTGGCCTCAATCCTTCGATATGTTAACACGAATCCCAAGATTTTTCCTCCATCTACCTTAAAACACTTTTCTCCAGCTTTAGCCTAAGGTTGTACGCTTTTAGGGCTCAAAACACATCCTTTAGGTCCTACGAGTGTTGTATTGTAGGAGACTTAACTACCATATAATAGACATACATCTCGACGCTCTTGCCCAACAAATTCTCAAACACCCTATCCATCAGCTTCTGATAGGTTTTTCCTGCATTCTTGAGACCAAAAGTCATCATTTTGTAGAAGTAATTGGTCTCCTCTGTTATGAATGTGGTCTTCAACTTGTCATTCTCAGCCATAGATATCTGGTTGTGTCCTGAGTAAGCATTCAAGAAACTCAGCGTGTTATGGCTGGCAACTCCATTCACTAATTAACCAATGCTTGATAATGGGTAGACATCTTTAGGACATGCATTATTAAGATATGAGTAGTCCATACACATCCTCCATTTTCCATTTGTCTTCTTCACTAAAACAACGTTGGCCAACCAAGTTGTATATCTTGCTTCCTTGATAAACCTAGCCAATAGGAGCTTCTCGACTTCTTTTTTTGTAGTCTGTATTGTTTCCTTACCCAATTTTCTCTTCCTCTAAAACACTGTCCTTGCTTCTGCGAACGTGAACAGTCGATGAGAAGCTAGTAGATATCGTCGTTCTTCTTATTCATAATGGTGACTATTTTTGGACCAATAATTTGTAAATTAATATCTAAATTAGTCACTATATAGTGATTAATTATATTTGCTTCTATAATTGGTTACTATTTAAAGATTTTTTTTAATGTTTTATAAAAGATATTATAAACACTAAGTCATTTTGTAGAAGTTTATATAATTAATTAATTCATTAGTAATAATTATAATAAATAATCTCTTATAGTTATCATATTATTTTAATTACACTGATTATACTTTTTTCTATCATTATATATATCTTATTATATTAATGAATATTCAATTTAGTATGAAACATTTATTTGATTAATAATTTTTTATTGAGTAAAATTTTATATCATTTGTATCAATTTTATAATGTTGTTATATATTATAATTCATATTGTACAAAATTATAATTTTATATCTATATTCATGTTTTAAATGATGAGAAACTTTTATAACCACATAATAAAAACAGTGGGACCCTCATATTTCTCTATATAAAATGAAGAGTTTGTGGTTTATTTAAAATGAAATTGAGCGTCAGTTGCTTGCAAAACTGACGTCTATAATAATCTAGACGTCGGTTGTCTAACTAATTCGACGACCAAGTTAACATTTAAACTGACTTTTTGAATGCCCATTAGACGTCGGTTGTGAAGGGGCACCGACGTCTAGGGTGCTGAACCGATTGACGTTTCACTTCCTGTCAAGGACGTAGACGAAAGTTGTGAAGGGGCGTCAACGTCTATAATAATATAGACGTCGGTTTTCTGCTGTCGGACGTGGAAGTGCCTCGGAGTTTGATGAACATAATTAATTACAGACACATAGACGTCGTGCACCCAGAAATGCGACGTCTATTTTGCAGAAATATTTTGTCTTCCCGCCTTCCGGACAGGCCATAAACGTCAGTTTTTGACAACCTGCACCCAAGTAGACGTCGACCCCATCACAACCGATGTCAAAATCGCAGGAGAAGTCTGTCAAAACTTAATTAATATCCTGTCTATATTGTCTTCTATTATTTCTTTAGCTATTTGATACGAAACCATTAGTTAGACATTACATCAAACCATCAATGTTTGAAGACTGGGACTTGAACATTTTTTATAGAGAAAATATTTTACTTTATTAAGTTTTTTTTTTGTTAAGAAAAATCATTTTATGATGTAATTAAAATAATTAATGAATAATATTTTATATTGACATCAAATCATACATTATCTTTGTTGTCAATATTTCGATATTTGTGTTGCATGTCAAACTAAACTTTTTTATTAAAAAAGATCAAAACTAAACATAAAAGTTGAATGATTATGATAATAATATCGTATACCGGTTTTAAATTCACAATGCATTTTTGTTTTTAACCTGGAATGTAACTTAGCACAGAATAACTCCTGGAATTCCTAAAATTAGATCCAAATTAGAAAAAAATAACAATGAAAATTATAACACAAATTATAACCTGGAATTCCTAATACAGTATAAATGGAAATAACTTGAAATATTTAATTGCTACAATTTTACACCACTATGTCACTAATCAATTTAAAGTCATGGGAAAAAAAACCATTCTATGATGGTTGTTTCTTAATCTGAATTCTATCATTGTTGTTTAAACTACAAAGTGAGTGATATTATATTTCCTAATATATAATACCAAATAATCACTCTAATTTGGCAGATTTTACAGACAAAAGCAGTAATGGTGGTATTTACTTCTGGCATTGTACATTCACCAAGGTCTTCCTATTCCTCCAAGCCTCCGGGCCAACTGAATATCCTTTGTCACTGAGATAGCAAAAAGAAAGAGAACTCAAAAATACTCTCACATGGGGAAAAACATAAACCAATTAATAAACAGCAAGAAGGATCATTGCATAGTGATCAATCTTTCATATCCAACACGCGACCAACTCTATGTGGTATGAATGCTATTTTAAATATTGATGTTATTGTTATTATTATTATTACAAGCTTAAATTATATATGTTTCTACACGAACAAAAAATAATTAAAGAAATTCATCATAAATAATTAGTCAGTTTACACACATAGTCACTATTATTAATCTATAAGCGATAAAAATGCAGTAATGAAATAAAAATATTAAAAATAAAGGGAAAATCATTAGAAAAATAAAAAAAGGGAAAATGGAACCGGAAATTATAAAGGAAGTAAAATGGGTCAACCAAGGTAAAAAAGGAATAGCCACATGAGACATGAGGAACAGAGACAACATTTTGTGACATGGGAAGAAGGATTCTGTAACCGTATACATGACCAGAGGTAATATACTCTCCCCTATGTTTATCACTTTCTGAATTCAGCTGATGTAGCATTCTTTATATTTAATTAAAACAATGCCTATTTTCTTTTAATAAAAAAAATGTAAAATTTTCCCAGCCAGTACAGTACCATGATTTTTTTTTCTCTAGCATCTACTCCATGATAAAATATCCTTTTAAGTGTAACTAATAAATTAATAAAACAATTAATTTATATGTAACAGAAAAACCAAATACATTTATCACCAATAAAAACAGGTATAGAATCTATGAAAGCCAAATTCATGGATGATTAGATCCAGGAGAAATCTGGTTAAGAATTTAAAAATATTATATCAACTTACTAAGTGTAATACGCCTAGCGTGAATTGCACAAAGCATTCCATCTTGAAACAAGTGAACCAGACATTCTTCAACTGCCTGCAGTATGGTTATATAAATTCTAAAGAATGGTCATGTTTTATGAGAAATTTGGTTAAAAATGACAACAGGTCAAAATGAATCAATGACAAGCATTTTAAGACAAATCAAGACCATAGCAGCGTTATAGACAAGGAGTTGATACAAGGCATCCAAAATGTATAGAAGATATAAACGTAGCAACCAATTGGTGAGACACTTTAAAAGGTGTGGATGGATGATCAAGAGTGAGTTTTAATGTCAGACAACTTTGAAAGGGGAGAAAGTACAGGAGAAAGTACAAGTATTCGCTGCATAGGAAACGAGAAGGAAGCACTTATGTTTTAAACTCTTCTTTTTGTTCTCCTCAAACTTGGGAGTCGATGAAATATATTTGGTTTGAAAATAAAATTGTAATTTACAACCTAGTAAGTTTATTTACTTCAAATAATATTGAAAATTTACAGTTGTTACGCTTACCTTCCCCTTTCCTCCATCGTTAGGAATAACAATAATCCAAGCATAGAATTCACAACCCCTTACTCATTCCATAATCTATTTTGACTTTATAATATCCCTTTTCTTTTCCAATGTGATAGCCATATTGTTGAAAAAGTGTTCCGGAATTGATTACATGAATGCAATAATAAGAGAAAAAAAAATATTACTTTCTGTCTAAAAAGCATACATTGCAACTAGCGTGTGCATATGCTGTTCAACCCCAGAGATAACAAAAAAAAAGCTCTCATTCTTAAAAATGGGTTACAAATCACTTTGATCTCAATTAATGAACACCTTTAGAGACAACTTGATTGGAACAGTCCTAAGACACTGACCCCTTTTCCATTCATCCTCTCCTAAAGTTCAGATTCTTAAATGTTGGTTAAAAATAATCTACATTCTCTTCAATCTCTATTAATAAACACCCTTGGAGACAAGTTCGTTTGAACAGTTCTGAGACACTGCACCCTTTTGCACTCCCCTAAAGAGTCCTAAGACATTCTCTTCAATCTCAATTAATAAACACCCTTGGAGACAAGTTAGTTTGAAGAGTTCTGAGACACTGCACCCTTTTGCACTCCCCCTCTCCCTGTGGAGCCTCCCTGACCTTTCTCTCCAGTAAATGAAAAAAAAAAACTCCAGCTATGCCGGTTGAATTCATAAAGATTTATGAAAAAAAAGGGACCTTGCATAATTGATGTCTTAATTTTTATAATATAAAGAAAAGGTTAAAAACAGATATTTGTAATCAAACATTTATCACTTGGAAGTCTGATGTGATGAAACAACTCTTAACAAGTTACTTATTATTATTCTCATTTCATTAAGAATGCAACTAATTAGAACATCTTGATTTATAGTTATACATTGAATTTCTAAATCCTCAATTTTCACAAATCAATGCTTCTTTTTTTCTAAGGAGATTCGGTAATGATGGACAGATTTTCAAAGTTTAAAACCATGCAAAAGGCACACAAATAAAATAAATTTACCAAAAAAAAATTGAGGACTGCAGTAGAATCTAATAACACATTATTTTGAGTATAAAAATTTAAACAGTTCACCCAGCAACAAATTGACACAAGGTCTGGAAGAAGTTGTGTTAAAACAAATTTACTTTAACATGAATTTTTGTTTTTATTAAAAACAGCCTTTGCGTTCTAATTAGATGAATTGAAAATTCTCAACACTCTAGCACCCTAGTAATAACTAAAATGCACATGGAATAAGTTACATACCTCCTGCAGTGCCACCACAGCTTCAGGCGTCCAGCGAGTCACCTCGGTAGAGAATTGATGTGTAATTTGTTTGACCTACCAAACAAACATTGCCAAAACAGCGTGAACAAACTCCTCAGAAGATTTAATCCAGCCAAATAAGGTACGTGATGCTATGACAACAAATCTTAATTAATGACATAATCATGATTCCATACAGAGCATGTTCTTAAAACACTTCCATCAGTGAACAAGTGGCAAAAGTTACGAAAATATTCCTACTAAAAAACAAAAACAAACTATGATACTCATTTCTACACCCTAGTAATTTACTTACTATTAATTAGCAACCAAACTATGATGCCCAGTTTTACTCCCAAGTAATTTACTTAGTGTTAGTTAGAGTGCGAGGAGCTGCAAGCGAAGAATTATGAAAATCACAAAATTTAGATGCAAACTGTCACATCCCAATAAATATAGAACAATAGTTATAATTTATTTAAAGAGTTAACATGAATAATAATAAAGAACAATAGAGAAAGGGCACATAAGGAGAAAGGAAACAAGAAATATATATATAATTGAAACTGCACGAAGTACAGAAGTCAGATACAAATTTACAACATTAGACCAAACGGTCTGGGTACAACTCAAGACCGAAAGGTTTACACAAAAGGAGTATCTATACTAAGCGGAAGCAAAAGCTAATCTAAGGACCGGACGGTCTTGCACAGTTCTCCGACATGACGTCTAAGGGTAGCTCAGCCTGCAGAGCATCCTCCAACGGTATCTTCGAGATCGCCTACTGCTCACACCCCAAAGGATGATCATTGCAAAGAAGAAAACAACCGAACGGTTAAGACCGGACGACACATGGGTAAAACAAGAAAATAAGGGTAAGCTTATGCAATTTAATTAATTATTTTCAATATACTTTTGAAGCATACATACAAATCACACACATCAATATTTCAACCCAAAATTCATAATTCAACACATCCATAGATAAATAAACCGAACGGTAATATCGTAATAATCAAATTCCTCAAGACACTGTCCGGACGGTATGAACCATGTAGCTCGCCGCTCTTTGCACCCGGGTGGACCTGGCTGGGGTACACTCAACAGACCGCCACCCGAGGTTAGTCCAGTGGAACCACCTCGGTATAGAAATACCATGAGGCTAAAGGACCTCCTGTCATTCCCACGCATAAGTTACCCTCCTCTACATGAGAAGGCGTAATCATGGAATATTAGGATAGAGCAGAACCTGAGTCTAGCCATAGTCATACTTTACCAAATCAAATTACACTTCATGAGATATTCCTCCTTGGAACACTCTTAAAATTTTAAGAAATCAAGTAAAATACCGAACAAGGATAAACAAATCAAGTATCAAGGAAACTTCGAAGGTGACCGAACGGTCGAACAAAAAGAATACCGAACGTTTTATAGTTTTAGCCGAATGCTTTAGAATAACAGGAGTTCTCTTCAAGCAAGTGGGAGTCGGTATCAGACCGAACACTCCATGGTTCAGTTAAGTGTCAGTATAAGACCGAGCACTCCATGAAATATACATTTTAAAACCGGGTACTTTTAATGTATAAGGCCGAACGCTCAGTGTATGACCGAACGTACTTCCAACAAATAATAAGAATCTGAAGCCGAATGCTTCGTAAGTTAAGTGTTAGTCTAAGACCGAACACTTATTAGCCGAAGGCTAGTATATGACCGAGCATTTCTCAAGGCCGGGTACTCTTCAAGACCGAGCACTTTCCTAGGGCCGAGTACTCTTCAAGATCGAGCACTTAAACCGAACGTTTTATTCAAGAGATAAAATTAATATAGAACCGAGTACTTAGTCTATGACCGAGTACCTTCTCGAGCCTAGCTCTTGATCTATGACCGATTACTTTGAGTCATTGATCATTCGGTATGAGACCGAACGTTCCAATAGTGGAAGAAACCGAAGGGTCCTAATGACTCTTCGATATTCTACTAAGTTACAAAACCTTATAAACTAATTTCAATCCAAAAATCGAACATACGAATTATCAACATCAAGATCATGCATTCCACAAACATATATTCATACAATCATGCATACAAAATATTCATAATTAAATTTATAAGCTTCCCTTACCTGATAAATTCTAGTTGAACTTCTAAGTCTTCAAGAACCCAAGTTGTCCAAACGAAAATCTGATCGGTGCAAACTGTAAAGCTTGACACCAGGAACAATCAATCTGGAAGGAGGTTGAGGATTGAAGGAGAAGTGGTTAGAAATCTAGAGGGAAGTTTTGAAGTTCTAGAGAGAAGGAGGAGAAAATGGTGTTTCTGGAGGTTGAAGACGAAGAGTTTGCATGCAGAAAGTGCTACCATTTTCGAGTTTTCAGCCTTAAATACCATTTCCCCTAAAATCGTTCGGTCCACTCTCTGCCTGCCACTTGTCTTCCACTTTCTAGAAACTCACACTCTCCCCTACCGTCACATAGTTTACTATGGCAGGGAATTAAATGCAGTTGCCACTATGCCTCCCATTAACATGGGAGAACTCCAGGAAGTGACACCTGTTTCTCACTAAATAGGGAAATTAATGGGGTGTTGCACAAATTTCTAGAATGAAAATCTAATTCTAATCAAATAACTACCAAAACAACTTTATCCAATTTTTGTCCTTATGAAAACCAGATATTGAACATTGATTTCAGATTCCGATATTTACAGCAGTGGTGAATACAGAGAACTAAATCTGTCAAGTGTCCACCAAATATATACTAACACAATTGCGTAATTGTAACCAGTGTTTTTGCATACCGAAACTAACATCACATTATCACTGTTTATTAAATTTCCTAGTACATGCGACACAAAAAATGGGCTAATATCCACCTAAGAGCAAATCGTGATGGTTGCAGAAAAACTTACACATCTGATAAAGGGGCAGCCGGGATAAGAAGCTCGCAACTCTTCTGAAACCGTGGAATCTCGCGAAGCGCCACTGCTCCTGGCTTACTGCGCTTTTTCCTCTTTCTCTGCGTCTGTGGTGCTGCTACTGCTTCTTCTTCTTTTTTTAATTTTCAACAAATGATGATGAAACATCAGAACACCAAAAATGAATCAGCACAATAATTACAACCACAGCTCAACCCAAAACGAAGAACGCGGTTTTTTAGGTACCCTGTGGCTCCTCTTGTTGTTGAACGCTTCTATTACTTCTAGTCACAGGCTTCAATCACAATTTCAGAAAACAAAGGTTAAATTACGGATTCAAATCGAAATGCAGAGAGGGAGAGAGTTACCGATTGCTGTGACGCTGGCGTGGATGTAGAAGCACGTTTGACTTTACTTTTACCTTCGAAATTGAATAGGGAAGAAAATCAGGGTTTGGTATTGAGAAGTGAAAAAATAACAAAAGTGAAGAGTTGATTTTCAGACATACCAACTTTGCGTGAAACTGGTGTGTGCTTCACTCTCGCCATGGAACAAGGAACTTTGAAGAAATCGAAATTTCACTCTTCGGATTCAGTTTCAGGTTTCAACTTCTGCATTTTCTGAAATTTCAAAATGTAGCATTTTGCCTCCATTTTCTTCTTTTCCCAAACTATCCCTGCTTCAATATTACCGTTATCTCACTGACTAACATAACATTTAAATTATTATTTTTCTAACTTTTTAGTTTAATTTTGGCAAATTACTAATTTGGATAAGGTCAGAATTATAAATTAAAACTATAATATTAATAAATTAACGTTTATATAAATTTAAAAGTTTTTTTAGCTAAAATAATTATCTCATTGCTTAATATTTAAATAATTGTTTATCTAAATTTAATATTCATTTAAATTAAAATAATTATCTATAATAATTTTTGCAAGTGATTCTTAAAGTAGTTAGATTACTTATAAATTTTTTTAATATTATTTTTCATATATTTTATTTTAACACTTTAATGATTAAATCACGTTTATCATGTTTTTAAATTATTATTGTGTTAGTCTAAGAATAAAAAATAAAATAAAACCAAAGACCAAAATTGCGAAACAAAAATTAGAAACAGTAAAATAACAATTTAATTAAGTGACTATTTTTTAATTATGTGATAAACAAAAATTAGAAGATAGTATTAAAAGAATTATTTATTTCAGTTGATGTTTAAGAAAAATGCTAATAAGTTAGAATCATCTTTACTTATTAGAAAAAAAAAGTATGATCGTCTTAAAGCAATGTGTAACTTTTCACTAAGTATTCTTGAAAAAATGGATGTATATGATAAATTTGTATTAGATTCATTAGTTATCCTTGTTAATATAGATAACATACATTTTTTAGCTTTAAAATTACCGTTTTATCCTATCATTTCAAGAATATGTAATTTTTGTTTATATGAAAAACATTATTATATATATTTTTTATGGTTAAATATGTTTTTAATCCTTAAACTATCAAGTGAATTTGTTTTTAGTCTCTATTTCAAAATAAGCTACATTTTAGTGCTTTTCCTTAAAGAAACCATAATTTTTCGTCTTTCTCCATGTGTGATTACATCTTTTCTTTCTAAGTTTACCAAGTTGGATCTTTTTCAGTGCAAACGTAAGCTTCTCCTTGACGTTAGTTGCCTTTCTTCTTTCCTGGGCAAAACAGGGGTCATCCCCTCTTCTTTCTCCGTGAGAACAGCAGCACCCACCGAGCCAGCACCCACCGAGCCAACACCCCCCTCCGGTCGGCCACCGAGAGAGAAACACCCTCACTCAACGGGACGCGTTCTCTCGGCCACTGACGAGGCCAGCCGCCGTCGGTGCCTCCAACGGAAGAACTCGCACCCTTCACGACGGATTGACCTCTCCTTGTCGCAAACCTTAACGCCTTGGCACCCCAACCACCGCTAGCCGAAGACGTCGCCGGTGACACTAAAGATGCGTGACCTTCGCTCTCCCAACTTAGTCGGCTACCATGACGGTCCTTCTGCTTCGCCCAAGGCGTTGTCGACGAATTTCAGAATTATGCGAGGAAGGCTCTGCGATGGGTAGTTTCTGGGTTTTCCATGGCTATGCGAAGTTTGTGGTTGGGTTTTCTGGTTCTGATTTTTGATGCAAGTTGGTGCGATTGACGAAGGAGGAGAAGACACAGTGGTGTGCAATGGCTAATGCGATAAAGATGAGGGTTGATTGGCGATTTCGGTGGTTTCGTTTCTATGTTGATGATGTGTGAGGAGTATGATGGTTTGATCTAGTTTCTGATTGCAGGTTTGCGATTCTTATGCGAATTGGGTTAATGATGGAAGAGATCACAATGAAAGTTTGCGTGGTTTTAGTTTTCTGATTTGGGTCTCTGTGCTAGTAGGAGGAGATGAACTGATATGCGATTTGGGGGTTTTTTGGGCAGTGGAGATGGAGGTTTTACGTTGGCCATGGAGGTGAGCGTAGTGGAGGGTGGTTGCGCATGGGGTTTGACGGTTGATGGTGGTGGCCTGAGCAACATTGATGGTGGCACTAGTGGAAAAACGATGTTTAACGTCGATTATTTTGATATTTTAACGTCTACTAAACAATCGACGTCATTGCCGGTAATGTCAATGGGACGTCGGACATGAATATAACCGACGTCTATAATGACGTCAATCAGTGCCATGTCCGACGTCACTAAACGTCGGAACTGGACGTCTAAAGACATTATATAGACGTCGGTCTGAGCAATAACCGACGTCGAAGAGGCACTAAAGACTTCGAAAATGACACTGACAGACGTCTAAAAGGCACTATAGACGTCGGTGTATACATTAACCGACGTCTAATATAGTGGTTGTGTTTTAGTGCAGTTTTGTTCCCGTCTTTGGATAGCCTAGTAGCACAATCTCCTTTTGCTAGTTTCCCCCGAAAAAAAAGCTTGCGTGTTTTGAATTTCTTTTGGCATTTCAACCCAAAACCGAACCTGGGTTGTTGCTTAGTTCCATTTTCATCCACAAGAGGGGAAAATCACGGTGAAACGATAACTAGGCAACGACCCAGGATCGTTTTTGGGTTGAAACGACCAAAAGAAATTCACAAGACGCCATTTTTTCTGGAGGCACCTAGCAAATGGAGAATGTGTTACTATGTTACCCCAAGAAAGGAACAAAACTGCACTAAAACACAACACAAAGAAAACAAATTTTTATCAGTTGAACAAGAAGATAATCGATGAAAGACTAAACAAAGTTTAAACGGTAAGCATAAAATAAACCACCCAGGATGCAATGCCGGAAGAGAGAAAAAGAAGAGGAGGAAGACAATAAAGATATCAGAAACAATAATGCAATGCCGCAAGAGAGAAACAAGAGAAAAAAGAGAAGAGAGGAAGACGATATCAGAAACTGAATGCCGTGAAGAGTCTGCGGTTTATTTAAAATGAAATTGAGCGTCGATTGCTTGCAAAACCGACTTCTATAGTAATCTAGACGTCGGTTGTCTAACTAATTCGACGACCAAGTTAACATTTAAACTGACTTTTTGAATGCCCATTAGACGTCGGTTGTGAAGGGGCACCGACGTCTAGGACGCTGAACCGATTGACGTTTCAGTTCCTGTCAGGGACGTAGACGACAGTTGTGAACATTGCATGGCTGCCATTTGTATCCAAACAACATGAATCAGTTTCTGTCATAACAGTCCCTAATATAATAATAACATTTTTTGTGTCTGCATGTATGAATTCTGCAAACCTTAAAAAAAGTGTTATATTTGCTTGGACTGTTGAATCTAACCATTAATTTGGCATTTATTGATAAAATGACAATGAATCTGTTCTTCCAATCAAACTCACTGTTATTAAAACAACTTTAATCTTTTGTATTGTTACAGTCTTGGACTAATAACTCAATTGAGCATCTCAATGCTACATAATTGCCCAAGAAGGGATTCGGTACCGGTGACATTGGAACACTAACGAATTTCCTCATAGATAAGTTAACCCACATCCAAAGATCTCCTAGTGACTATGTTATACAAAATGAGGGACCAACCCATGGTGATGTTAGACATGGGAGCAGGGGGAGAGGTTAGCAAGAATGAGGGTCGCCTAAATCTTGCTCATCGAGGTTAGAACTGATCTCTTGATTTAGACAGATCGCAACAACTTGTTTCTAAGAAATGCACCCTTTGGGAGACACGCGACTCTTTTAATCTTCTCACAATTGGCTCTTTCTTCAAGCATACTCACATGGACTATCGCCTATCTCCCAATCTAACCCCAAAAAGGAGTTGATAGCTTTTGCATCAAAGGGAACACATTTTCCTCGTAGATAACTCAAAAAAGGTTCAACATCATTAGAATAAGTTCTTGCATTAGCATAGAAATCTTTTACCACTACTATATTGGTGGGGACTGGATAAGTTCCAAAATTGTTCCTCTTTCTCTTGAGAAATTCCTTCTAAAAATCTGGTACCTCTCCTGACCTTAAAGTGATCGTCCTCTCTATTGGCAGCCTTTGGTTTTGAACCAAAGCAAAGTTCTTTTCACGTTCTCTGCTCAGGAAACAGTTAGGGTGAACTTTTTCCTTCCCCTTCTGACTCATAGAGTATAGGCCAACAACGATTTTGAAACGGTTAGGGCCTAAGGAAGATGTCATCCTATACAATCTATTGAGAGCAAAAGTAGCATTCATGGTTATCAATTGGAGAAAGTTCCAACAAAATAATTACATTATTTTATGAACAAAAGTGCAGAAAGGCAAGAAAAGATATGCAAGACAAAGGGCAAACGCGAAGCCTTTACAAAACAAAAAACACACATGCGTTAGGGCCATTTTGCCCTGAGTCGTTAGCGTTGAGTGTCCAAAATGTGCCATTAAGCGGTGCACAAAACAACAACCACTAGCGCACTGAAGCTAAGCGCCTCTGCATATCTATAAGTTGTATCGAACCAGAGAAAGCAATGCCAATAAAACATCTTGAGATTGAACTTGTAGAACACTTTTTTGTTGAGGTTAAGCTCTTTTATTGTGCATTTTATTATAATTAAAAGCCATGTTTTCAATCAACTTGTGAGCTTCACTAGGTGTCTTCCACATAATATTTCTTCCTACTAAGGCATTCAACATCAACTTGGTGTGAGATCTAAGCCCACCTAAAATTTGATTAATTAGTGTAGCCTCATAAAAACCATGATTGAGCTTTTTTTTTAAGCAATATCCCAAGCTTGACTTAAGGTTTCATGACCATCTTGCTAGAATGAAGAGATTTCTTACTTTCCTTTATTGACCTTGGATTGAGGGAGGAATTTTTTTAAGAGTCAATCCCTTGAACCCCTAATAAATGAATCTGCTTTACGAACTAGGGTTTAAGACAACTAATGTGTCAAGCGTCATTCCTAATACAAGCTACATTAGGTATCTTGTTCTAAGTCTAGGTTTCAAAAGAAACAAGAATACTAGCATTTAATGGAAGAACATTATATATATTCCAAGCATTTGCAACAAACACAAAAGTTCAATGGTTACATCTACCCCCAACAAAACGAGTTTAGTTTTCTATTGTCATGGAGAGCTCAAGCTTACAAAATGAAAGATACAACAAAATGAAGATGTAAAGAGGAAGAAGAGGTTGTTCTCATAAGCCTTGGCAGACCTCCAAGCTCTCTAAAGGTGTATTTTCTCATCTATAAAAGGAAATTAGTGTACATTAATGCTTTATAGTATTCTTGTGTTTTGTAATATAAGATGCTACATTAATGCATTTCAACATGATGTAAAAAGCTCTTCAAACTTCACTCTTGAGCTTCAAAAAGTGGAGTGTGAGAGGTTCCAGTTGTTGCCCTTGTATCACCCATATAGTTGTCATGTACTGTCTTTGTGATATCTCAACTAACACTCTAGCAGTTTTCAACTGCTGCGAAGCAACAATATTTTGCTGAACTAAAGAAGCGTTCTGTTGTGGCATTGTTGTCACAAAGGAACCCAAGAAAAAGACATTGAGAGATATGAAGAACATTTTATGAGTTCTTCCTTTGAAGCCTCCTGCTCTGTTACATCGTACAAGCTACGTTTTCATAAAGTCTATGACAAGACATTATACCTTTACAAAGTACATTTGAGTCTGACTTTTAACCTGAAGGCCACCTACTCTCGTAGAAGTCGTCCAAAGGTGTATTTTCTCATCTCCAACAACCAAAGATGCAACTTCCTTCAAGCCACAAGAAGAAATAGGGAAAACGTGTCATAACAAAATAAGTGCCATTGAGTGTAGGCTTTTTGGTTCTCAAAGCTAATAAGTGCAAACTAAATGGCGCTTAACATTGTGTCTTTATTGCTTAGTGGTGGATGTAAGCTATTCAGGTGTGGCCTCTAGAATGTTCGTGCTTAGAGGCAACGAGGTGGTGCTTAGTACCGGGAGAACTTCATGAACTTGTCTTTTTGTTGTTCTTCTTGCTTCTTTGGGTTGCCAATTCTTAGTTTTGATGCAAAGGCTTCCTGGAACTTAATTAAATACAAAATATAATGACGGTTAATGGTATAATTGAATTAGTGTAACCCAAAATGTAATTATTTACAAAAATAAGATAAAATGAAGAATCAAGAAGGTTAAAAGATAGAGAATAGTTGATTTTGTAATAAAATAAGATTGAGATAATGGTAAAAATTAACATTATCAATGTCATGGTCTTCTAATTGGCTTTTGATCCAAATGGATTATGCACAACAATTTCCAACAACAATGTATTATACTTCACTGGTGGAAAATGCCACACAAGTCTACTTTTTAGAATGCCATCACACTAGGGAACATCCTATATAGATGAAAAGTTCTAGTGGTGCTTTTCCTATATGTTTTACAGCCACCAAAGTTTGAATCATCCAACTAATGAAATGTTAGCAGCTCTAGGATACCATAAGCCTAAGGTGTTGGTTACTTTTAGATATTTAAAAATTTTCTTTACATTTATGAGATGTGATAATTTAAGACGTGATTGAAATCTAGCATATACACACATTATACATAACTTCTAACAATCAAGTATAGAAGTAAACTAGTCATGTCTCTGTATTTTGCTTTGTCAACATTCTTTCCAGCTTCATTAAACAAAAATTAATTTCTCTAATCATAGACATTAAATTCTTCTTGCATGTACTCAATTTTTTTTTTCATAATGATGGATTAGTGAAACAAAATATGAGATCATTTCATGTTTGTCTAATAAAAAATGTATAATCATCTTTACCTCTTTAAAATTTAATATTTGTTAGAAATTGACTTAACCTTTCATATTATGATACTGGTGCTTATTTTCTTTAGCTTAAATGTGATTTGGAAACAAGTATATATAATTTTACCATTTGGAATCAATGAATTAATTACAATTTTTTTTCTTTGATATATCATTCATTCATGTAGTTGGTAAAAATAAAAAAATTTCTTGTCACATTGGTTTCATATAAAATACAAGGTCTTAATTAAAAGATAGAGGTAATTAATAAAAGAGAAATTTATATTTTAAAATATTAAATTTACAAATAATCAACATTAAGATTTTTTTTTCCTTTTTTCTCTCTTCAAATGAATTTAAATATTATTTTCTCCTAATTTTATAAAACAGACTAAAAAATTAAAAAGAAAAACATTAATCAAAATTTTCCCAACTAATTTATTGGATTGAAACTTTCTAAGTGTATGTAAGTTTAACCTAGCGTGCTAAAACTTCAGAGCCCTTTTGTCGCCTCCTTATGTCTTTCTATTTTTAAACTCTTTTGCTGCTCTTTGATACTGTAATTGTGAATATTGTAAGTAAATTTTTTTCACATTCTCATATAACATTTTATACAAATATCTATATGAAAAACTTAGATTTAAATATATTGATGGTTTATGTATATATTCTAAATTTATTTTATATATTTTTTTATTTAACAGTAAGCATATTATGTTTATTTTTAATAACTTTTTTTCTGAATATAAATGCTGATGAGATCTATATGTGTTTTAGAGCATGCAACATTGTGCAGTCATAGAAATAATTAATTAAATTAGTTAAAAGAATTTGCAAAAAAATTTTAATAAATAATATTCATTTATTACATAGTTTTTAAAGTCAATTATTTATTTTTTTAAAAATTATTTATGAACATTTAATAAATAAGCTCTTCAAGTTATCATATTATTTTAAATATTATTTTAATTTAGTTAATGGTATTTTTTTCTATTATCATTATAATGAATATTATGAAACATTTATTTGATTAAATTGATAAAATTTTTTATTTTATACTAATTTTATAAATTTGTTTACATTTATGCCTATTTAAAAAAATACCATTTTATATGTATTTTGATATTTTAAGAAATTGAATTAAAGGTATTATATAATATAAGTAATTAAATAATGATAGAATTTTTACAACCATGCAATGATTCTCTTATTTGTATATATAAGGTTAACCTAAAACGATAAAAGCTCACTCATGTGCCTCCTTTAGTCTGTCTTTCCTCTTTTCTTCTATTCTTTCTTTCATATTCTCCTTATTTGATTGTTGTGGAAAGATGCTTTCTAGTAAGTTTTCACCCAATATAATTTTTCATATATTTCAGGATAAAGATTTTTTTTTCTAATATTATTAATTCGTTTCAATTTTAATGCTTTTTTATTTCGTAATAACTAATTGTTCTTGTTCATTTCAAGATAAGTAAAAGAATGGTATAGTATATAAACTCATTAAACCTTAATCTGTGTTTGTTTAAAAAATCTAGTTAATAGTTCATGGACGTGTATATTCTGAATATATTTTTACATATTACAGTCACTTAAGACTTTTTTTTTTATATAACAGTCAACACTATGTTTAATACTTAATTTATTTAACAAGCCAGCAGACAATGGTTTGACAAGCTCTCAACGTTTCTGGTCTCTTCCGGATATGTCCAATCTAGATCCGATCATTCTCTATTTGTCAAGAAGACTCCTACAGAATTCACAACTCTACTTATGTATGTTGATGATATTGTTTTAACAGGAAATTCAATGAAAGAGATCAATCTCATAAAGACTCTTTTGGACAATCAATTCCAGATTAAAGATCTAGGAGAACTCAAGTACTTTCCGGGTTTTGAGGTTGCTAGATCTAAGAAAGGAATACATCTATGTCAAAAGAAGTATGCTCTTGCATTCTTGAAGAAACAGGGATGCTGGGAAGCAAACCTAGCTCTACACCAAATCTGAGCAGCAACAACTCTTTATGCAAGACAGAGGACTATATGGATAATCCTAGTGATTATCGAAGACTGTTAGGGAAGCTCTTTTATCTTACTAACACTAGACTTGATTTATGTTTTACAGTTAACCTTTTGAGTCAGTTTATGCAGGAACCAACCAAACACCACTATCAGGCCTTGCAACATGTCCTTAAATATGTCAAGTCAAGTCCTTCTGAAGGACTCTTCTTTGCTTCTGATTCTAGTATACAGATAAAGGGCTTCAGCGATTCGGACTGGGCCACCTGCCCCAATACGAGGAGGTCCACTACTGGTTACTGCATTTTCTTGGGAAGTTCCCTTGTCTCTTGGAGATCGAAGAAGCAAACTACTATCTCAAGATCTTCTACAGAGGCAGAATACAGAGCTCTAGTTGCCACAGTTTGTGAGATGCAATGGTTACACTACCTCCTCCAAGACTTTGAAGTTAAGCCGATAGCTACAGCTGTTTTATATTGTGACAACAACTCAGCAGGAATATAGCTCATAATCAAAGCTTTCATGAGCGAACCAGGCATATAGAGTTGGATTGTCATGTGGTTCGTGAGAAAATACAAGCCAAGTTTCTCCATTTGCTCCCTATCCGGTCAGAAGAACAACTTGCATATGTCTTTACTAAGTTTCCTCTTCGCACTCATTTCAAATCCATTATTCCCAAGCTTGGAATGGTGAATATCCACCATCCAGCTTGGGGGGATGCTATTAAATGTTTTAGATGTTCTGTTATGAATTTATTATTTTCTGTTTGAGATTACTATTCATATGAACAATAATCTAGTTTTAAGGTTCCTATCTTTGGGGGTCTTTTCGTTTTTATGTTACCGAAACCCTATATAAGGGATTCCAACGTTTGTAACAAGAGAGACATAAAGAATAAACAAATCACATTTTTTCTTCTTTATTTTTTACTATGTTTTCTATAAAACAGTACACTGGAGGAGTTATACAACATAAAAAAGTTGAGAATATGTAAATACATCAAGTGAGTAATAGTTTGTTTATTGTTGTGATTATCTACATTTATTTTTGTTTCTTATGTTAATGTTAATTAATTTTCTTTTCAGTTTACATGTTTAGGTTGCTCCTTTCTCAATTGCTCAGCTGTCTATGACTTTTATGTATTTTTGTACTAAATCTTTTTATGTATTTTTGTTTCATTTAATATGTTCAGAAAGAACAAATGAAATTATTTGAGATTACATACAAAGGTAACTAAATCATGTTAAATGTATTCTGAATTTATGGCTTTTAATCTCAAGATATATTTTTTTCATGTTTCATGTTAATGATATTTCTTTTTCATATACTCTCTATTTTTATTTTCCTTGGGACAGAAATTTTAAACATTTCTTTACCATTACTATAATATATTCATTATCATTTAAAAACATGGGTAATAAAAGAACTTAATTTGATTATATATATTATTAATTAATTATTATGAAAGTTTCTTTGACTCATAAAAGTAATGCATGGCTGAAAATTTTGGCTGTCACTTTTTTCTGAAGCCCCAGGGCTAGCCCCGACCCCTTTAATATTTAGCCCACTTTTGATGACCCACACTTTAGGGGGCTTTTTTAAAGCCCCTGGTCCCCAAAACCCATTAAATGGGGTTGTGAATGATTCAGGGCCGGGTTAGCCCCCTAGCCCCAAAAGTATTTCCATTTCTTCTGAAGTGGCCACTTCACTAAGAGCTTGCAGCAAGGGCAACACACACAGGCGACGACGGTAGACGACAGCGCACGGTGACGGTACATGTGACGATAGTACACAGTGGAGTCAACGGCGGCACTTGATGGCCTCCCCCTCACTCTCGCCGCCCCTCCCTCCACCTTCTCCCACCGTCTCCCCCCGCCATGCTGGACCTCGGAGGAAACCTCCACCCTTATCGACGCCTACCGCAACAAGTGGTACTCCTTCGGCCGCACCAACCTCAGCCACCCATTGGCAAGAGGTCGCTGATGCTGTCACTGCCCAATGCCTCAACGCTTCCCTCACTGCCAAAACCGTCGTCCAGTGCCGCCACAAAATGGAAAAACTCGGCAAACGCCAACGCCTCCGCTCCCTCCCTCTCCCTCGCGTCATCAACAACTCATCCACCGCTTCACCCTCCTCCTGGGTTCACATCAAATCCATGGAAAAACTTACCTTATTATTTTGTTTTTTCTTTAAAATACTTTTAATTTTGACTATCATGAAGGTTGTTTGATCTGATTTTGCTCTTACTGTTCTTCTTAATGACTTTTTTACTTGATACATTCTCCAAGTCTAAAGATTTATTGTCTGGGTTTTATTTTTTAAAAATTTTCAATTGAGAATAACATGTTGAATGCTGCAATATTGCTTACTCCTATGTGGATTATGATTATTATTACCACCTTTGCAGCTTCAGTTTAATTGCGGTGTTGGTTATTTTCAGAATATAGCAAAAAGGAGAATCTGTTACAAGCATTACGTTGCTTCGGAGGTTTCTTTCCTTCTTTTTGTAGCTTCATACACTATGAAAAAGATCTTTTAAAAAATATAATACTCTCATTTAGTGTTATCATGTGAATGTAATACTGTTGACATGGATTTTGCAGGTTAATTTCCAAAAGAAGTATTCCCCATTATATACTTCATTACCAGTAAGTTTAATTTGTGTTGGAACTTCTTTCTTTGTAGTTTATTTAGTTGCATTTTTAAAGATGTTTGGTTTTACCGTATGTCTATGGATTCTTTCAGACTTAACGTTTATGTACAATCTGCTTATTTGGTTACCTAATCTAGTTTGTTCCTGTATTCTATTTCAGAGGGTCAAGCAAGTAAGTAAGAGGCTAATTTGTGTTGTTGCCAGAGAGGATTTACCAAAGCAAGTTGAAGAATCTATTATGGAGACACCAAAGGAAATATTCTTAAAGGAATATAAAATGCCTGATTACTACTTTGACAATGTAAGTTTATAGGAGTTTTCATTCATGTTTTACTTTTAAAATTTTATTGATTCCTTTTGCCTCTGCCACACGTTATAATACCACTAAGTTTTGCTGCTACCATGACAATTATATTATATATATTGTTTAAAATAAATTTGGACTAGGGCTGTTCTTCTTTTTATCAAACGGTGCAGTAGTTTTCATTCATTTAATATATTTGCATAGCTTGTAACATCTTGCAATTGTTTTAAATACTTTTCTTGGATTAAAACTCATACATCTTGTTTTAATAATTTGCCATTTGTCTCAAGTTGCTTTGACTTCCACTTAACTCTCTTGCTCTAAAACCATATAGCAATTTGTCTTGGCTGCAATTCAAGGTCTTTTGCCAGCTGCAACTTCTTTCTTGGCTCTAGCCTTGACTCTGTCTCAAACATGGTTTCCAATGATGTGATTTGATCTTCACTAAACATTGTTTCTTGATGGGGTGGTGCTGCTGCTGGTGTAAGTTTTTGCCTCTGCATCCTCTGCTGAATAAGTATATTCCATGTTGTGTAACACTCTCACACTTGGTGCTAGCTGAGACTAAAGCGCCTTGAGTTGAAGATAGGTGAATTAGGTGATAGAGATTTTTTAGAGATTGTGTATATGCGTATGTGTTATTTTTTATATGCAAGTATCAATTAGCTTTTGCTTATTAGAGTGAAGTCCCCAATTGCTGGCTTTGTATCCAAAACTCATTGTTTTGTATAAATTCTGCATTCTGTTATGTTATTGTAGCATAAAATTTCTGTTTTTCTCTGTTTTTATATCTGTTTTTGGACCATAATTTTTTTTCTTTACATAAAATTTGGTAAAAAGTGAGGCCCATATACTTCTTTATTATATGGGCTTGTTTGACAGGTCTACTTGTTACTTAAGGTCGGGTATTCAGCTTCTGTTTAATCTGGCTAGTAGTATTAATAATGTGTTTTGGTATTTAGAGAATAATTCGTTGTGGTGAAGTTGTTGATGACGATATGGCAAACATCATAGTTGCTCAGCTTTTGTACCTTGATGTTGTTGATCCTAACAAGGATTGTTCTTCGACATTGAAAACTCATAGTGTATCTTCTTAATCTTTCTCCATATAAAGTGTTCTGTTGAATGTTTGAGCTGATGTTAAATGATTATAGTTTGGTATTTCTTCGTTCAGCTGTTATTATTGTCCAACATATTATAAGTCGCATTCCAGGAATTGAGCTAGGATGTGAGACTCCCCTACATGTAAAAAGGTGTGGCATCTTCTTGTATTTTAGACAATTCTGATATGATATTTGATTTCATATACTAATATTTTGATGTTCTCTTTTTTATGCATACGAAGAAGACAGTGATTGAACTCGGGGATATTTCACAATAATTAAGGCAATTTTTTCATGATTAATTAGGAGGTGATGGTGTATAATGTAATGTCTTGTAGTGTGTTTGGTCTTCCACCCTTTTATGTTCTGTTGTTCCAAAATATCCATGTGATGATGGCCAATACTTGTTGCTAGTTGCAGAAGTATTAATTTAGTTTCTTTCTTGACAGTTGATAGGTACTTGTTTTAACAGTTTTGGTTATAACGTAAATTTTGAGATGAAATTGAGATGTTTAAATCATTAGATTAGTTTGAAAGATACAATTTATTGTAACGTAAATTTTGTAAAAAAGAAAGCCCATGGGCTGGCCCTGACCCACAGGGTTTTGGGGCTTTTTAGCCCTGGGGGCTTTTTTAATAAAGGGCTTTTTTGGCCCTGTGGGCTTTTTTGGCCCCAACCCACATGGGCCAGGGCCAGGGCCTATTATAGGGGCCTATTTGACTGGTCTAGTGTTGACAAGAGAGACAAAGTCTTAAAGAAAGAGCTATGAGTAATGAAAAGACTTATCCAAGGGTGGCAAGTGTATGTGAAAGTTTTAACTTTAAAATCACTCACACAGATATCAACATCCGTTTAGTTTTAACTAAAATTATCCACACGGATATCAACATCCGTTTTACCATGTTAATCTGTCGACGAATGTTCACATCCATTTTATCTTCAATGCATGTTAATATCCGTCAACGGATGTTCACATTCATTACCTAATAATTAAATTTTAGCAAAGGGCAAAAAAGGAATGAGGAGGTGCAAGTAGTACTCCGTGGTGGTGTAGGGAGCAACACTCATATCAAATCTTATGTTCATATTATATATATATCGACTTCAGGGGTAAGTTATAAGTTCCACATCAACTAGATTTAAGATTAATTTATAGTATATAAATAAGTACAAACTTTATCTTATATGTTGATTTTGTGGAGTTGAATTAGATTTAAAATTTTAATATAATTTTCACATGTATTTATTGTGATGGATGAAAAAGAAACAAATAAAATAAAAAGCTGAAAAACTATTCTATTAGAATCAAGAAATTTTATCATATTTATTGATCTTCTATAGAAAAGTTAGGATCAATACTGAAGCAACAACGACAACTCTTAACTTTTTTTAGTTACAAAAGTTAAACTTTAGAAGTATCCATGCAATGTTGCAAACCCTCCTAATCATTTTCTCTGCCTCAACAACTAACTACACACATGGCTGATTTGTCTTAGAGTATGGGAATTCAACATTGTCTGTGTTGCAAATGATAAGAATTAAAAAAAAAAAATTGTGGGTTTGGTAATGTTTTGCTTGCTTTGGCAAAGGAAATGGAGAAGCAATGAAGCATATCCAAGGATAGAGGATCAGATTCAATATAATATTCCTCTACGACTCTCTATTTTAAGCATATGTTATAGTTTAGAAATTTCAAATCAATTTAAAATAAACTAAATTTATAATATATAAATAAATAAAAATATTTTACAGGTTAATTTATAAGATTAAATTAAATTTAATATCTATTTTTTTTTTTTTAAAAAAACTACGTAAGTTAAGGTAGTTGATTTCAGTGGCCTTCTTACAATGTTGTAACCAAACACGATACTTTCTCTTGAGTTACGACGAATTCATAAACCAGAGGACAAGAAACCTGGGTTGGTTAAGACAAAGATTTATGATGTTTTACCCAAAGAAAAGGAAAAGGTATATTCTCTTATCGTGTCCGTCATGCTTATCCATGACATGACTTGAGAGACTGTACGTGGTGAATTGTAGAGATACCAAAAAATAAAATAGTGCATGATTTGGTCACTATAAAGATAAACTATGATGTTAGGACATTTGGATTTAGAGATAATCCTCTCTTTTTCATCCAGGTAACGATTCTATGGTAGGGAAGTATGAATTGTTAACTAAAATTATAAAATTTCGTACAATGTTTTTAGAATTCCTTGTGTGGGATTTTAGAAGGGTTTCATTTAATATATATATATATATATATATATATATATATATATATATATATAATTGACACACCTGTCATAATGGCTTTGAAAGTTTCTTTTTTCATGTCTTAGAATAATAAAGACAAGAACATCTCAATCTGAGACAAAAGTAAAAAATACATCTCTAAATAAGAAAATATATTCAAATATATTTATAGGTCATTTCGACTTTTGTAAAAACAAATCTAAAATCTTTAAAATTATACTTTGTTTTTACAAAGCTAACACTTCATTTTAAAATTTTAAAGTATATCTGAAGCTTTATCTTATAAGCTCTTTATCCCATCTAATCTTTATTTGATTATGAAAAGGAATGTTGTGGATAAAAAATAAAATTTAAATTTAATATAATACATTACGGATTATATAAAACAATAGAATACAGATTAGGTAACATATGTAAAAACACGAATTTTATAAAGATAAAATAATGCAAATAATTTTTTTCTCAAGGAAATTAGCACAAATAAAAATTTATTTGGATATTGTTATCTACAATGGTTTGACTAATATTATTTGCATAGCATATTTACTTATCTAATAACAATTTATGTAAAATTAAAATTTCTTCCATAAAAAAAATTCTTGATTTAGTTTTTCTTTGTACATCCAAATTATATAGCACCGATATATATAATAGAGACGTCATCATAGATAATATTGTAAAGCAGTTAAGACAAGAAATTAGAGTATTGAGCTTACGGTCATCCAAAATGACTATAAATTCAAAACTTTAAGTATATATTAGAGTCCTTCAAAATGACATGAAGCAAATGGATGTCCTAAGAAGGCTAAGCTGCAACATCCCCATTCTCCAGCTCTTGCTCCAAGGGGACATCTTCAACATCTGCTCACATCCAAGTGGATGATAATCGCAAAAGGAAACATACACAAACAACACAAACAAGCAAGGGTGAGCTAGGTATAAAAATCATGTTATCAATCACACACCACTTGCACGGTTCATTTAAAACATACTAAATGACACTACAAGATTTTGTTACATCATAAACCGACTCGTCCGGACTAGAATGATTGCCGAACTATGGCGGGTCATGCACCCATGGTGGCTTATGATACTCGAGTTCCCCACCCTGCCACACTCATGAGATTAGTCTGTTCTGCGCCCTGGAGCATACTAGAAGCCTCCAAGACTAAGACCTCCTGCTACTAGTCACCACATGATTCAATCCTCTCTACTTGAGAATGATTGATCATTGTAGTTTCAGGAAAACCCCCAAGACTGAGCTTCCATGTAATCATTCTACACACTAATAGGGCACCACCATGTGTCCTCTCCTTGAGGCCATGGAATTACGTCCGAAAACCATACCAGCACATGTAAAACCATCCAAAACATTCCAAGATCTCATACTTGTAGTTTAATCACGTCACCACATACATATTTTGCATTGAAATCAACACGTACAATTAAGTCAAACCAAACAAGTTCACTTTAGAAGAAATTAGACCTAGTGAATTCGCACAACGCAATCAAGTCGCAAGGCGAGACAAGGACATTTCGCAAAGCGCACCCTTCCTGTGCGCTAGGTGAGTTAAAACAGAGGGGAGCCATCCAACACTATTCGCATAGCGCACACACCCTCGCATAGCGAAACAGGGCAGTTTCACACAACGCACACTATAATTCGCAAGGCGATATATAAAACCCAAAAATCCCAATTTCTCCCAGTCGCCCCAGTCGCATAGCGACAGTGATTCGCTATGCGAATCATAAGACAAAGAGCACCCTGCACAGGGTCTCGCTATGCGAAACAGTTCACATAGCGAGACTGCATAATCTGCAGAACGCAATTCTACAGACCTATGCACTCTCACACTCACTTTACCAATTCTAGGACCTTTTCCCCAACTTCTAACACCCTTAATTCTTGTTTTAGACCTAGTTAGACTTGGTTATACATTCCTAAACCTTCCTACTACAATTTTAAAGTGTTTTAAGACCAATTCTTTAACTTAAACTCTCATTTCATCAACCCTAGGACTCAATTTCAATTTTACCATTCTGAGCATGATTTTAACCAGTTTTGTGCCTCCTACAAGTCACAAATGACTTGCCTAAGATGTCCTAATAGTCCAAATCTGCCCATGACCCATAACTCTAAATTTCATCCCATACCTATACAGTCTCCAGATCCCTCTCATTTCGGTGTATATTCGATTCGTCCACGTGCCTCTTCCACTGGAAGCCTGCCAGGAGCCGCTCCTTGCCCGTGCCTCTTGCACCGGCGATCACTCCCCGCCCTCGACAGTGCCCGGGTGTCACATACCCACCAGCTTCCGCTTGGTTCGTCCTCGAACCACACCGTACTGGGAGAGGCTAGGCTTTGATACCACTTGTAACATCCCGGCAACTTACAGGGATTGTTGACTGCTCCCACACATCAACACGAGGCTTTCCAGTGTGCTTTGTCCTCACTCACACACTTTCCGGGAAAACTTCCCAAAAGCTCACTCATCCCTAAATTACTCTAGGCTAACACGCAAAACCATGGAGTTCTTATGGGTTGGGCTCCGAAAAGCAAATGCATTTTGTTGATATGAGTAGACAAATCAATTCCTTTAAGTTATCCTTCAACTGTATAGTCCCATACCTATACAGTCTCCAGATCCCTCTCATTCCGGTGTATGTTCGATTTGTCCATGTGCCCCTTCCACTGGATGCCTGCCAGGAGCCGCTCCTTGTCCATGCCTCTTGCACTGGCGTTCACTCCCCGCCCTCGTTAGTGCCCGGGTGTCACAACTTCCCCTCAAACAACCTAAAATGTTCCCTAATTGTTAAACTGTCTATTACATTACTTATCACAACAAAATACTTACCCCCAACCCCATTCTTACTAATCCAATTGGTCATCGGAGAAGAATCAAATGTTTGACGCATCAAACTCACCATAAACGCCAGCACACATGACTAGTCACAACTGACTGGATCATATGATCAGGGATGTGCCAACTCCGGTTTTATGATTCCTCTATCCTACAAACAAAGTGCCCTCAACAAGTCACAAATGAGCCCTCTAAACTGTCTCAACATACCAGGGCTGCTCTATGATCAGAGATGTGCCAACTCTAGTTTTATGATTCCTCTATCCTACCAACAAAGTGCCCTCAACAAGTCACAAATGAGCCCTCTAAACTGTCTCAACATTCCAAACACACCCTAGACCACAATTACTCAAAATCACTATCTATGTTCCTCTCAAAAGACCCAAATCACTCTATTTTTACTTAGGCTTCTATCCAATTCAACCATAACATTTTTAATACCCCCAAGTAATCCCAACCTGCCCAATTTAAAACAATAAAGGTCATCCAAAATAGATCACCACAGCACATTACAGGTTCATAGATTTAACACCATAGCATATGGAATTCAAGCCACCAAAATTTAAGGTTAAGCCCAAACAGCATACTCATTCCGAAATTTATCACACAAGCACATCATAAAATCAATTTCAGAAAAGGCCTATCTCCCCTTACCTCAAAGATAAACTGTCTAGCTTACAGGGACCCTCTCACAACAACTTTATGCAGCATAGAACTTGACAATACCTATATATCACCGAAATGGTGAAGGAATCAGCTCTTAGAGATAAACTTTAAACAGGAATAAGAAGAAGAACGCTCCTAGTTGTCTGTAGCCAGTAAAATGGCATGCCCTAAGTTACAAAACAATGGAGAAGGTGGAGAAATCTACTTACCGGTCTAAACAGAAAACCAATCAGATGGTTTTGAAGCTCTTTACAGGGCGGTCGTAGGAGTACCACCTAACGAAACATGCATTGAGTTAGAGGACTGGAAATATAGAGAGAAGGTAGAGCTCTAAGGGACAAGTTTTTAGAGAGAGAGAGCTTTCAGCAAAAAAAAAAGAATCTGACTTTTGAGAAGCCCCTCCTAAGGCTATGTTGTCCTTAGTTTCATGGGCCTGACTGCCTCACATAAGGCCAACAACCCTATATTTTTCAGGCCCTTACATTCTTCAAAACTGAGACTTTTTATATATTATTTATGCTAAAATTATTGTTATATGTATTAGTTACCTGTTAAGTGAAAAATTGTATATTTAAGTGAAAAATTGTATATTTAAGTGAAAAATAGATAATTTTATTGATGATTATTGTCGTAAGTAACATATATGACATGTATTAATGAAAATATTTTTTATTTATATTTTATATGTATTTTGGCACATCTGGTTTGATCTTGTTACATAATTGATATTTCAGTATTTTTTTTACTTAGAATTTATTCAAAGTATTTGGAACAAACATGTATGTGCGTAATTTAATGCAATTTTTATATATAAATTTTTATGGATTAGAAGAAATAGAGTTAAGTAGCTTGAGTCTAGAAGTACAACCTAAGAGATGATTCGTTTAAGAAGAATTTAAATTTTGCCATCACAATTTAAGTAACAATGATGATGTCTAAACTATTCGAAAAAGAACTGTTAAAATATCGTGGACAAAACATAATGACGTGGACAAAACATAATGACGTGTTAAAATATCTGAGTGTGTGCTGTGCGAGGGTGAAATGAAGTGTAAAAAAAAATTGGGGAAAAAATTAGGGTTTGAGAGAAATTGCGAATTGGAATTAAACCTTAGCTCTACTCACAAGGGTCAACACCTTCATCCTGTTGTGTCTACAACTTCCGTCACCGACTCCAACCTTTCTGAGTTTTGAGCTGATTTCAGAATCTGGTCATAGGGGAAAGTAGTTTTGTGTTTCAATGTCTATCAAATTATGGGTTTTGGATGTGATTTAAGTGATACCCTGTTCAGTGCATATTTGGGGTGAAATTCTGAGATCTGTTTAGAAACCCTCGTTACTGTATGTCAGGTGTTCGATGAAAGTTTCAAATGCTTATGTCTTTTCTATTGTGTCTTAAGCTTCCAAAAGTGGATAGTTAGAGCTTAAAGAGTCATCTGAAGGGGTGAGTGGTGAATTGAAGAAGAAAAAAATTGTGTGAATGTCGGGTCCCAGATTGAGGTCTGTGAATGTTGGTGACTCAGAGGCTGCAAGGCCTGTGTTTGGACCAAGTGGGAACAAGACAGGGTCGTGGAGTTCCCAAAAGCCAGTTTCAAAGCCACCGAGGAAAGCTGATAAATTGCACAATGAGGCCAAAGAGAAGAAATCCCAAGAAGTGTCTACGGCTCTTTTGGTCTCCATAGTCATATTCTGCGAGTGTTCTTGGCCGACACGAGCAGTTACTGTACAACAATTTGTCTCTCAATGCTTCATGTTCGTCTGATGCATCTATTAACTCATTTCGTAGTCGTGCTTCTACTAGAAGACTGACTCGGTCTACTGGAAGACTAACTCGATCTACTAGCTTGGGGTGCACAAGGAAGCGTTCTGTTTTGAAGCCTAGGAGTGTTGCTTCTGATGTTGTATTGGAGTATCTTCCTCATGGGTCACAATCCAAGAAGAGATGCGCTTGGATCACTCTTAATACTGGTTCGTATTCCTCTTCATCTTCTTTCACTCCCTCTAAATTTGCGCTTGGATCACTCCTAACCCCTGTTTTTTTAACCCCCATAGTATAGTGCCACGCCATTTGTTTTGTTTCCATAATTTTTTTTTACACTTCATTTCACCCTCACACAGCCACGCACTCAGATATTTTAACATGTCATTATGTTTTGTCCACGCTGTCAGCTGCACCGTTAAAAAATTAACGCTGTGACCAAAAAGGATTAAATTGAACACTTTTTTCACAAGTTGGGACCCTTTTTAACTTTTTAAAAAATGTAGGACGCACTTGAACATTCCCCCTTTTCTGTGGGACCAAAAGAGGTATTAAGCCTTCTATAAATTAAGAACATGCCCTCTATTTTAGACATTGTTAAACTCAATTTGGTCGCACAAAAAGAGAACAAAGAACTGGTCCCCACTAATGTAGCATAGGGCAACCAGAATATCAATCCTAGGACTCAGCTAATTAAGATTAAAGTGTAGGGTTAATGTCTTGTACTTATTTACTAATTATTTACTATTAAACTAGGTGGGGAAAATTAAAATGAATAAACCTAAACAAAATAAAAGAATTGGAACTAGTCTAAACTAAAATCTAGTTAAAAGAATAAAGAAATTGAAGTGCAATAAAAGAAAAGGAAATAATAGTCTAAACTACTCAAAACAGAAATAAAACCTAATTACTTTAACTATCTAAAACTGCAACAAAGACCTAAACTAATACGAAAATTAAAAAACAATATAGATGAACTAAAATTTGAACTGGAAACAAACAACTGGAATTCGAAACTAAAACAACACAAATCCTACAAGCTAAATGAATATGTACAAATCAGAGGTAATTGAAAATTAATGTTGCAGACAAAATTGTAAAATCTACAGTAAAGAAAATGACGTAAAAGCACAACCTAAACTACTAAACAGAACAAAGTTGTTGGATAAAAGTCACAAAGCTGAACTAAATTTGTTTGAAATGGCGTATCAAGCGATTGATTATTATACAGGAAGACATCCCGTTCATAAATTTCCCACCTCGGGGTCTAAAGTTCTAATATATAACTTAAAATGAATAACAATCAATTGATTTCCCAAAACAGAACAGATTCAATTCAAGCTTATGATTTTTTTACCAACTTTGAAACTGAAACACAATTAAACCTATTCTAATTAACACTCACAGACAGAAACTAAAACAATTAGAATATCTTTTCATTGATTGAACTTCTATCCGTCTCGGGAAGACATCTCGTTCATTTACGCCCTCCTCGGGGTCGTTTAACTCCAAAAAGGAATTTCAATATGCAGATTTACGAGTTCAAATCTTTTTTTCTCAAAATAACACAATCACATAAGAACACAAGAACGAAAAACAATCAACATAACAAAATAGTAAAGCACTTAACACATAGAAACATCAAAGAAGAACACATTTTATTAAAAAGAAATCAAAAATACAAAAAATGTACCGAAAAAAGAGTACAATCGAAGCCATCCCGGGCTGTCACCACTGTGGTTGTGCGCTCCAAAAGCTCCAAGAACTTAGAGAAACGAAAACCTACTCTACGGAAAGCGTAAACCCTAAGCTAAAATGTAAAACTGTGTATCAAAGTGTCTTTGTCGCCGTAAAAGTCTGTTTATTTACAAGACAAAAGCCCCTTTATATAGGCTTACAGAATCAAAGAAAATTAAAGAAAATGGGAAAGGGAAACCTTCTTCACTTGGACGCTTCGCTCTCTCCATCGGACGGTCACTATTCGATCTCCCCTCCAAGCCCTCAGATCATCTCCACGTCATTTACATTTTCACCAGTCAACTCCGGTCAAGGCATGCTCCAGCTTCAACTTGTGTTGCTCTTCTTTTTCACTTTCATGTTCTCTGCCCTCGAAGCCTTCGCACAAAGGATGCTTCTGCCCAAATGAGTGCTTGAGAGATAGACCCCCAAAGGCAGCTGCACCTAAACGCTGTCGTCCCACTTAATGGGATTAGCCCATCCAGCGACCCAACTCCAAGTGCACAAGCTTTAGTCCAGATGTGCACATGCAGCATCAACAGCGGTCCAATTGAAGCGGCCCAATCAAGCATCTCTTACAACATCAACAATCAACTTTGTTCAAGCCAATTCCATGTGCAACAGCTTCCAACCAAAAATCATTAAACACAGGCCCAACTCAGCAGCGGCCCACTTCATTATCAACCCAATGCATCTTCTTTATATCAGCACCTGCACATATACAAGTGTTAGCATTATTAATCCAGGTGCATCCAATCAAGCCCAATATGCGGAAAAATCAACTAACAAGAAAAAGAAAACATTTCAACAAATAAAAAAAATATTAAAAATCTATTTAAACTAAAATAAAGAAAAGATTTGTATTTTTTTTATTATAAGATATTTTTCAAAAATACTATAATTTCCTATTTATGAACAACACTAAAAAAAAATACTTCTAAAATCCTAATTTTAACTACAATTTTATAAAACTAAAGAATTAAAGAAAAAATCTAAAACTATCCTAATTCTAAGCAATAAAAAACTAAAAGAAGCTAAGAAAGACTCCTAAACACAAAAAAAAAACATGAAAATATTGAGAGTTATCACACCCCCACACTTAAACAACTGCCCTCCTAGGTAGGGACAAACTAAAAAGCAAAAGAAAATAGAAAGACTGAATTCTACAAAGGAAAAAGACTAAACACATAACAAGGGGCACTAAACTATATCACAATCAACTTAACTCTGCCAATTCACCCAACTCTAGTTATTTTTCTCTATTCAACACTGCACAATCAGAATCATCAACTCCAAATCCAAGTTTCAGCAACTCTATCTAGCAGTGAACAATCAGATTCAATCAAAACAAGCAGAAGAAAACATTTCAGAGAAGTAGCAACCCAAATTTCAACCTCACAGGACAAAGTGTTTACATTCAGATTCTCTCAAGTGTTTAGGTTAGCCCGTGTTTCACTCCACGTAACATGATAGACCACAATTCTCAACTTTGGAAAATATCTAATTGACATTGCTTGAATCAAGATATCCTCTAGATCACTAGAACTTGCATGGCTTGTAATGTAATGGAGAGTGGAAAAAGCTAGATGGATGGGAAATAGGAGCTGAAATGGATTAGAGAATGAGCAAGAAAGAAGGGAGAATCTGAAACTCACTGCAGGTATTTCTTTTAGCTTGGCCAGAATCTAATTTTTTTCTTTCTTTCTTTTCCAGTTCTTTCTTTCTATTTTTCTCATTTTCTGTTTTTCCAAATTTTTTCTTCTCTTTTTCATATCAGATTTTTCTCTTTTTAGAGCTCTTTTTCTCTTCCATTTCACCTTTGGCCTCACTCTTTTCTGGTTTCTGAGTTTCAAATTATCCCTATTTCTGATAAATCTCTCAAGGTTGTTTATAGATGGGGGAAATAGTTTATAACATATGGAAAGCAAAGAAAAGGCTATGGCTCAAATGAGGGTGCAATGGAAAAAAAATTGTGAATGGGAAGAAGAAAAAGGCCTAGATCATCTCTAAAGTTTTACCAAGATCAAGCACACTCAAAGAGAATTAATGCAAAGTCAGAACTATATCTATACATGCATGCAATCACACTAGAAAGAAAAAATTTGGCCCAAAACTCTCCAGGGTTCAAAATTTGTCAAAATTGAACTTGCTACTCTTTATCATGCAAAAACTGCTTATATAAACTGAACTAATTGCAAAAACTACTGCTAGAGATACATTCACTCAAATCTAGAGCTAAACACCTATTGGCAATCTATCTTAAAGAAACCAAGCTAAAAAGTTAAGTAAATTAGCAAGAAGTTAAGTAAATTGTGAAACAGAACCTAGAAATATCTAAAAGCTAAGACCTAAAGCTATGTACAACCTAGACAAACTAAAACTGGACAATATGTAACAAAAGAACCCATGCTAACCATAACAGACTCATATTGAATGGAAAAGAACCTAGGAAGCTAATTATAAAAACGAAAACAGAACCTAGAAACAAGGGCTTAAGAAAAAATCTATTATGAAAGCTAAACTAGGGAAATGAAATCTGATAAATGAAAGAAATCTACAATTATTTCTATTTACCGTAACAACCTTAAAGAATATAACCTAAAACATCCTAAAAAAATGCCTAACAGATTTACCTAAGCTCTATACAATATGAACAACTAAAACAGCACAGTACACAACCTAAACAATCCAGGACAAAACAAGATGTAACTAAGGAAACTAACCCAACTAGAATAGATTCAACTAAGACTTAAAAGAGAAAAGAAATTACCTGAACAAAGAATCAACAAGGAACCTAAACAAATCCTAACAGAAACAATGAATAGGAAAAGAACAGCTTAAAACAAATCCTAAAGTAGAAAGAACCTAAATTAAAGCTCTACAAATGGAAAACAATAAGAAGGAATAAGGAATGAATAAGACGAGGAAAAAATAAGAAATCTAAAACAAAAAACCTAAAATAGAATGTTGTTAAGCTAACAAATCCTAAAACCAAGAATCTACACAATTTCTAATAAAAAAAACTAAACATAACCTATACCTATCAAAACAGATACGAAAGAAAGGAAAGGAAATTTAAAATAGTATTTAAGATGAAAAGAACCTAATAGGGGAAGCTAACTAAAGACTAAAACATATCATAATAATGAAAATAATTTTTAAAACCAGCAAATCTTAAAGCAATTTTATTTACAAACTGAAACAGAGCCTAGAAATTGAAAAGAGACTAAAACAACTACTAAGAAAGCTGCAACAGAACAAGAAACTAAAAGAAGGAAGAGAAATTAGGTAATAGGAAAAGAAAGGAATCCTAAAAGAAGTTCTAAAAGAATCAAAGTAAAAGAATCTAAGCTAAAAAATGAACGAATGAACTAAACTAAAATAGATTATGAAAGTAGGTATTATAGACTTAAGAAAGAATAATAGACTACACTAGGTATTTTAAACCAGACCAAACCTAAAAATAAAGAGAAAACAATTCAGAAAAAAAAAAATTTACCCCTATTTTATTACTAAACTAATGCTAAACGAGATTATTTACATCAGAATAAGCATTTTAAACCTATACCTTCTCACCCTCACACACTTAAGAGGAACATTGCCCTCAATGTGTGAGTGGGTAAGGCTCCTAACAACATAGAACAATCACAAACATATGTAATAGGTATATACAAGACAAACAACATCAGATATGTACAAGAATAGAATTGAAAACGAACAAAAAATTGAACCAGAAGTGTACAGAACAACACTATAGAATTGAACACAAAAGAACAAAAGAATTTACATGAACAGAACTAGAAAAACAAAAGTAAACTACAACGCTACAAGAAGAAGAAAACTTATTCAAATTTTCCAAAGATCAAAATTAATTCTTTCTAGTTTTATGAAAAATAACATATTTTCTATTCTACTATTTACTATACTACTTAAAGCTATGTAAACTACTATAAAAGAAATATAACTACTATTTAAGAGTAAGGGAAAAAGTGATCTTATTGGTGTTTTTCCAAGCTCTGCCCAGGTGCGCATTATCTCCATGGCTGCATTCTTCTCAGCTTTCCACAGCAACAACTGCAACTCTCCCTTCAGGACTTGTGACTGGTAATTGCATGAAGCTGGAATGAAACTTGTAAACTCGTCACTAGTCATAACCATCCCTCCTTGCATAGTCAGAAAAATCAGCAATATTATTGGCCACCAGATCCTCATCAAATAGGTCATCGAGAAAATATGCATTAGAATCAGAGCACCCATTAGTAGATGCATTTGTATGACTCGCAGCAAAATTGTTTCTACCAATTCAGAATTATAAGGAGCATCAGGCACAATAGGTAACTCAAGTAAATCATCAAAAACAATTTGCATTTCAGATTGACCATTAGCAAGATCAAGTTCAGAGTTAACCTGACTAGCTCCTCAAAAACAATCTCACCATGAGCAAAAGATTTAGTAGCTACCTCAACACATTCCAAAGGGTTGTCTTCAACTGAAACAATCTCAAAGTCAGTCCACGAATCTGGAAAAGCAAAAGGGATATCAATATGCTCTATAGAAAACACTGAATTCAGAATATGAGTCTGTGCAGGCATCCAAAGATCAGTGTTCAAAATAGGTTTTACAGGTTTAATCTTTAACATATCAAAAGTATCAAAACCAGTTTGACTTTTAGGTAAATTAATAGGAATGCTAAGTTTAGAGAAAACCTGTACTAGTTGCAACTCAGAACCTGTGCTCTCACCAAATTCACTAGCTTCATCATGACAACCACTCAACTTTGATATCAAGCACCTGAAATTGTCTTGTCCATCAATGATCCTCCTGCTGCAGCATCAACATAGAGTTTGTCCTGTATACTCAATCCATCAATGAAGTGCAGGATGAGCAGGTGATCATTAATTTGATGATTGGGACATGAGGCACACAGCTGGTTGAATCTGTCCTAGTACTCCCTCAATGTCTCTCCTTGAAGCTGGATAATAGAGCTAATTTCTCTTTGCTTGGAGACTGTTGTTGAGGCTGGGAAGAACTTTTCCAGAAAGCTTCTCTGCATCTCAGCCCAAGGAGTGAATGGCTCTGAGTAGGTCTTGTAGTACATCCAGTCCTTGGCTGCATCTTGAAGGGAGAAGGGGAATGCCTTTAACTTGGCCCACTATTCAGGGATTTCTACTGGTTTAAACATGAGGCAGACCACTTGGAACTCCTTCAAATGCATGAGTGGATCTTCTTCAGTCACTCCATGGTACTTAGGCAGCCTTTTGATAAGCTTGTACAGTCATTCCTAAGAGTTTGTCATCTGCCCAGCTCTGGTACAGAACCTATCTAAACCTGGACTTCAACTGCAAGAGAAGATCATACCAAACCCAAACAAGCCTAACATGGAACAAACTTACTATTTACAAATGACAAAATTTTAAAAACCTAGATTTAAACACAGAATGCAAAAAGAGAAAAATCTAAGCACAAACAAGACCAACTAAACACTTTAAAACTCAATTCGCCGAATCCCCGACAATGGCGCCATTTGTTAAACTCGATTTGGTCGCACAAAAAGAGAATAAAGAACTGGTCCCAGTAATGTAGCATAGGGCAACCAGAATATCAATCCTAGGACTCAGCTAATTAAGATTAAAGTGTAGGGTTAATGTCTTGTAATTATTTACTAATTATTTACTATTAAACTAGGTGGGGAAAATTAAAATGAATAAACCTAAACAAAATAAAAGAATTGGAACTAGTCTAAACTAAAATCTAGTTAAAAGAATAAAGAAATTGAAGTGCAATAAAAGAAAAGGAAATAATAGTCTAAACTACTCAAAACAGAAATAAAACCTAATTACTATAACTATCTAAAACTGCAACAAAGACCTAAACTAATACGAAAATTAAAAAACAATTTAGATGAACTAAAATCAGAACTGGAAACAAACAACTGGAATTGGAAATTAAAACTAAACAAATCCTACAAGCTAAATGAATATGTACAAATCAGAGGTAATTGAAAATTAATGTTGCAAACAGAATTGTAAAATCTATAGTAAAGAAAAAAATCCACAAGAAACACCTAGAACTAATGATTAAAGGCAAAGAATCAGGTGAGAAACTCATGAATCAGAACTAACTCCAACCATTACAAACAGAACACTAGTTAGAACAAAAATTAGAATCAAATCCATGTGGATCAGTGCCAAGAATGGGTGATCACTTTTCAGGAAGACATCCTGGGATGTTAAGCCCATCACAGGGTCTTAAAGTTCATTTGATGAACTCAAAATATGTGATCTTCCAATCAATTCACCAAACCAAAGTAAATCCAATTCTAACTTTTGTTTCTAACCAAAATTAGAAGTAAAAGCACAACCTAAACTACTAAACAAAACAAAGTTGTTGGATAAAAGTCATAAAGCTGAACTAAATTTCTTGAAATGGCATATGAAGTGATTGATTATTATACAGGAAGACATCCGTTCATAAATTGTCCACCTCGGGGTCTAAAGTTCTAATATAGAACTTAAAATGAATAACAATCAATTGATTTCCCAAAACAGAACAGATTCAATTCAAGCTTATGATTTTTTTACCAACTTTGAAACTGAAACACAATTGAACCTCTTCTAATTAACATTCACAGACAAAAACTAAAACAATTAGAATATCTTATCATTGATTGAACTCTTATCCGTCTCGGGAAGACATCCTGTTCATTTACGCCCACGTCGGGGTCGTTTAACTCCAAAATGGAATTTCAATATGCAGATTTACGAGTTCAAATCATTTTTTCTCAAAACAACACAATCACATAAGAACACAAGAACGAAAAACAATCAACATAACAAAATAGTAAAGCACTTAACACATAGAAACATCAAAGAAGAACACATTTTATTAACAAGAAATCAAAAATACAAAAAATGTACCAAATAAAAAGTACAATCGAAGCCACCACGGGCTGTCACCACCGTGGTTGTGCGCTCCAAAAGCTCCAAGAACTTAGAGAAACGAAAACCTACTCTACGGAAAGCGTAAACCCTAAGCTAAAATGTAAAATTGTGTATCAAAGTGTCTTTGTCTCCGTAAAAGTCTGTTTATTTACAAGACAAAAGCCCATTATATAGGGTTACAGAATCAAAGAAAAGTAAAGAAAATGGGAAAGGGAAACCTTCTTCACTTGGACGCTTCGCTCTCTCCATCGGACGGTCATAATTCGATCTCCCCTCCAAGCCCTCCGATCATCTCCACGTCATTTTCATTTTCGCTGGTCAGCTCCGGTCAGGGCGTGCTCCAGCTTCAACTTGCGTCGCTCTTCTTTTTCACTTTCATGTTCTCTGCCCTCGAAGCCTTCGCACAAAGGATGCTTCTGCCCAAATGAGTGCTTGAGAAATAGACCCCCAAAGGCAGCTGCACCAAAACGCTGTCGTCCCACTTAATGGGATTAGCCCATCCAGCGGCCCAACTCCAAGTGCACAAGCTTTAGTCCAGATGTGCACATGCAGCATCAGCAGCGGTCCAATTCAAGCGGCCCAATCAAGCATCTCTTACGGCATCAACAATCAACTTTGTTCAAGCCAATTCCATGTGCAGCAGCTTCCAACCAAAAATCATTAAATACAGGCCCAACTCAGCAACGACCCACTTCATTATCAACCCAATGCATCTTCTTTATATCAGCACCTGCACATATACAAGTGTTAGCATTATTAATTCAGGTGTAGCTAATCAAGCCCAATCTACAGAAAAATCAACTAACAAGAAAAAGAAAACATTTCAACAAATAAAAAAAATATTAAAAACCTATTTAAACTAAAATAAGGAAAAGATTTTTTTTTTTTATTAAAAGATATCTTTCAAAAATACTATAATTTCCTATTTATGAACAACACTAAAAAAAATACTTCTAAAATCCTAGTTTTAACTACAATTTTATAAAACTAAAGAAATAAAGAAAAAAATCTAAAACTATCCTAATTCTAAGCAATAAAAAACTAAAAGAAGCTAAGAAAGACTCCTAAACACAAAAAAAACATGAAAATATTGAGAGTTATCAGACATCCAATTTTTCATAATGAGATTCTGATAACTCTCAATATTTTTATATTTTTCTTTCATTAGAAGCTTTTGTTAGTGTATTTTAGTTTTTAATTGTCTAAAATAAGGTTAGTTTTAGTTTTTTTTTTTAAATTCTTTAGTTTTGTATAATTTTAGTTAAAAATAGATTTTTAATGTATTTTTAGTACATTTGTAAATAATTAGGAAATTAATCTTTTTTCTTTAACAAAAATAATTTTTTTAGAGTAGGTTACTTTTCTTTAATTTTTTTTTAATCCTTCTTTAAATTCAATTTTTTTAATAGAGCCGCTGATGGTGTGATGCAAATAATTGGAAGATTGGGTTGGCAGAGTAACTGCACGAATTGGGCCATTGCTGCCACTTGGAGTTGGCGTTGATTGCACACACTGCTGACATTGCTGGTTGGAAGAAGAGGCTTGGAGCGCTGCTGAAATTTTGAGATTAAGCTGCTAAATTACTGCAATTGAAATTGCCGCTGCACATTGCATTGGACCAGTTTTGGGCTGGCTCCAACTTAAATGAAACGCAGCGTATTGGAAGTTTCATTGGCAGCTGTTGCACTTGACATTTTTGCCCTTGACGCTGATTGAAGAATGATGTTGGGCCGCTGCACATGATTTGTAATTGGGCTGGCTGCTACTAGCTGGATTTGGGTTGATTCCAACATTAGTGAAACAGTGAGTTTTGGCTTGGATGCAGCTTTTGAGGGGTCAAGTTCGAGAGCCTCATTTTCCCAATTGAAGGTCTCGAGTTAGGGTCCTGTGCAGAGAAAAGAAATTTATTCTTGAGGGTTCCTAAGAGAGAATGCGTGAAAGAGAGCTTCATGGTTCAAGTGTATTACCTGCCCAGAGAAGATGATGCCAAGCTCACGATCCTGCCCGGAGAAGAAGAGCTGACCGAGAAGCGAAGAGATTAAATCTGATCGGAGGGCTTGGAGAGAGAGCAAACGGAGATTGTCCCATCAGAACCTCAAAGTGTCACGAAGCAAGTTTCTTTTTCTTTTCCCTCTTTCATTTTCTTTCATCTTCTTCAGATCCTATATAAAGGGGTTCTTCCATGTAAATAGACTGGGAGACACACTCACTTTACTTTACTCTACAGTTTACGTTCCTTAGATTAGGGTTTTACTCACTTTTGTAGAGTAGGGATTTTGTTACTGGATTTCACGGAGGAATTCACGAGAGTGACAAAAGTGAGTTTTCTCTGCGGATTCTGGTATGGTGGTAATGTTAGCTTTCGGTTCTAATATTTTCTGTGTTTCTTGTGTGTTGATTGGAGGAAAATTGATTTGAACTCAAATATCTGCACATTGTAAATTCCTTTTTGGAGTTAAACGACCCCGAGGTGAGCGTGAATTCACGAGAGGTGTTCTCGAGTTAGATAGAAGTTCAATAAATAAACAAATATTTTTTATCATGTTGTTTTACTTTCTGTCATTTGTTATTTGTAGATTTGGTTAAAAATGATGAAGTTGAACGAAATTTGTTTTGATTCGGTAAATCATTTGAATGTTATTCATTTTTTAGTTCTAAATTAGAACTTGAGACCCCGAGGTGGGCATTTTATGAACAGGATGTGTTCCTGTAGAATAACAACTCAATTGATACACCATTTCAAGCAAGTTTGGTTCAAATTTGTGATTTTTATCCACTGATCTTGTTTTGTTTGGTAGTTTAGGTTATGTTCTGTTCGTAATGATTAGAGTTAGTCTGATTCTTGAGTTTTTGCTTTAATCATTAGTTCTAGGTATTTTATTGTTGAGTTGATTCAATTTCTTTTGTTTTCTACTTTCAGTATTTTAGTTTTGTTTCTTAGTTTCAATTCTGAAATGATGATTATCTTTTCTTTAGTTTAGGATTGGCGTTACTGAAATTCCTTTTTCATTGCTTTTAGAATACATAAACTTTTGTCATAGGTGTTTCTTGTTGGCTCTTCTTTACTTTAGATTTTTTGTCTGCAACATTTAAGTTCAGTTACTTCATACATGTGCATATTCATTTGATTTTTAGGATTTGTTTAGATTTTAATTTTCAATTTGAGTTGCTTGTTTACCGTTCTAATTTTAGGTCATTTTAGTTGCATTTAATGCTCATATTAGTTTAGGTTCTATTCCGTTCTACGTAGATTACATATTTTAGTTTCGTTTCAATTTTTTTTTTTAATTTCTTTCTTACACTTTCTTCTCTTTCTTTTCTTAAACAAATTTTGTTTTTAATTCTTTCATTTTTCATTCTTTCATTTTTAGTATCCCCACCTTGTTTCATAGTAATAGTTTGTAAATAAAAAGAAAGATTTTAACTCTACATTCTTAAAACTTAATTTTGTCGAGTCTACGGATTGATATCTTGGTCAGCCCTATATTACATTAGTGGGGACCAATTTTGTTTTGCTTTAGGCGGCTAAAAAGCAGTTTAACAGATTCTCAGACTTCTCTCTAGGATCTCTCTCTATCATTTCACTTGTAATATTTCTTAGAAAAGAAGATGCATGAGGAGATTACAACAACTCCAGATTGGATGTTACAATCAACATTAGGTTAAATTTCCTTGTGTTGGGATTAGATGTAGCATTATGAACTCTATATCGGTATTATTTTATTGCTTTCTACAAGTGTTCTTTCATATGTTAATTATTTAATTTGCTTTGTAGGCATGATGAACTTATCACTCATCCTCTTAATACATAACGTAAATTAGGTGAAAGCTAATTTGACTTATAGATCCAATTGAATTTTTTTAATGTTTTTAGTTGAAAGACATGCATTTATATGCTTTAGTTGGTTAAAAATTCATAATCTTAAAGCAAAAGCCTCTAACCATTATATGGTCGTGAGCTTCTAGCCTTACAAACACCATAGCTTCCACATTTCCAGCCCTTATCCTTGATGATCCACCACATTTTTGTACCATATATCTTCAAGGGACCATCTATTTCATCCTTCTAGCTTTCACCCAATCTAGCTAGGAGATTGCTACTCTCAACTTTCATTGTCATATAAGATTACTTTTGTAAGAGGAGAGAAGACAAAATAAATTCAATGAGTCTATTAGATTGAAATGTATTGAACACATATCATCTTTGTGAGAGTTATCGTCTAAGGACTTGTAAGCACTTGATGTTTAACTTGGTGAAGTTAAACGGTAACTAGACGGGTGTGTCTAATGGAAACCAAGAGTGAGTGAAACTTAGTGAGGTTTAACTTGGTGGAGTTAAACGGTAGTTAGACGAGTTTGTGTAGTGGAAACCAAGAGTGGATTAAACTCAACTAGGCAACATATCAGGAAGATATTTGGATTGTCTAAGGATACTAAGAGTGGTGAAGAATAATGCGCAACCAAGAGTGGATGAAACTCGGTTCTAGTCAGAGTAATGTGGTTACTTGGAGTGACTAGGGATACTAAGACTAGTGAGAATACTCAGTTGTAATCTTGTTGAAGATTATAGTGGAAACCTTTAAGGTGTTAAAGGAGACTGGACATAGCTCGGTGGAGTGAACCAGTATAAAAACGATTGTGTGTTTATTGCTCTATTATCTTTAAACACTTCTTTTACAAATCTAGCAGTTGCACGTTATTTGAATTAATATAAAAGCTCATGTTACCAAACGACTTTTTTTTATTAAAAAACTAGTTTTATTAAACATTGCAGTAAACATTTTTTAAATGATTGAAAAGTCTTGCTAAGAAGAACTCATTACTTAAACTGATCTTTAAGGTTGAACATTTAACAACATTACATAAACTTTTTAATCCTCGACAAAATTGTTATATCATTCCCCTTGCAAAAGTTGGGATTTTGAGAAATAAGTTTTGAATATGTTATAAGATAAAATTCCTTACAAATACAAATTTATTTTGCTTTTAAATTTAAAAATTAATTAGTAATTTAATTTAGGGTTAATTATATATTTCGTCCTCATATTTGTTATAATGGTTCAATTTCGTCCCCATATATTTTTTGGATCAATTAAGTCTTCCTTTTCTTAAAATTGATCCAATTTTCTGTTAGATTGACTTTAAGGTCGTGTCTGTACATGTCACCTGTCAATTCGGGGTATTTTCAATATTTTTAACTTTTTAAATTTTTATTTATTATTTTTTTAATTTTAAAAAAATGTCATGATCAAGTCATTGTTGTGTCACGTGGAAGTGACAATGTCACGGGTCAGTGTTACTACCACATGAAAGTGCTTGTTTTTAATATAGTCCTTATATTTAACATTTTGATTCAATTTAGTCATAATTTCTTTTAAAATGGAGCACTATAGTCTCTCTCCAATTTTGAGACCATGTTAACAATTAAACTTAATTACAACTTATATATACATGTTAAAATATTTTTTTAAAATTTATTTTAACATGTATATATAATTTGTAATTAAACTTATTTACTAATTTGGTATCAAATTGGAGAGGGACTGATAGCCTCCTCCTTAAGCTAGGTAGCTCCAAACATGAAGAGAAGTTATAGTGATCAAAGATGGGCGGAAGTAATGGGGGAAGGGTGAGGATAGGTCTTGGTTTGGTGTTTAAAGTGAAGGTATAATGGTGTTTGATGGCTCTTAAGAGAGGTTAGGCCAACTCCCAAGGAAGGTGGCTAAAGGAAACCACATGGGATACTCTAGTCATGACTTCGAGATAAGTCAAGAATGACTCGATAATTTGGTAGCATTTAATTACACATCTCAAAGTGAATTTATATGAGGGAGAGATACCTTTATTTATAAGCTTAAGGTATCTCCAAATTGTAGAAAAAAACCCTGAAAATGTCAACTTGACTTGCTTGGAGACCTATGTAAAAATCCTATCCATTAGGAGAAGGACATGTGACCACTAACATAGGAGAATCCTCTCCATTCCTAGAATGACATATGGTCACTACTTGTGAAAAATCCTCTTCATTGAGACCATGACACATGGTCACTCTTTCCCAAAGATGGGACGCCCTTCACCCTTCCTCACCAAGCTAAGACAAAACTTTGACCCATCCACTCTAGAAAAAACGTCTATCTTGGGTCAACATTGGGTGTTGTTGACCTTTGTTGACCCAAGTTAACCAAAACCCTACACTACTTGATCCAAAATACAAGGCTCAGATTATTTCTACTCTACTTAATTATGCTCCATGATGGTCTAAGAGAAAAAAAGTTTGACTTCATCCTTCATTGATGACTCTAACTCTTCTTAACTTTGCTTGGCCATGCTCCTTGTGATTAAACCCTTGCCTAGAAATTTGCCATCAAAAACCATATTGCTCCATTTAAAAAAAAAAAGAAGACTAAATTAAGAACAAACATTATCATGGTAGTAACATTGACACTGACATATAGCATGATAATGACCTAACACATGACAATTTATGTTTTTATTTTAAAAAATTAAAAATTAAAAAAATAAAAATACCACAAATTTACACCTAATATGTACGACATTAATATAAAATTAACAAAAATAATCAAATTAATAATTTTAAGAAAATAAAGACTTAATGAAACAAAATTAAATACTAAACGAAATTAAATTAACCGTACAAGAACCAAATATATAAATAAATATTTAATTTAAAACAAAATAAATAATAAAAACGTTAAAATATTCATTTTGAACTTCTTTATCATTAAAGAAATTTAAATATTAATTATTATATGACACGTGGTAAGAATTATTTAAATATTTTATTACAAAATATTAGAAAATGGAAAATGAATATTTTAATTTGATACGATTGATTGGTGATGTGAGATTTGTAGGTAAAATATCACATTTAGATTTAGACACATTTATTGAATATACTTCTACTCCTATTAATATTATAATATTACAAAATTTTATTTTCTTTTTCAGAATCTATTAATTAAGTTTGAATGCAATGTCCCTTCTTATTAATATTATAATACCTCAAAGGAAAATGTAGTAATACAAAATTTGAATAGTTTACACAGCATAAAAAGTTCAAATCCCAAAACAATGGGTGATATATTAAAGTATGTTGTTAATTAAGACTTCAGGTATAACCTTGGGATCGAAAGTCCAATGAGAAAGTTCCATCAGTTTTGAATGCATTTTGTGACTTTTATTATATTCATAACATGACATAATCGTGTCATTAAACAATCTAGATTATTCAACTTTGTAATATTTTATGTGGCAACTATGTTGGTGGAACAAGAATAAGTTATATTATAGTCCATGCATGAATAGAAACAAACTGTGTGCGCCCCTTGAAACTGATGCTTTAGGAATCATGGGGTTCGCTAATGGTCAATTCTGAAGTTCCAATGTTATAATTTGCTCTGCCATGTTTGCTTCCTTCGTATCAAACTCAAATATGGACAAGGAACATAAACCTTCGAATTGCTCCTCTTTTCAATATTATCTTGGAAATTTGGTGTATGTGTAGAAATATACGATTCGGGTTGGTCAAGGGAATCCTATTATAGGTCATATAAAATCATATAATTAACATGTTTATAGATAGAGATGTAGTTGATTCTACTTTCAGCCTGAAAAAGCTTGCAACACCATATTAGATTAGATTAAAAAAATGTAACATCAGTTGAATTCACTCAATTTATATTCATTTTTATATCAAATAATTATAGGTAAATTTCAAATTTAAATTTCATAATATAATTTAATTTAATTTACATTTTTATTTTATATCTTTTATAGTTTTTATTTTTTAAATGATGGAATTGATATGTGAATCTGACATAAGATTTACACACACCAAAACAATCCATTTAAAAACAAGTGGGATTGGATTACTACAATTTTTTTTATAGCTCATCAGGTCGATCAATATCTCAGTTCTATGATAAAATTATCTTATTATTTATAAATATTTAACTTAATTTTTACTTAAATTTAAGATCATCACACCCCTTAAATTCAGTAGCTTAGTGGGATCCAGGTGTCTTCCAGAAAGTGGACCGAGTGATTTTTAACGGTAGTATATATGTTGAGATTTTAAAATCTTCGCCACTTCCTGCATGCATCTTCTTTCCCAAAGCTTCTGCAATTTTCAGTTTCTCCTCATTCTCTCTAAAACTTTCCTTCTTCTCTCTAAAAAAATTCATTCTCGTTACTACCGATCACCAAACAGATCACATCTGAGCTCTCCTGGTGCCAAAGGTTTTCATTCGTACTGATCAAATCTCTGTTCTAAGTTGGTAAGTTCATTTTTTTTATGAGAAACTGGTTTTCGGGCACATGCAAACCAAAGTTCTGGTTGCATACGTTCATCAATTTTATCTACACAAAATCTTGATCATGTTTTTGATCCGCTCTCCTCGTTCGGTGGCTTATAGGTATCCTAGAAAGGGTTGGTATTTGAGGGAACGCACTCTGTTGTTGACTTAGTAGCTGTTTTGTTCTAGAGGTAAGGGAAGCTTGTATAATTTAATTATGATTATCTATTTTGAATGGTTGTCTGTTTGAATGATGTTTTGTTTAGTTATTTGATGGATATGAAATATTCGTGTTACTGCATGTTCGTCTGAAGGTGTTGATGATTGATAAATGGCTTGAACTAGGTAGAAATAGGGCTTGATCATAAGTGTGCAGAATTATTACTTGTGGCCGGGAGTCATTCGTGACCGTTCGGTTTCTGTTATGTGTGTTTGGTCTTAACTGCGTTCTTCTTTAGTAGAACTTCAGTTAATGACCAATCGGTCTTGTATTATGTATAATAGAATATAGCATTCAGTTTAAGCATAGTTTTACATTTCCACTTAGTAGTCATCCTAGATAAGGTATTCAATATAGTTTAAGTTTTCAATATGATAAATATTCTCAGTTTGTAAACAATGTTCCGTTATTTCAGTGATCGGTCTTGGTATTGCTCGGTATTGTACTGACACTCAGTCTTAGTAGTGCTCGGTATTGTACTGACACTCGATCTTAGTAGTGCTCGGTCTTGTACTGACACTCGGTCTTGGAGTGCTCGGTCTTGTACTAGCACTCGGTTCTTGGAGTGCTCGGTCTTGTACTAGCATTCGGTTTCTTAGTATGTTCGGCTAATATGAATAAGTATTTATTTATAAAATGTTCGGTTATATTATCAGTGTTCAGTCCCAGCCCAAAAGTGTTCGGCCTAGACCCATAGTGTTCTGTCCAACCCATTAGTGTTCGGTTTAAGGTAATGGTATTCGACATAAACCAATAGTGATCGGCCTAAGCCAATAATGTTCGGTTTAAGCCAATAGCGTTGGTCTATGCTCTTATTGTTCAGGTTAAGTCAATAGGGATCCGTTTAAGACAATAGTGTTTGTTCTAGGTCATAAGTGTTCGGTCTAATATTCAAGTGTTCGGTTTAGCTTTAGAATTGGGTTATTTGGATGTTCGGCTTCAGGGACGTTCGGTCATGTTCACATATAGGGAGTGATCTCCCGTTCAGCCTTGTTCATAGATTAAGTGAAGTTCTTTCGTTCGGTTGTACTCGACGATGATGATTAATTTACTGTTTGGTTTAATTTTACTTATATATGTATATTGGATGAGGAAGTATGTGGATATTTCAAGTGGTATGGAAGAGAATTCCAAGGAGGAATGTCTTAGTGATTGGTTATTGAATTGGTAAAGTATGAATATGGATAGTGAAATTCACGGCGTTCATCCTGAAATTCTAATGATTACCAATTCTCAAGTAAAGATGGATAAGTCATGTGGTCAGAATAACAGGAGGCCCTAGTCTAAGGGGGGGGGGACCTTAGGTGAGGTATAATGGGCTAACCTCGGGTGGCAGCTGAGGGGTTTCTAGTTACTACACCACCTGGGTGCAAGAACGGCCACAAGCTACATATTCATACAATCCGGACGGTTGAGTCAAGTAGTCGGTCATTGTATGTATGTTACGTTCGGTCACTGCTTGAAATGCATGTTTGATGATTGTATGTTATAAAGGTTTGATTGAATTTATGGTTATGCAACTGTTATGTTTTATGATTAATTAAATTACACTAGCTTACCCTACATTCTTTCTGTCTTGTCTTCTATTGTCCGTTCGGTCATCCTTTCTCTTGCAATATCATCCTTTGGATGTGAGCAGAAGTTGAAGAGTGTTCGTTGGGACAAGCACTGAAAGACGGGAACCCTGAAGTTTAGTTTAGGATTATTCAGTTAGTAGTTACACTCCTATCTTTTTGTAGACCTTTCGGGTTATACAGGTTAATTGTTTAACTGTTCGGTATATATATCATCTTTGTACTACCATTCGGTTTGTGTGTAAGTTTTGTAAGCACACTTAGGCTTATTGTAAAGTTTTAAAATTTAAGTATTTTAGGACTTCTGTAAATAATATATTAATTCCAATGACTATCGTATAATATTATTTTATGTTAACTCTTGTTATAGTATTAAGCTATATTTAATGGGATGTTACAATAATTAAAGTAAATTAACGTCTTTTATAATAGTGATAAAAAAAATTAATTGAATCATTAGAAACCAAATTGAATTGTATTGTCTTAAAAATGATAAATTATTTTAAAGAATAATGAATTGAACTTCCCTTTTAATTTAGTTTTTAAAGATCAAATCTTATTCTGTTGGAAGTCCCACATGACTAGAGATAAGGTCAATTGATAGTATATTCATAGTATATAAGTGGGTGCAAACCTCACCCTACAAGCCAGTTTTGTGGGTTGAGTTAGGCTTAAAGTCCACTTCTAACATGGTATCAGAGCCTGGTTAAAGCCTATCCTAGCGATATTTGTTGTTTATTGGGCATATTGTTCCATCCGCTATCGGGCCGCTATCGGACCACCCATTAATGTCTAGTCCCACGCTCGAGATGTATATATCTTGGCATGAGGGGGTTGTGTTGGAAGTCCCACATCGACTAGAGATAAGGCCAATTCATAGTACATTCATAGTATATAAGTGGGTGTAAACCTCACCCTACAAGCCAGTTTTGTGGGGTTGAGTTAGGCTTAAAGTCCACTTCTAACATGGTATCAGAGCCTGGTTAAAGCCTTCTTTATTAAAATTATTTAAACTAAATTTAGAGATTAATATATATATATATATATATATATATATATCACATCTCATTTTAGTAGAATAAAACTATCAAAATAAAACATTACATAGATGATAACTTACCAAAAACTACAGATCATTGATGAAGAAGATGTTTTATACTTGGAGAACAAAACTCTATTTATGTTGTTGTTTCAATCTCAACCTCATGCTGAAATGACTGAAAAAGCGTCATTCCTAAGCTCACACCATTTTAAGGTGATCATCGCAAAAGAGAAAACACACACAAATAACAAAGACAAAAACAAGGGTAAGCTAGTGATACAAAACATTTTCATAATACATCAAGACATATTAAACACTATACTTAAAGATACATATCTCACACCAAATCAACCAAACACTTTATGCATGACAACCCTTTTGACTTGACTATCCGGATTAATGTGAATATCGAGCTATGGCAATTTGTGCATTTATTATGGTGAAACAACTGGCCCACCCCAAGCTACCACACAAGGTTAGTTTGTTATCACTCGCCTTAGGCAAGGTAAAGCCCCTAGACTAGGACCTCATGTTACTCTCACGACATGCCTCACCCCTCTCTACTTGAGAATGAGTGACCATTAGAATGTCAAGATGAACTCCAAGACTGAGCTTCCTATATTCATACTTACAATACTTGAAACCACCACTAAGAAGTTCCTCCTTGGAACTCTCTTCCACAACCTTTCATTCATATAACACTCGCTCAGTTAGAAGTGTTATACCCGCTCATCTAGAATGCATTGGCTCAGTGAGACTACATAATTTTGTAGCATCAAATTTGCAGAATTTGCACCCCTCAACCCTTCATGACCTATCTATGCATCTTTCCCAACTTCTAACACTCCTAGATTGTATTCTAAACTAGAATTAACCTAACCAAACATATCTACACCAACCTAAACTCATTTTAAAGCGATTGATCACAAGATTCCAATCCAAAATTAACCAAAACCTCACTTTAAATACCCAAATTGAATTCCACAAGTTATAGCTCATTTTTAAATAACTTATTGGACTCCAACAAGTCACAAATGAGTTACCAACACCCTCTAAAATGACCATTTATACACAGATCCTAAAATTCAAAATCTCACTAGTTTAAACCCCCAAAATACACTTAAACCACTTTATAAATACTCCAAAATGAGTACCACTCCATTCTAACACACATATAAGCCAATTCTCATCCCAAACAAGTTACAAATGACCAAAATAACATGTTCTAACCACTAATTCTTACCTTATACCATTAATTCTAAAATTCACCTATCAAACCTTCATTTTTAGCATAAAATGACTTATAACTTAGTCCAAATCACTTCTTCTCAACTTCCTAACCAAATTGATACCATCAAGCATTTCAACAGAGGCATTCATGAAAATTAATCAATTCCAAACAAAAACAGCAAGGTACACTACATCATTCAACCAATTTCCATCATTTCAAACATTCAATACTTAATAATAATCATCTTTAACACAACCAACAACATACATTAGTTATACACACCATTAAATAACAATTCATACATCATAATTTAACTAAGATAAAACACTAGCTTCCTTTACCTTACACCGAAGCAACAAAACTCTATAAACACTGAACCCTTGCTTAGAGCTCAAAGAACTCTAGAAACACCTACAAAAAACCGAACAAAGATCAGAGAGAATCCTTAGGACCTCTGATCAACAGGAAACTAGGAAATGACATTACAACTTACATGCGACAAGAGATCATTAAGCATGATCTCAATTAAGAATGAAAAGACAAAAAGGAGCTGAAACTTACTTGCTCTACTGAATAAATTGATCAAGTAGAAACGTAGACCTCATGACCGTGGTCGATTAGGTACCTCCTGATCGTCAAAGAGATGAATCAAGAGTTAGAACTCTTAGAAAGAAGGAAAAGAACTCTAGAAAAGTGGTTTCTAGAGAGATATATAGTACATTTTAAAATAATGAAACTCGTTTATAATAAAATTATTTATAAATAAATCATTTAATATTAAAATAACTGAGTCTCACTATTTTTAAACTACTATCTTCTAAAATACCATTTTATGGACTTTTATATATATATATATATATATATATATATATATATTAATAGAGTTTGAAATAATTTAGATTGTTTCAATTCATTCAATTTGCTATACGGTAATTTAGTTCGTTTAAATAATTGTATAATTTAGTTTAATTCAATAAAAAAAATACTTATGACTAAAAACACTACATTTATATTGATTATTTTATACCTTTTACACTGATTCTACATCAACGTAAGAAGTGAAGGTGGTTTTTCACTCTTGTCAATAATTGTGGAACTTGGCCATCACATGGATTGGTTTTCAAAACAATGTAGTATATGTGTTAGTTAATTGCAAAAATGTCATTGTTGCTTATAACAATGGTTCTACTCTAACCAATTTAATAAGATGTGATTATTTCTCATTTATTCAATAATAACTTTTAATGTTTAATTTATTTCTATAATAGTTCAAATCAATTCATGTTCTTTTTCTTATTACTTTGTTTGTAATTATAACTTCAGTTGAAATTAATAATGTTTTCATTAAAGAAAACTTGAAAATGTTTTGTGACTTCTCATATTTTCGTCTTGGATTGTTTATGGAATTTCCTAACCAATGCAAATAGTTATCACTAATCTTCTATTATTTATCAAGTTTTAACCTTTAAGGGGATCATGATGATAATCACACTCTAACAATTTAAATCATAGTATATTGTATGTTGACACTAACTTTAGCAACTGGAGAGTAAACCATCATTGTTCCCCTTTGAATTTCATCACTAAATGGCTTTATAAAATAATGTATCCTCTAAATTAAATAAGGTGGTTCTTAAGTAAGGTTGTAAGATGTTGTTAAGGATGTTTAAGTTGACAAAAGGTGTCTTTATACAACATGTTTGTGAGAATTATCTTAAATAGTTAGGATTCTTGGGACTTTGAATCATATGATAATAACTAATATCAACATTGGGTCATCCTTATCGAGGTGAATCCTTCAAAGTCCTGGATAGAAAAGGTAATTAAGTGAGAGTCACTCGACTAGTTTGATGTTAGGGTAATAAAATATTCGTGTATCACTTTTTAAAGAAAGAAGTGACCCTTCCACATACAAATTTCTTGATTGTGTTGAAATCATTGTATATCATTTTTTGACGTTGATATTATTTTTATTGTTGTTGATAATGCAACCTTGCTAAGTTTGATTTCTGGATGTTAGAGATATGTTCAACTAATGTTGGTATAATTTCTAATGTGTATGTTGTTCTAATGACCAAACTTTCACCAAGTGCTTTATTTAGTGCATTCACTAGTAAAAAACATGACTTTTTAACGCGCATATTATATTATGCTTTAGTTTACGAGAAATCGGAGCATAATATGACGCGGTGGTATTTTTAAAATTTTCGCAAATGTATATGTCTCGGTTCAAACATAACCGAAGTAATGAATCATATATGGTCTCGGTTTCGTAAGAAATCGATGTCATGAGGTTTACCAAACTGACAACGCACAAATTTTTCAACTAATAGAAGTATCTCTGCAGGACATTTGTCCTTGATTCCCCAAGGAACCGAAGCCATAACTGTTAATCTCCTGACAAGTGTACCAGATCGTTATCAAGTAATATAATTGGTAAAACCCAATATCGTTCTCCCAAAGGACTCAAAGGCCTGATCTTTCGTGTAAATTAATCTTATAAGACTTGAAAGCAAATTAACTTGTGTTTTAAATGCAAAAACAAAAAGTAAACATGCAAATGCAGTTGATTCAATTGACAAGAAAAAGGTATGGATGAATGGAGTTGTTGGGGTTTACAATTTCATCTTATCCACTCTCTTATATCTACTCTTCTTATTAAATTCGCTTTATTATCTAATTGTCATGTAACTTTCTTAGTCTACCCTAAACCCGATCCCTCAGCGAAAAGAGCCTACTACTAGTTACTGACTTACTATCCCTAGTCTCCCATAGTAATTAGCAGTGCAAGTACCACAGAAGCAAATACAATTGATCGTCCTACCCCTATCTCTAGGTGGAATTTGTTGATCAAGAATTTTTTATCAGTTCATGACTTCCCCGTACGTCCCTGTATCGACAAAGGAAACATCTATTTATCAAATAAGTTAAATGATAATAGCATAGAGCATAGATAAAGAACCCACAATTGATAATAACAGCTTATGCAAACATATGAATAAAATAAGAATTTCAATAAAAGAGAGTTTCAAAAGATTACATTGTTCCCCAACAACAAAGGGTTTAGTTCACCATTGACATGGTGAAACTAGATGAAATACAATGAAAGAATGGAAAAGCAAACCCTAGATATGATAAAATGGAGCCTAAGCATCCAAGAAATCTTCTCCAAGGAGTTTAAAATAGCTCTGGACGTCTTCTTCTGCCAAAAGAATCCAAACCCTAGGGTGTCCAAGTCTTTAAATAGGACATAAAAATAACAAAAAACAAGTCCAAGACCAAACAGATCATAAAAATCGCAGAAAACAGGTCCAGGCCCACATCCCCAATGCTCAGCGCTCAAAAACGGCGCTTAGCGGTTTGCCAACTGGCGCTCAGTGCCCAAAACTGCCGCTCAGCGCTCTGGTCAACATTATGGTCAACTAGTTGACTTTTCTTGTTGACTAGTTGACTTTCTGGTTGACTTTTCTGGTTGATTGATTGACTTTTCTGCATTCTATTTAACTTTTCTGCACTGCAACCCTTGATACTTCAACCCTTCTTTCAAATCATTCCAAAAACCTACAAAATCAAGGGAATTTATTGATAAAATCATAAAACATATCCTCAGCTCTCTTATTCATAAACTAAAGCAAAATCATGATTCCAAGCAAGTTTCTAAATCAACAAGGGTGCATTTAATATCAATATTAAGCATAAAAATAACGGTTTTTCAACCGTTATCAATAACCCTCTACAAAACTGACATTCGTTGGCTTTTTGCAAACCAAATCTCTGTGCAGGGACTTTTGTCCTCGGTTGTTTGCAGAACCGAGGCCATAAACCCTACAAAATCCCTTTGACCAACTGCAACACCCTAATGTTTCAACTGACAAACTTTTTCGAAAAGGGTCTATGACCTCAGTTTTGCAAGAAACTGAGGCCATAAACTCTTTTCGAAAAATGTTGTCAGTTAAAACGTTATATTTGCATTGAACGTTTTTAGAACATTTGGCTTTGGTTCATTTAGAACCAAGGTCGTATGCCTTGTACTAACCCATTTCAAATATATAAAATATAATTCTTTGCAGGTTTTTGGCAACGGTTGCTTAAGAATCAAAGCAATATGGTCATTATGCATTGGGTTGGCGGAGAACCAAGCAAAGGGATTGAACAAAATTTCAAAATTGTCATTTTAATTTATTTTTAAATTTTTTTTGTCCAACTTTAGGCCTCGATTGTTATAGAACCGAGACCATAGAGTCTATACTACCAAAGTTAAATTTTCATAAAAACGCGAACATTGTCATCTTCTTTACTCATAATCTTTGCATTCTTTCATTGCGAAAAATCGTCGCGACTTGAGATTGTGCACTGTTAATGTCGTTCTTTTCATCATTTCCGTCACTATTGACGTTGCTCTTCTTCATTTTTCCTCGCGCACGTTTTCATTCGATTAAATTTGGCTTTGGTCGCTATAGTTATAGCCATTTTCTTCCTTTTTTTTTGTGTTTTTGGATTGTTTTGATGCGTTTTTGGATTGTTTTGATGAATTTTTTTATTATTTTGGATTATCAAACTTACTTTTTGTTATATTTGTGTTTAGTGTTTTTGCTGTGAAATTTGTTCCGTTCCAAAATGCGAATAGTCGCATCTTCTTTGTTGTTGTCTTTGTTTCTATTATTGTGTTTATTAATTTTTTTTGTTAATTATTATTTTTTTGTATATTGGATATATGTAATTATGTATGATTGAATGAGATAAGATCAAACTTTGAATAAAAAATATCAAATTGAACATTTAAGATCATTTACATATTATAGACAATTTCAATATATTTACGTATGTATCGAGATATGTGCGAGAGGAGGAAAGAAGAATTTATATAATTTGCACAATAATAAAATAATAAAGATAGGAGTGATGATGAAGTGAAATTTTATAATTATAATAATAATAAATTTGTTGTTTTCTATTAGCATCAGAACGTGAACACAAGCTACTTCATTAGTATATATTAAATGTAATAGTTTTTAGGATGTTGCGTATTTTAAATTAGACATTCACTATTGTTTCGAATACGTTATGAAATATCTCAAACGCTAAAAGAAGTTATATAAGATAATTCATTAACTTTTCATTAAACACCTAACTCAATAATTAATGACACGTTATGCAGAGGTTAAACAACTTTTTAGTTTTGAGGATAAAACCTAAATAATATCTTTATAGAAAATAAAATAAAAACTGATTAATTTTATAAAAATTAAGAATATATTTTAATTATTATTATTATTAGAAATGCAGATTTCTTGTCCACTTTATGATGATAAACAAATATTTGTAATTACAATTTAATTATTGTAATAATTATTAAAATAAAAAAATAATACTAAAATTTCAATTTAAATTATTAAAAATGTGAAAAAATATAAAAATGAATTTTTTTTATTAATTTTTACATTCATTGTAACATCCCAATAAATATAGGTTGAAAACTATACATATATCCAGGAGTTAACAATAATAATATAATAGAACAGTGAGATGAGTCATAAATACAGAATACGAATATATAAAATATCTCAGAAATTTAAACTGTAGAAGAAGAAGGGTCATACAGTTTTACGAAGTAAACTGAACGGTTCTAACACTAACTTATACCGAGCGGTGCTACAAAGAAAGATAATACCGAACGGTTTTACAAAACACTATACAAACCGAATGTTTTCTAAGCCAACTATTTACATATTATCTATTGACCAGACGGTCCTACAACATCGTCGGGTTGTTCACTCTGCAGGACTTCCTCTAAAGAGTCTTCAACGCTTTCTGCTCACATTCAAAGAATGATCATCGCAGTGAAAAGAACCGGACAGAAGATGAAAGACAAGACAGGAAATAAGGGTAAGCTTATGTTATTTAATTAATTCACCCAAACATATATCATTTAAAATTAACAGTGAATAAGCAACACAACATATCCAATCATCATACAAAGCATCTCATACAATAAACCGAACGCATAAAAAATTATAACCGACCGCTTTGACTCTATCCGGACTGTATGAACCGTGTAGCTCGATGTTTCTAGCACCCGGCGTGGTGTAGTAACTGGGATACACTCAACAGCTGCCACCCGAGGTTAGTCCTAAAACGGCCATCTGGTCTTATGGTCGTGGACCTCCTGCCATTCCCACGCATGAGTTACCTTCCTCTATATGGGGAGGTGTAATCACGAAATATCAGGATCAAAAACGACAGCAGAGTCTGACCACGTTCATACTTTACCAACCACCACAATTCATGAGACATTCCTCCTTAGAATTCTCTTTCACAACCATATTATTCATTTCATAATAGAATATCATCATACTTATACATCAAAATAATCAATCCGAATAATATAGTAAAAAATAACACCCATGAACAAGACTTAAAAGAAGTGATTCAATAACCTATAAAACATAATCGAACGGTAAGAATAATCTCACTCAAGAATCATGACCGAACGGTCATGTAACATGTTGGCTCTAGTTTAAGCCGAATACTATTTAAAATCCAACCCATGTGAAACTTTCATGGAAAGATAAAGACTTAATCATATTACTATAACTTTGGCCGAGCACTTAGAGCTTTGGCCGAGTACTTGGAGCTTTGGCCGAGCACTTACAGCTTTGGCCGAGCACTTACAGCTTTGGCCGCGTACTTGGAGCTTTGGCCGAGCAATTAGAGCTTTGGCCGAATGCTTTACAATAGGATGAAGTTCTCTTCAAGAAATCGAGTGTCAGTACAAGACCGAGCACTCTTTAAAAGACTGAGTGTCCGTACAAAACCGAACACTCTTCGAAATAAATAGTTTTAGTATAAAATCGAGTACTTCAAAGATTAAGTGCTAGTCTATGACCGAGAACTTCAAAGACCGAGAGTTGGTATACAACGAACACTCGTTCAGAATAACGGACGTATGGAAAAATTAATTCTAAACTATCTTAGGTTATTTTGAAGATGATGACTAGACTAACGAGTGAGAAAAACTAATGGAAACTTAATTAGATGAATATTTATATTTAACCAATAGAAGACCGATCGATCATCAACTGAAATCCCCTTCAGAAGAGAATTCAGTCAAGACCGAACGTACTAAGGGAAAAACTGACCGGTCATAAATGACTCTCGGTCACAGTTACAAAATTTAACAGAGTTACGAATAAACCTATTTCTACCCAGTTCTTGACAACTTAACAAACATCCATTCATTCAAACAAACATGCAATGTCACAAGATCAACTAATTCATTCACATAAGATCATTCAAACTTATAATAGCCAAAACAAAAAATCATAATTAAATTACAAGCTTCCCTTACCTCTAACCGAACAACTATTTATCTGCAGCAGAATGTTTCCCTTGAACTCTTTCTGTTCTAGAATCCCTATTACCCATTACCCAAAGAAGAGACCAAAATATGATTAGAATTCTTGTTAAGAAGAAGTAGATGAACGCATGCAACTAAAGTTTAGCTTGCATGTGCTAAAAAACAGGTTTCTTAAGAAGGAGAGAAACTTACCTCCTTAGAACCAGAATCTGATCGGTGCAACAGAAAGATCTTGACATCGGAATTGCTTAGATGGTGGCTGAATGATGATCGGAAGAAGAAAATGGTTAGAATTTGTAGAGAGAAGTTGTAGAATTTCTAGAGAGAAGAAGGAGAAAAGAATATCATAAATCTGGAGGAGAAGGTTGCATGCAGAGAAGTGGAGCGTGATTTGAAATTTTCTCTTTAAATACCACTGTCAAAACCGAACGGTCCAGTCCCTGATTGCCACCTGTCTTCCACTTTTCTAAAGTTCACACTCCTTTCTCGGCCACCTGGATCCCACTAGGCTGGGGAATTTAAGAGACCTGACATTCTCCCCAACAACAAAAATTTCCATCCTCGAAAATTAAGACTCACCAGAGAGAAGGAACAACCTACTCTCATCACATCCTCTAGTACAATCGCCTATTTTGACTAAGATACTACTCCCCCACAACTTTACTAATCATGAAAACCTTGCCTTGTGTTAAAATGCTCTAGTGTTCAATATTGTAGATTGGTTTAGCCATTTGCCTCTAGACAAATCTAAACCTATACGCCTCAACTTCTAAGAACCTTTCTTTTATGTAACTAATCCCATTGGGTCTGTCACTCCGCCAACCCCTCGTCTACCTTTCTTTCCTTCTTGTAAATCTCTTCTAAAACTTCTACTAGTTTTCACTTTAGATTAACCCTCGACTGATACTATTTTACCTCCCCTTGTTTCTTCCAAGAACCACCATACCTCTTACTTGATCAACACAACTTCTGATTTTTCTACCAACTTTAGCACTCTTGATTCACCGTTAAACCCCACCATTCTGATGACATCACATTGCTTCACTGATCTTTACTCTTGAGTAGCATAGTTTCCAACTATGTTATCCTATTACCACACCAGAACTTCTTATCATTGCCTTGACAAAACCGACATGAGCACTCCATCTTTAGTTCTTTAACTTGCCAACCCGACCCATACTTGGATCTATATCTTTCTCGACTTGAAATCACTAGTTTGATCAGTACTAGTCCACCTTAAGATACCTCTCAAACAAGGATTTATCCAACCGCCCTAGCTGAATCCTCTCAAGAAACTCACAAGTTATAGTACTTCAACTATAATAATGAGTTCTCTTCACCACATTCCCTTTAGACAACTAGCCTTCATACTTTTTCAGCTAACTCTGATCTCTCTGTCCTTGCCAAACCGACAACCTGAACCTTCTTTTTGTTCCAACCACTATTAATGCTTATTCACCTCAAGACTGACGCTATAACTTGAAACCAAAACTCAATTTCTCTTCTTCATCACATTAACCCACTTTCCTGGTTCAACGTCCTATAACACTTTAACATTTCAAAGTTGACACTAGCATTCGATAATGTATACTCATCATTCATAAACCACCAACATTTGTTTTTGAAGATGCATCACACACTTTGTACTGATAAGAACAAGACCTCCTACATTCGCTGCGCTACTCTGATTCCACATATCTCCTTACTCATCTGTTTACTGAAAGAATGTTCCCTTCATACCAAATGTAACCCATAAAGACTTACCCTCGAAGGACCTTATCCAAAACTGTTATGATTTTGTAAAAACTCTTACAACTCTTCTATTTCACTAAAATCTGGTCATCCTTTTACCTTGATAATATTATCCTTAATTCTCTTACCTTACCTTAATTCTCTTCCATCACCATACGTACTTCTTCCTTTCATGCTTGTAATATTCCATTCCAATCCATGATCAAACCTTTCTCTTATTCAAACAATTTATATCGAACATCCTCTAAACTCGACTCTGATGCATCCACTTGATAATAATACTCATCCATCTCTAATTAATTATTACTCAGCTTACAACCCTTACCATACTTTCATTCTCCTCGAAGACTTCACGTTCTCTCTTCTTGGAAATTTGGCTCTACAGAACTACTCCTCAACTCCCCCTTTCGTCCACTTTCAAATCCTTAATTCTTTCTTAACTCAAACTTTAAACCTTCTACCTTTTCTTCTTTAAATCTTAAACGTCCCTGAATATCATACCATGTAGCCAAACTCACTCAATAATACTATGTCGTTCCCTTATACTTTCTTTTCCTTTTACCTCTGACGCTATTGATGCACAAATGATGGCAAAAGCTCTAGCTAGGACAAGCCAAATCTAGAAGCAAATCAAGCCATAACTTAATGGATGAAGATGCAGAATTTGGTGGTGGTGAAAGGTTTTGATAGCTCATGGTTTTGATGAGTTGTATGATGATGGAAGGTGTGTTTGGTGGTTCTCTAAGAGAGGTTGGGCCAACTCTTGGAGGAAGGTGGCTAGAGGAGGCCACTTGGGTTGCTCTAGCCTAGGGTGACCTTAAAAGAGTAGTATGACACAAAAATGGCAGCATAACTTTACTCTAAATCAAAGGTCATTACATGATGGAGAACACCTCTATTTATAGGCTAAGGTGTCTCAAAATGGGCTGAAACTTTAACCTAAAAGAGCCACCTTGGTTGTCTTGGAGAGCAAGGAGGAATCCTCTCCTATTGGAGGGAGACAAGTGGCAAAAATCCTCTCAATGTGGCCACTACCTATGGAAAAACTCTCCATTCCTAGAGTGACACATGGCCACTAAATAGGAGGAAAACTCTCTAATGGGAAGCTTCCACATGTCTAGGACGAAATTCTTCTCCCTTGTTCTCCAAGCTTAGCCAAAATGTTGACCCATTGGTCAACACACCCATTTTGGACATCCAAGCATAGTCAACTTTGGGCCTTGACCCTTTGTTGACTTGTTTGGTCAAAATCCTATTCTACTTGGCCCAAAATACAAGGCCCAATTGAAATTATACACTACTAGGCCCATAATACCAAGCCCAAATAAAATCTAGACTACTTGGCCCATAATACAAAGCCCAAATAAAATCTAGACTACTTGGCCCAAAATACAAGGCCCAAAATTATTCTTATTCTACTAAATCTTCATGATGACTTTAGATGGCCTAAGAGAAAGAGTATAGGTCCATCTTTCATAGATGCCTCCAACTCTTCATGAATGTGCTAGGTCATGGCAAGGGATATGCCATCATTCCCTCCCTCTTGAAAAGGATTTGCCCTCAAATATTCTTGTTCTTTTATGACAAAAACCTTTTTCTTATTATTGGTTAATTTGTGTATCTTTCCACCAGGATCAAAGATCCATATGCAAGTGTCATCAAACTCAAAACCAATAATCTTATGAGCCACAAACAACATGTATCTAGATGAAAGATTTAAATAAGACCTTATGCTAATTTTAAAAGAATTTACTTGAAAGCTTTGAAGGTCTACTCCACAAAATTGTTTTTGTTTACTTTGAGTTAATTGTATCCTAAGAGGTAACATCAACTCAAAGTTTGATTTGGAAAATTTTGAGGAGTTAAAAATAGTGGGAGGTGAAAAAGAAGTTGAAATTTGAAAAGTAAAATATGGAGTTATGAAAGATGGTTGGATGTATTGAGAAAAGTTCAAGGATTGGAAAACTCCCCTCATCATCTTAGTCTCAACCTTAATTGTGGGAGTGGTAGGGTGCTTTAGTAACTCTTCCTCTTCTTTTATCTCAATATCTTTTTTTACTCTCTTTTCTTTCTCAATCCATTCTTTTATCTTTTTCTCTTCATACTCTTTTTTTCTTTCCTCCTCCTTTTTCTCTCTTTTTACTTGCTCCTCTCTCTCTCTCTTTGTTCTTTCTCTCTTTTCTCATGCTCCTCTTTCTCCCTTTGTTCTTTCTTCCTTCTTTTATATTCCTCTCTTCTTCTCTTTATCTTCCTTAAATCCTTTTGGACTTTTTCTTGTTTTTCATTAAGAATAATAAGCTCTTCTTCCAACTTAGCAAGATACTCTTCTCTTTCAATTCTTTCTTTTTCTTTGAGAAGGGTTTCTTGCCTTTGCCAAATTTTAAGTGACTTTAGCTCTTTTGCTAAATTTTTCAAAGTGGGTTTTACAACCTTACTAGAGTCACTTCCAATTTCATAGGAATTAGTCTTAGACATCCTTAAAGGTTTTCAAAAGTATGCAATGCAACAAACAAATACTTAAATTTCAAAGAAAGTTCCTTAAGAGATTTAAGGAGTCAAAAGACACCCAAGTTCACTTCCAGGAAAGGGAGGTGAATCACAATGGATTTCTTAAATACCAAACCTTTCCTAGCCAAAGTTTACCTTAGGCACTCTTGAAACAAATTTCTCAAAGGGAACTAAATTTGAAATTAAAGTTGACACACACTAAGCTATCACAATTAAAGAAAGCAAATAAACTAGCTATGCGGCCTAATGATTAAGTTAGAAGAACTTCGGTTCCTCTAACCAACCAACTAAAAACGAAAATTACTAAGAAATAAAGGTTCTTATTAGGAGATGGGATTGATCACCAAATACTCCCCCAAGACACCTAACAAGGCCATGAGTTACAAGAGAAAAAAAGAAGAAAGATTACAAAGCCAAAAATTACAACCAAATCAAAGCTACCTCCCAAGGTGTTTCTCTCCTCTCTTTTTTGGCTACCACTCTAGACTTCAAGCTCCCTTTGGGTCTCCACCACCTAGAAGGCTACCTCTAAGATATTGTATCACTTCACAAAGAGAACATACACCACACAAAGTAACCAAAGCCGAAATTGTGCAAGAAGAAACAAGAGATAAAAGCAATAAAAAGGTCCAAAAACAAGAAAGGCTTTGCAAAAGGAATTTAATTATTACAAAACTAAGAAATCCAAGAAAACAAGCAAGAAATTAAAGGTTAAGAAACAAAGGTTATCACTCAAAAGAAATCCTAATGAAAGGTGCTAGAATAGATTCACAAAACAAAAACTACTAGAAGAAAAGTGAGTGGTTCTTGTCTTTTGGCAACTTTGAGCAAATTGGGCACTAAGGTCACTCTTTTAACATCATATCCAAGACTTTTAGCCACTGGAAAGTGAATATAAAAACCCAAAACAGTGAGCAAAACACGTTCCAAAACAAATTGCTCAAAAACAATGGTAGTGGTCTAAGCACACTATTTTTCAGCACTTTTTAGGCTCTCTTTTGGTGCTCTTTTGAGACCTCTTGATTAAAAGCTTTTAGAACTTCTTTTTACACTCTTTTAAGGTGCAAAATAAGACCACCACACACTTGGAACAGAGGTGATTTATGGGTTTTAAAAGCCTCAAAGACAAGAAACACAAAATAGAAGAGAATCCTACTAGAATCAAAAATGGAGTTGAAAACTAGAAACATCAATAGGGAATTTTTTTTAAGAGCTTGCCAATGATCTAATGGCAAGTATGAACTCAAAACATCAAAGATAAGACCCTCAAATGGTTTTATATGGTGCATTTTTGCAAACTAAGTTATATATATTTTTTGATGATTTTTCAAAGTTACTAGAGAAAATTGACAAGAAAAGAACTACACATGACTCTAGACAAACATGGATGGATTAAAAAATTAAAATGACTCAATCAATGAAATGCACCAAATATAAATCAATAAAAGACTCAAAAAAGCAGTAAGGAATGACTCAAAAAAGAAAAGGCGCAAAACAGTAGCCAAAACTAACAAAACATAACTTGAAAAACGCTAATGACAGCATTCTGGCAGCACTGACCTTTGCTCAGTGTTTTATTCATAACTTTCTTTACAGAAGTCCAAATGAATTGATTTTTTTTTGTTTGAAACTAGACTCAAAGGGATTTTTTTTGAGTATTTTTTACGTATTTTTTGAACAACTGGGCTAGATGCCGTTTAAGTTTCAAAATCGTCCCAATTTACTGCCAGAATAAAAAAGATAGATGGAAAAAATAACACAAGACAAGTAAGGAAAGCATTAAACAACAAGGAAATAACAAATGATCAAAACCAAGAAACTTAGCTCTTTGAAGAACCAAGGCTTTTGATACCAAATGATGGCAAAAGCTCTAGCTAGGACAAGTCAAATCTTGAAGCAAATTAAACCATAAGTTAATGGATGAAGATGCGAAATTTGGTGGTGGTGAAAGGTGTTGATAGCTCATGGTTTTGATGAGTTGTATGGTGATGGAAGGTGTGTTTGGTGGTTCTCTAAGAGAGGTTGGGTCAACTCTTGAAGGAAGGTGGCTAGAGGAGGCCAGTTGGGTTGCTCTAGCCTAGGGTGACCATAAAAGAGTAGTATGACACAAAAATGGCAACATAACTTTACTCTAAATCAAAGGTCATTACATGATGGAGAACACCTCTATTTATAGGCTAAGGTGTCTCAAAATGGGCTGAAACTCTAACCTAAAAGAGCCACCTTGGTTGTCTTGGAGAGCAAGGAAAAATCCTCTCCTATTGGAGGGAGACAAGTGGCAAAAATCCTCTCAAATGAGAGAGTGACATGTGGCCACTACCTATGGAAAAACTCTCTATTCCTAGAGTGACACATGACCACTAAATAGGAGGAAAACTCTCCAATGGGAAGCTTCCACATGTCTAGGACGAAATTCTTCTCCCTTGTTCTCCAAGCTTAGCCAAAATGTTGACCCATTGGTCAACACACCCATTTTGGACATCCAAGCATAGTCAACTTTGGGCCTTGACCCTTTGTTGACTTGTTTGGTCAAAATCCTATTCTACTTGGTACAAAATACAAGGCCCAATTGAAATTATACACTACTAGGCCCATAATACCAAGCCCAAATAAAATCTAGACTACTTGGCCCATAATACAAAGCCCAAATAAAATCTAGACTACTTGGCCCAAAATACAAGGCCCAAAATTATTCTTATTCTACTAAGTCTTCATGATGACTTTAGATGGCCTAAGAGAAAGAGTATAGGTCCATCTTTCATAGATGTCTCCAACTCTTCATGAATGTGCTAGGTCATGGCAAGGGATATGCCATCAACAAACCAATCTGATTTTCTCATACCTCTATACACAACCAGTTTTCCACATCTCTCCTTATTCTAGCCTTCGAACTCTAATGCTCTTGGAAACTTCTTCTTGCTTGAATAGAAACTCCAACAATGCCATCGACCGTTTTGACACCCCACCAAAATCTTGACCCTACTAGACACTGTAGTAGATATTACTTTACCCAACTACAATTCTCTCAATCTAATCTTACACACAAACTTCTAGCACAGAGAAGAAAATTGATATTGAAACATACAATAACGATAAGTTAACACCAAATTACAATCAAAGATTACTTGATCTAAACGGTGCTACCCCTACAGTGATTACTTCCTTCTTGAAGTTCGAGGCCTATCACCCCTAAAATTTTGTGATTGACTGATTGTAGTGATTGAGTATTGGTGCTCCTAACTGGAAGACAATCCCTGACCATGTGTCCCTCCTGACCACAGTCGAAACACTTCTATATATCCCTTAATTGGGGACAAACACTCCTTAGATGCGTTCCACCACAATTGAAACATTGAACACTAGTCTGCCGAACTTTCCGACGCAAAGAATATCCACTAGATCCCTGAGAATAAGACTTAAAGTACGACTTTTTGTTTCCCTCTTGACATATCCTGGACCCAACTGGTCCTCCCACTAACTGAAACTGATCTTGTTGCTTCTCAACTTTATTCTTCGTTTTCCTCAAATACTATTGCTCTCTTTGCTTCTTTCAAAAACATCTTAATATTATTCCACCAGTGACTAGCTTCTCCAGAAAGCAAGTACTCAGTAAAGGCCAATCTGTTTTCTACTGTGCACCTCTTAGCATCAAAAATTCTTTCCATATCTCTCATCCACTGATCTGCCTCATCAGGACTCTTCTTACCATTAAACTTTGTGGGACGGTACTGTAGAAAACTCTCTAGATTCCACTCTTGAACTTGAGACAATCCACCTGTTGCACGAGTTTCATTCAACTGATGCATAGTCATCAAATACTGAAGTTGCGATGTTTGTGCTGACATTCTAGCGGCCCCCAACCGTTGAGAAACCACATTGTTCTGCTGAACTAATGACGTATTCTGTTGTTGCATTGCTTCCACAAAGGATTCCATCACCCTTACAATATTGGGTACCTCCGGATTCGTGGGTGAAAAAGAAAAAGAAGAAGAAGAAGGTCTATGTGCCATACTCTGCCCACACAGACGGAAGCAATCGGTCTAGCTCAGATTGACATACAACCCCAAACTCGGCAAAGATCCCATAACTCTAACATTAAGACAAGAACATAACAAGTGTCTCTATAGAAACAAGACTTAGAACCACCGCTCTCACTAGATTTTCCAACTTCAGAATTAAGAAAGGAAAATCATCTCTAGTAAAAGTCATGAGTGTGCACCCTCATTCCTTCTATACAGAAATTTTCTGTTCTCACAAAACTTCCAATTAGATACATAATTTTACTATCTACTAGAAATAAATGGTAGACCATACCATTTAGACGCAACTCTTCCCAGAGAAGACATGATAAACCTGTAACACACAGGTCATCCTAAGGACAAAACTGCTCTGATACCATTAATGTAACATCCCAATAAATATAGGTTGAAAACTATACATATATCGAGGAGTTAACAATAATAATATAATAGAACAGTGAGATGAGTCATAAATACAGAATAGGAATATATAAAATATCCCAGAAATTTAAACTGTACAAGAAGAAGAGTCATACAATTTTACGAAGTAAACCGAACGATTCTAACACTAACTTATACCGAGCGGTGCTACAAAGAAAGATAATACCGAACGGTTTTACAAAGCACTATACAAACCGAACGGTTTCTAAGCCAACTATTTACATATTATCTATTGACCAGACGGTCCTACAACATCGTCGGGTTGTTCACTCTGCAGGGCTTCCTCCAAAGAGTCTTCAACGCCTTTTGCTCAAATTCAAAGATGAAAGACAAGACAGGAAATAAGGGTAAGCTTATGCAATTTAATTAATTCACCCAAACATATCATTTAAAATTAACAGTGAATAAGCAACACAACATATTCAATCATCATACAAAGCATCTCATACAATAAACCGAACGCATAAAACATTATAACCGACTGCTTTGACTCTTTCCGGACTGTATGAACCGTGTAGCTCGACGTTTCTAGCACCCGGTGTGGTGTAGTAACTGGGATACACTCAACAGCTGCCTCCTGAGGTTAGTCCTAAAACGGCCATCTGGTCTCATGGTCGCGGACCTCCTGCCATTCCCACGCATGAGTTACCCTCCTCTATATGGGGAGGTGTAATAACGGAATATCAGGATCAAAAACGACAGCAGAGTCTGACCACGTTCATACTTTACCAACCACCACAATTCATGAGACATTCCTCGGTCATAAATAAGGGAAAAACTGAACGTACTAAGGGAAAAACCGACCGGTCATAAATAACTCTCGGTCATAGTTACAGAATTTAACAGAGTTACGAATAAACCTATTTCTACTCAGTTCTTGACAACTTAACAAACATCCATTCATTCAAACAAACATGCAATGTCACAAGATCAACCAATTCATTTACATAACATCATTCAAACTTATAATAGCCAAAACAACAAATCATAATTAAATTACAAGCTTCCCTTACCTCTAACCGAATAGCTATTTATCTGTAGCAGAATGTTTCCCTTGAACTCTTTCTGTTCTAGAATCCCTATTACCCATTACCCAAAGAAAAGACCAAAATATGATTAGAATTCTTCTTAAGAAGAAGTAGATGAACACATGCAACTAAAGTTTAGCTTGCATGTGCTAGAAAACAGGTTTCTTAAGAATGAGAGAAACTTACACTAGTGGAAAAACGCTGTTTAACGTCGATTATTTTGGGCTTTTAACGTCACATATGGAACCAACGTCTATTCGGGTGACGTTAATTACACACCGGTCACGATATGACCGACGTGTATGTAGATGTCGGACTATATAGGTCAGATGTCTATATAGACGTCAGACTCTATAGGTCGGACGTCTAAAATGTTGTCGTACTTGATAGGATCTTTCTCCGCTTGAGGCCTCTCGAGTTGCTCCTGCCTTATGGTGATTCGAGTTTAAAACTTTATATTTTAGTTGAAGAGAATGGATTGTACGTTTTTTTTTTGTATTGGATGGTTTTAATAATGTAGTGGAGGGAATTAAAGGAGTGCAAAACGCAAGAAATCACCGTCCAAGAACGCTGCCCAAGGACACGAGCAAAACTGGACAAAACTCAACGAAAATGCATTTTAATCGGTTGAAATGAAAGATAATTCATCAAAGAGTACTATAATCGGAGTAAAATTAATTTTAAATGGTGCAGAAGTGAGAAAACGAACCTAAAAAACGTAGCCCGTGGAGAGAAAATGCGAGGACGATGATGAACAATGAGTGCGCGTAACTGCTGCCTCGCGTTCGCAGTGCTTTGATGCAGATATTTAGAAGTCAGTTCCCTCCATAACAGACGTCTACAGACGTCGGTTCCCCCAATAACAGACGTCTAAAGGACTTTAGAAGTCGGAGTGGAGGGATCAGACGTCTAAATGAAGTCAAAAAGTGACTTTTTAAATTTCTGGGTTTAGGGTTTAGACGTCGGGTCGCCCAATAACAGACGTCTAAAGGGCTTTAGAAGTCGGAGTGGCGGGATCAGACGTCAAAATGGAGTCAAAAAGTGACTTTTTAAATTTCTGGGTTTAGGGTTTAGACATCGGTTCCCCCAATAACAAACGTCTATAATATTTTAGACGTCGGGGCCCCTCCTAACTGACGTCTATATGACTGAAAGAAATGATTTTTCACCCACCTGTCAGACATATAGACGTCAGTTAGGAGGGGACCCGACGTCTAAAATATTATAGACGTCGGGGCATTGTCTAACTGACGTCTATATGTCCAACTTATTTACAAAAATGCCACCGGTCATCAATGTACGTCGTGCTTACTCTTAACCGACGTCTAAGGAGTGACGTTGACCAGAATCTGATCGGTGCAACAGAAAGATCTTGACATCGGAATTGCTTAGATGGTGGCTGAATGATGATCAAAAGAAGAAAAGGGTTAGAATTTGTAGAGAGAAGTTGTAGAATTTCTAGAGAGAAGGAGGAGAAAAAAATTTCAGAAATCTGGAGGAGAAGGTTGCATGCAGAGAAGTGGAGCGTGATTTGAAATTTTCTCTTTAAATACCACTGTCAAAACCGAATGGTCCACTCCCTGATTGTCACTCGTCTTCCATTCTGAAGTTCACACTCCTTGCTCGGCCAACTGAATCCCACTAGGCTGGGGAATTTAAGAGACCTGACATTCATTATGGAGTAGTCTTATTGTTTTGTTTATTATGAATTCCGATAAGATATTAACATGAAAAAGAATACCTAGTAAATTTTATACTTTTATTATATTATTTATTATTTCCTACAAAGTGTATAAGATAAAAAAAGTTGCCCAATTTTCTTACACTTTTATTATATATATATATATATATATATATATATATATATAAAGTTTACAATTTTATTATAATTTAATATATATTGTTGAATATGCGTGTTGAAACACTCTACACATATTCGTGTATGTAATAAGTTTAAATATTTTTTACTAATTTGATCGTGAAAGTTTTCAGTCAGAAAATTTACAAAAATTACTTTGACATTTAAATTAGGAATACATCACAGAAAATAAGTACTATAATAATTAAATCAAATGACATACACAATAAACAATGCCTATTTATAACAACTGTATGAATCTATCCTTTATGGCTTAGGATTTCTAGAGTGGATTTTCCTTACCTATGATTAGTCACCTAAATTAGTTATCCTAAACTTGTGTTTCTTATGCTAATGTTTACCAACTTCATCATATAGAACGTTACTGAAATTGTTGATGCGAATGATTAAGGATAATATCGTAAATTATTATAACTAATACGTTGAAATTTGTGTATTATTAGTGTCAAACTTTTACGTGATTATTGGTAGGATATACTAATTTGCTTTTCTATAATCACATATATCAAGAATAAACGTTTAAGTTGAAAAAACCAGAACTCTCGATTAGAGTTGTTAAAGGAATAAGATATATATGCAGGGTTAACATATATTATTAGATGATTAACATACCAGTGGTTTGTGATAAATACATTTTTAAGGACAGAGAATCAGATTGAATGGTTAATTTTTAACACAGTAAAAAAGCATTAATATGCATTATTCCTAATAATATTAAGCATTAATATGAATAGTTAATTAAAAAGAATTTAATAATCGCACGTTAATTTGCAAACCGAACATAAAAATTAAGCTTTTACATTCTTCCTAACTGCATCTATCCACATATCTACATGACGCAAATGTAGATAATATTCACATTGAATGATTTGATTCAACATTAAAATACTAACTGACATGCAATACATAGCACAACTCAGTGGCTATATAATCAAATTTGAAACCATCACATTATTATACTGTTTAAGCCTTTCCCACAAGCTCTTTTTAGTAATTTAAAAAAGTGTTCATCTATTAATTTATAACACAATCAAGACTAGTATATGAAAATTGACATTTTACCTACCATATAAGATGCGTCTCGATTAATTTCCCTTTTTTTCCTTTATTGTTAAATCACCTCCCCCTTTAACTTAAACTGTGTATATAAAGAGAGATTTGCGGTTTATTTTCACTAAAACAAGTATTCTTATAGTGAAAAGTTTTAAGAGTTATATCCGGAAACGTACGTGCAATTGAAGTGAGTTTTGTCCTTTTTTTTTAATGATGTTTTATATACACACGATAAGGAAGGTGTTTGATAAACTTAATCATGTATAATGGATCTGGTTAGAACGTTGAAAGGGATTGTAGCCTGAGCTATGACTCAACTTTACCAAAGAAAAAAAGTTATGTCCTTTGTGAGCTTTGTGAGCATGGAGAAAAGTTAGGATGAGTATGGTTGATTCTTACATGAATATTACTCAAAGTCATGTTAATTTAGCCAACAAGTACCTTTCTCACCAACTATTACGTTAACCACTAACCTCTCTCTTAACCATGGAATCCACCCACCGACGTTTCCCATTTCTTGCCACCTCTTCTCCTTTTGTTTTCTTCTTATTCAATTCAACCAATCTTATCCATATTCACTTCACTACACTTTCCCCGCCTTCTCCTCCTCTCACTTTAACCACACTTTGCTCTCTCCTCCTTCAAACACAAAGGATCATCCAAAAACAACAACACATACATCCAAAACAGAACAAACATTGACATCACCGTCGAACTAAATCCACGAAACCCAAAAACACTATTCATAAATATGGCAAAAAAACATCATAAGTGGTGGCCCTTCTTCAAAAACAGTAGACACCTAAAATGAGGATCATCATCATCTCATCTCATCTCCTTTCTCAGTACAACAATACGAGTCAACATTAAAAAGAAGAAGAAAACCAGAAAAATAAGTCCCTTCCTATATGATCATGAGATCATTCATCCACACCATATAGCTACTGCTATCTTTAACTAGCTGTCACTAAAGTAAGTTATGGTTATGGTTATCGCCCTTAACCAAAATTTTCAAAAAAGAAAACCTACTGCAAATATGGAATCCGATCCATATCTTCTCTCTCTCTCTCTCTCTCTCTCTCTCTCTCTCTCTCTCTCTCTCTATATATATATATATATATATATATATATATATATATATATATATATATATATACATATACTATGATTAGATGAAAGATGAATGAAACCTAACTCTAACACCCATTAATCACTAACTATGATTAATCTTCGAAGCCCACTTTCTTCCAAATGGCATTTCTGACACTGCGCAAATCCCTGCCTTTCAGAGTCCTTCCAATCCCTTCATGCACCGACAGAGAAGCCCCTCTTGTCCTGGCGAGATATTCATGAGGGGGTACCCTAATCCTAAGCCCTTGTTGCCCTTGGTTTGATTCATCACCACCAAAGTTTTCATCTTCTTCGTCACTCTCCCACCGGGGGTGGTCCTTGTAGTCCTCCTTCAAGATCTTGGACCAATCGGGTACGTTAACGGGCAATGACGACGCTGTGGGCACTCTGTCTCTTTCTCCTCCATCGACCTTGTTGCTGTTATTCCTCGAAGCTCGCTTCGGAACAGATCGCGAACCCGAAGAGGGTAACCCCTTTTTTATGTGATCCGTGGCGGAAGAGTAGTGGTTCCACAAGTCGGCCTCGTCCAACTCGAACATGCTCTCTTGGGTTTGGCTCAAATGGGTGTCGGAGGTTGTCGGAAAGATGTAACGACTGGGCTTGGAAAGAAAACTCTTCCTTGACGCCATTGATCAGAAGCTTGTTCCTTTCTCTCTCTCTCTTTCTCTTGTTTTTTGTTGTTTGCTAGCTTGTTGGTGCCTTTGTTTTCAATTCCCAAGAGTTGAAATGCTACATTTATTTATATTGGTTTGGAAGTAATGGATAAAGCTAACCCCGGTGTCTCTATTCGCTGTAATTGCCCTCACTTCTTTTAACGTGAAACACCCTTTCGATCTGCTTTATCTTGGATTCAGGAATTATGAACCAACACGTTTTATTTTAATACTAACTCTAACAGAGCTTTTCTTTTTAACCACATATATTCCATTTCCAACTAACCATTTCACTGAAATTATTTTAAATTGTTTCATGACAAATCATTAATAAAGATAGAAGAACTTGCAAAACAGATTATTGAAAACTTAAGTAAATAAATGTTTCAAAAAATCATAAATATATACAAGTAAATAAAAAATTGAATTAAAAGAATGTTAGTTTATTACAAAATAAGATATATTTAAATTATTTTTAATATGAAGCTAAAAATAATAATGATTACTCCATATATATCTATTTTTTTTTACTATTTATCATTAAATTCCATTTTCAAGAATTTAATAAATATATATTTACTTTTTTATTTTTTAGTTAATTTATATACATGGTTACCTGAAAATAATAAAAAAATTACATTAATTAAATTATTTAAATATTGAGGTCAAAAACCATTTAAATATTTTTTTATAAAATTTCAAATCTTTTATTATTAATATATTTTGTACAAATAAAAATATAATAAAATTTCAAATTTCAAAACTAATAATATAATCTCAAATGGAATGATCCATGCAATGATATAATTTTCTGAAAAAAATATTTAATAATTATTTCAATGGTTTTAAAAACTTAAAAAATAATAATAAACAAACTCAATCATTAACTATTGGTTTCTTTATTTTTATTGTAATTGTTGTTTTTGTAGTAAATTTTGTTTCTTAATATGTTATTCTTCTAAAAGTTTAAGATGGCATAACTTTTCTAGCTATACTTTTACTTTTACTTTTATTATGTATTAACAATTGTTTGAATATTAAACGGAGAGAAAACATATAATAAATAATTTATTGATAATTATATTAGAAATGAAACGACTAAATGCTTTTTGTGTAAAAAAATGTAAGTAACTACTATATAGAATTAATTAATTTTGTAAGATATAGATAAAGCTTTGGCAGTTAATAAATGAAGATATTAATGATGATGGAGGGGGTGTGTGTGGAAAAACGTGGGGTAGGAAAAAGGATTTATTATTAGAGAGAAAAGACATGTAGGATAAGAGTGTATGGTTGGTGAAAAAATGATTTGGCACAGACCAACCAGGGAATAACACGTTGGCAGCGTACGTTAGCCATAGTGTACTTATTGTTGAACTCAACCTGTTCACGTCTTTGAGTGAGTGAGTGCGGGAAAAGAGACAGATAAGGGCCAAAGTTATCCACTTCCAGAAAACGCACACGTGGACCTCGAAATATTGCATCTGTTGAAAAAACGCGTACACAAAGTAAGACAAAACTTCTACGTTTAATAATAATTTACTATCTATACTATCATTAATTTTTCTGTCACGTCACTTTCTATAGCCATTGGATATACTACAATTCTCCAATTTTATATCACTGTTATCAAATTAAATCCTACCAACATATTAAAGTATCGGCTAAATCTGTTTTCAATTTTTGTGTACTATATGTGTACCTAGTTGCGTGGATAAAATCATCGCCTACAAGGTAATTGCAATTTTCTTTTTCTAAAATATCTTCTTTTAAGTTATGGTATTAAATATAAAATTTAAATACTTTTTTCAATACTTATTTTAATATTTCAAAAGTTTAATATTTTTAAAAATTTAAAGTTAAAGATCAATTTAAATATATATTTATCTTTTCATTCTCGAAGACATTTTTTTAAAGATAATATTTCAATTTTGATATTTTGTTTTTTATATCGTGATAATTAACTATAATAATATCGAAATATTAACATAAGAATGAAATAAAAAAAATAGAACCAAATACATATTTTCTGTGGAAATTGAATCTCTCGTTTTATTAGCTTTTCAATTAGGAAGAATAGTAAGAAGCGTGATTTTTGTAACAAAAAAAAATCACTTAATAAAAAACGTTTATAAGAACTCAAGAAAAACTAACATCAAATCTTTTATTTTATGCATTAACTTCGTCATTATCTAGTGTCTATTTATTATTGATATCTGTCTAAGCTCACTCTATTAAGATGATAATTATAAAATAGAAGACAAAACACACAAACAGAAAACATAAAAATAAGGATAAACTAATATATCAAAAAACATACATATAATTAAAGTGTAAATATTACACACCACAAATGAATCAAACAAATCCTAAGTATACAGTTCTAGATTGACTATCTGGACAAGGTATGAATGTCAAGCTATGGTGGGTCATGTACTTGTGGTGACCTATTCTGCTCTACAGAGTCATTGCCAATACTCACAAGATTAGTCTATACTGCGTCTTAGACCATACCGGAAGCATCTAGATTAAGACCTCCTACTACTCTCACCACATGTATCACTCCTTTCTAATTGAGAATGAATGATCATTAGAGTGTCAGGATAACCCCCAAGATTAAACTGGACATTCATACCAGCAATACTTGAAGCAACAACAAAAATTTCTCCTTTAGAAACTCTTATTTAACCACACCTTGATACATACATAACATCATGCATAAACCTTCATAACATTCCATATAATTTACGAAATAAGCATTCCAATATCAATATAGCACTCATTCATGAGAAAACAAAAGAAAAAATTCAAAAGAACCTAACGCATCAAGATAGCGCTCAACCTCAATGCTTCTGGAAAAGTGGCGCTTAGTGCAATTAACATGGCACTCAACATAACTAATATGGCACTTAGCGTTGACCTACTCGCCCAGCGTGCTACTTTTTATCGTCCAATGAGAGCGCAAACAGAGAGCTTCCCCAGCCCAGCGAGAGAGCTCGCCAAACCTTTGAAACCCATTGTCAAAACTCATATTTACTTGCCTAGCGAGCTATTTGGTCGCCCAACGACTTTACATAATTATGTAGATCACCAATTCAGTAGAATTTTCACCTCTCAACCTTACATCTTCAAACTCCCTTACCTCCACATGTATCTATTGCTTCTAATTAACATTATACAACCCAATTGAACCTATTCAAATATTTTTGACTCAACTCAAATCCCATTAGACTTATCTTTCTATGAATTTCTAGCTTACTTCAACTAAAATAGCATTTTATAGCCCATAACTCAATTCCATCATATTTAACACAAAACATGACGACTTAGGAGTCTAAACAAGTCATAAATTACTTAACCACAAACCCCAAAATCTCCATTTTAGCACACATCCTATACTTTACCTTCTCACTAGTCAAAATCCCTAAAATGAATCTAAAACCATCCAAAACAAAACCTATTGACTACCAACCCTTTCTATAACAGATTTCTGCTAACTCAAAGCTTCAACAAGTTTCAAATTTTCACAAAATAGATCCTAAAACTCAGTTTTCCTCCTTTGACCATTATTTCAAAAGCTCACCCACTAAAACCTCTAAAATTCAACCAAAACAACCCTTCAAGAAGGGCATTACCAACGACCATAATCCCTCAGAAACAGCCAAAAGCCGTTTGTAATGACTTATTACCTACAACGTATCGACAGTCAGAAAGCCATCGGTAAAAACCTTCGGTAATTACCGAGGGGCAAAAGCCTTCGGTAAAGCCTTCAGTAATATCCAGCAAAAACCAAGTCATATTTGTATTTCTTATCCAACCACACATACCTGCATAAAATGTTCAGAACACAGACAAACTTGAATAATAGTTTCAAACCACAGACATACCTGCATATTGTGCATCCCAAAATCATCCGATCATTGATGAAAAAAACAACCATATAACATCATTTGTATTGTTCAAATTTAAGAAGTTGTTTCTATAAGTGAAATAGGAAACATAAAACAATACCATCCATACATGAGAAAATATAATGTAGTAGAATCATAATGTACTAACATCCAAATGTACTAACATCCAAATGTACTAACATCAATATGTTCTAACAACTATGATCAATAACAAAATAAAACTAAAAATGTGCATAGTCATCATCAGAATGATCTTCATCATCCTGCTGCTTTGTAGATGGTTGGACTGGTGTGGGCTGGACTGATGTGGGCTGGACTGATCTGGGCTGCTAAGGGACGGCGGGTGACGGGGAAGGTCGTGGCTGGGTCGGAGGGACAATGGAAGGAGTATCTGAAGCTTGAGGCAACGCTCTCATGACTAGGGACTTCAAGTTTGTAAACTCATTTCTTAAGTCACTGTATTCTTCTCTCAATTCACGATTTTCCGGGTCACGTTGTAGTAGTTGTGTCAAGCGCTCGATGGCCTCGTCAGTAGAAGTGGTGGAAGAAGAAGGTTGGTGCTTCAATGTACCTCCTCTCGATGCTGTATAGTTTGCAGCAAGTTGTTCTTCACCGTACACTCGTCCCTTTTTCTTCCCACCAACGACATCGACCCAACACTGTGTCCTACGGATGTCTTCATCTGCGTTACTCGCATCATCCGGTGTAGGAGCTGACCCATGATCAAATCTAACCTATGAAAGTCTCATAGAAAATTCTTCCTGTTCAAACATTAAAAGCAATGTTAGGGAATGATACAATAATATAATGAAAGATTACTAATAGTAGCAGTGTTATTTGCTTACATGAGTCTTCCGAGATCTTTCATCAACGAATTCATTTGTGGCCTTCTGAACATGGGTTTATGCAAATACCTCATCAACATGGACCGCCCGTCCCAAAGCTTGTGCCTGTAACATAATTTAGAATTAAAAGTGTATATGAAATAAAAAAAAAAAAGTTATATTTAGGTCTTAGGTAGTCAATTTAAACTACAATGAAGTAGTTCTTTCTGTTTGGAGAGTTCTTACAAGTAACCACCTCCAAAGGGGTTACCACTAAACACATTAAATTCTTATCTTTAACTTTAAAAACCAATTACTAACCAAAAACCAACTCCAACTTATCCAATAATATACAATTATATAATTGAAATCAATACATACCACAAAGTGATGCACAAGCATAATAATACTAATCTAGCCACACATTTTACCTGAATAAACCTCATATTAACATAATATAGGCAATGAAATAGGTATTTATGTTTCTAGTCACAAACCAAATTTAGTGTTGAACCATGGTTTAAATGCCAAACATATTCACAAATGCAAAAATTAGACTCAAACAAAGACCCAAAAATTGGTGGTTTGAGATTCAAAATTACACAACAGAAGCTCTAGATCAAAACTAACCACTTCAACAACTTTGTTTGATGAATTAAAACATGTTCAAACTCAAATTTAACTCAAAACCAAACTGCTACTCAAAATCACCTTTATACTTCCCAAAATTAACTCAAAATTAGTGGTTTTGGAAGTGATTTTGTGCCTAAGCCATTCTGACACTTTCCTAATCATTTCAACAGTTTTAATTCATCAAAATACACTTGTTTGAACTCTAATTAGGCACAAAATAGAACTACAACTCAGATTGACTTTGCAAGTTCCAAAAATGACTCAAATATGATGGTTTAACATACTAAATTGCATACAGGTCATTCTAACTTCAAATGAATGGTTCTAACAACTTTAATACATCAATTTGGACTTGTTTAAACTTCCAAACATCACATAATCACAACAGAACGAAAAATGACCTGTAATTGGCATACTAACCTTTTTAGTATACTTTTTAAGATTTTAAGTAGTGTCATTTTGAGTTTTAGGTAATTGAACCATTTAGACTTGTTTCCTAGCTTCATATAAGTACATTAGACTTGTTAGGATATGAAGACCACATATTCTTCGCCTACTTTAGGTCAATTTCCAATTTAGGTACATTTTACTGAACTTTTTAAGGTTTAAAGTAGTGTGATTTTGCGTTTTAGGTACTTTAACCTTTTTAGAGTTGTTGTTAGCTTCATTTAACGAGTTTAAACTTGTTAAGGTAAGAATACTACATATTCTTAGCCTACTTTAGGTCAATTTCAAATTTCTAACCTTTTTAGTACACTTTTTAAGATTTTAAGTAGTGTCATTTTGAGTTTTAGGTAATTTGATAACGGTTTAACAACCGTTATTTTTATACTTAAATTTGACATCAAAACACAACCTTTATGACTTAGAATGAGCTTAGAATCAAGTAAAACACTTAGTTGAGTCACATGAGAGTCAAAAGTTGTTTTTAGAGATATTATGCTTGTTTTGCATTGTTTTGCAGAGTTTTGATGAGAATTGAAGATGGAAGCGAAGAAGGGAGGACTTAGACTCAAGAAAGAAGGAGAAAAAGGAAGAAAAGAAGAGTCAAAGTCACCGCTCAGCGTCATTTTCCAGCGTTGAGCGCCAAATTCGAGGGAGCAGTCACTGCCTCTCGCTCAAGCGGTGTCGCTGAGCGTCTAGGCGATTAGAGGCAAACCGCTAGCGGTGAGATGGACCGCTGAGCGGTTCTACGATTAGAGAGAAACCGCTGAGCAGCCAAATTAGGCGCGGAGCGATGGAATGCTAGGCTTGAGCTTAAATTCTGTTACTTTTATGCGTTATAAATAGCTCTAGTTCGATCTTCAGAGTAATTCTTTTGGCAGGCAGAGACGTCCAGAGCACTTCTACACTCCTTAGAGGCGGTTTCTTGGATGCTTAGGCTCCAATTTATCAAATCTAGGGTTTACTCTTCCATTCTTTCATTTAATTCTATCTAGTTTCACCATGTCCATGGTGAACTAAACCCTTTGTTGTTGGGGAACAATGTAATCTTTTGAAACTCTCTTATATTGAAATTCTTGTTTTATTGATATGCTTATATTATCAATTGTTGGGTTTCTTATCTATGCTCAATGCTTTTATCGTTTAACTCATTCGGTAAGAAGATATTTGCCTTTGTCGATACGGAGACGTACGGGGAAGTCATGAACTGATAGAGAATTCCTTGATTAAGCAATACTGCCTAGAGATAGGGGTAGGATGATCAATTGTATTTGCTTCTGTGATATATGCATTGCTAATTACTTAGGGAGACTAGAGATAGTAAACTAGTAGTTAGTGATAGGCTCTTTTCGCCGAGAGATCGGGTTTAGGGTAGGCAAAGAAAGTTTGCATGATAATTTGATAACAAAGCAAATTAAATAATAAAAGTAGATATAAGAGGGCGGATAAGATGAAATTGTAAACCCCAAAAACTCCATTCATTCATATCTTTTCTTTGCCAATAGAATCACTTGCATTTGCATGTTTATTTTCATTTTGCATACACCTACAAAATTATTTCTTTTTCAAGTCTTATAAGATCAATTTACATGAAAGATAAGGCCTAAGAGTCCTTTGAGAGAACGATATTTGGTCTTACCACTTATTATTACTTGATACGATCTGGTACACTTGCTAGGGGTTTAACATAATTAAATCATTTAGACTTGTTTCCTAGCTTCATTTAAGTACATTAAACTTGTTAGGATATGAAGACCATATATTCTTGGGCTAGTTTTGGTCAAATTCGAATTTAGGTACTTTTTACTACACTTTTTAAGGTTTTAAGTAGTGTGATTTTGAGTTTTAGGTACTTGAACCTTTTACAGTGTTTTGTTAGCTTCATTTAACAAGTTTAAACCTGTTAGGATAGGAATACTACATATTCTTAGCCTACTTTAGGTCAATTTCGAATTTGTAACCTTTTTACTACACTTTTTAAGGTTTGAAATAGTGTGATTTTTAATTTTAGGTACTTGAATCATTTAGAGTTTTTTCTTAGCTTCATTTAACAAGTTTAAACTTGTTAGGATATAAAGACTACATATTCTTATCCTAGTTTAGGTCAATTTCGAATTTAGGTTAGTTTTTACCTTTCTTTTACTAGTTTAGTTCCAAGTTTTTGGTCTTAGGTTTGTTCTATTTGGAGAATTTTTTGTAGTGGTCATCTAGCCTACACTATCCTATCTTTTCGTTGCCTAGAATATGAACCTCAACTTTTGAAGGTCTTACAATAGAAGATTCATCATCCTCTCGTCATACTTTCAAAGGTAAGACAAGGTTTCTAGTTTATGATTAAATATAACCTAATGGCAACCTAAGGGGTCAACTGTCACTTGGTTGATTACATTGCCACAAAGGAAAGGTGATCCTTCATGTGGCTACAGGCCTTGGTTATTTGCATACAAACAATATAATATCATGGTATTTGGACTAGCATGGTGTCCACTACGAAATGTATCAGATTTCATTGCACACTTGTCATCATAAGGCACAGTAGGAAAAAACCTCAGTGCTTCACATATAGCTCCATGGAGATAAGCTAACTTACCAAACTCAACATTATAAGTAATCCAAGTTCCATCTTGGTGTATGCAATTTTCTTCTATCTCTTGAAGAATTTTAACTTCCACATGTGGATGACTTCAAACCAACCAAAATAACCAACTGAGACTCGCACTGATTGTGCCACTTCCAGAAGGGAAAAATGGATATAGACACTACAATATAAAGCCTACAAACATACTATTGAACTACAAAATTAATGCTAAATTGGCTATATCCTAATTGATATCAAATTGAATCACAATCACAATTCATTCCATCAGATTAAAGTTCCACTGCACACACCACATTGAAAATAAAAGAAACATAACATAGTCAACACCATCATTGCACAGAACAATAACGACATGTTCTATAACAAATCATACTGCACAAACCAATTCAGAGCATACATTGAACAAAGTCAAAACAAAGTCTTCTTACGTTTTATAGTTCATCAATCAGAATGACAACTTACCTCCACGGCGGCCCCTCCAATAGCCTCTAAAGCGACAGTGGAAGACCTCGTCACGCAGGCATACTCCCCTGGTCATGCTGCCTCATCGAATATCCTCCCTCGCGATAATGAAAGTCGTCGTCACGCACCTAGAAGTCCATCGTCACGCAACCAGAACCTCGTCGTCACACACCCACAACCCTACCTGCAATTGCCTCGCAATAATGGTAGCCTTAAACTCAACCACCCACCACCTTACTCAGGACACCGCAAAAACGCTACGAGAAAAAGGGTTTTCGTGATCGAAAAGAAAACGAGATTAGGGAATGGCGGACTTCACCTATAATGGAGGAGTGGGGAAGAAGCGTATCCCAATTGTGGTTAGGGTGGGGAACAGTGTGCTTAAGTGGAAAACGGAGTTTGCAGCGAGAGTTAGGGTATAGAATATGAATATTGGGGAAGAAGGAGTTTTTTCGAAATGAAGGGAGGGAGAAATCCCACTTTCTGATTTCATATAAACCATCCATTTACCGACGGTCGTTTGCCTTTGGTAATAACTCGTGTCCATTATAAATGGCCCTAATCATTCGGTAAAGTCCTTCTTCATAGGCCCTCGGTAAAACATTGGGTAAACAAAATTTACCGACGGTTTTACGGTCTTCGGTAATATGTAGCTGGTAATAACTGTTTTTCTAGTAGTCACATATATAAATACATATCCAAACATAATTCATCACAATTAAGTAAACATAACTCATACATTATGATACGCGAGGCCCAAACCCAATAAATAAAGTCCAATAATCCAATCCAACGAGTAGGGTAAAAGTGTCTTTTCCACAAGGGACGGGGTGAGTTTAGCAAGGTGGTAGATGTCTCAAGAAATTCACATGTTTCACACGTCACTGCATCTGAAGCGTGATTTTGGATGAAAATGTTGTTACACCTCCACGGAAGATTGCTTTGCTGATTCCAGAATTCCTTCACGCCTTCCATGCTGCATCCACGTGTCTTCATCTGCATCAATTTGTTTTCATCTTCACTGTCCAAAAAGCTTGTAGAATTCTGTATAAATTCTGCTTGTATTTACAATTGAGAGCACTTTTGAACTTTTAGAAATATACTGATGCATTTCCAGCTATGTTTCTTTCAGAAGTCACCCTTTCATGTGCTTCCCTCTTTTTCCCTCTAGCTTCTCTCCAAGTATATGGAGAGCCGTCTGAGTTAGATTCCATTCCACATAGCACCTTATCCACACACCTTCATCTACTTTCGCTACCATTTATTCTCACACCGAGCAACCATGGAAACAACTGCTGCTGCTGCAATTTGGAACGTATCATGTGGTATTCAGAACCACGGTTGTTCCACGACACGCTCCAGCTATGTCCAGTTCTTTCATTTTAATATTGTCTTTAATGTTCCTTCGTGTTTGATTGAATCTCTGTACTGTTTCATTGTCTTTTTTTTATGAATCATAGGTTTCTGTTGAGTCTTCGTTCATTCCAGCTTTGCTTGCTTTCTTTTGATTCATCATTTTATTCGGCCACTTCGTTGTTTGAGTCTTTTATTTTGGCAATCTTATTCTGTTATGTCTAGTCTTGTGCATCTCATTTGATTTTGTCAAATTCTGAATCATTGTCGTGTCTGGATAAACCTTCTGGTTGGATTGGATTTTCAGTAAGAGTACATCAGATGAGCAATGACTAAAGAGCTCTAGTACATCTTGAATTCCACCATTATGCAGAACCAATTGTTGCACTATTTGATTCTGTTTTGAACTCTGTTTCGACACATTACATCTTGATTGATTTGGCATCTGCTGTAAAATCTGGTTGCGTATTCACTATCTGCATATCAAAGGAGCTATGACCAAATGAAGAGCTCAGATGCATGACTTGTGATGCCAATTCAATGTTATAAATCTGTGCAGTAATGTGGATCTGTTATAATTTTTTTAAGTGAATTGTTGATTTGGATCTGTAATTGGATGCATCACTTGAGCCAATACTGAATGCACACTTTATCAACACTAATTTGTGTCTGCAATTAACGTGGTTGCATCATTGGAACACTTTCATTGCATCCATTCTGCAGTTGGCCGAATTGCATTATTTGATTGGTCTAATTTTTGTTTTTTTTTTCAAATCTGTTTCAGTATTAGATCATTACTGAACTTCTTTAAATTCAATTCCAGTGTTTTCATCAAGTTTTAATTGTTGTAACTGGATGCATTTCAGTGTCCATAGGTCTTTGGTTCTGTGCACTAAAATTTGGCTGGTTGAGTTGCTATTTTGCTGCATAAAAGGAGTTGAACAAGTCAAAATTTGTTAAAAGCTGTTTCTGCATCAAATTTTCGTATCATCAAGTCTGTATTGGCTATTGAAACTTGGTTATGCAAAGAAAATTTGAATTCTAACAACTCTGCACAATTTCACTCTTTAAACCACCAATTTTAGTCAACAATTGTTTGAGAACAAGTTGCCTAATTCCAATTTGATTGAGTAATTTGATTTGGTGCATTTTAGTCAATTAAACTTGTTAGCAAAAGCTTGGCCAAGTGTATTGAACATTTAAAAGGAAAGAAAAGATGAAAAAAAAAACGAGAATACAGAAACAAATATCATGAAATAAAAAGTTGACTGGCCAGTACAAGTGAATCTGCAAATTCTGGTGCACCAAACTGAATTTTTCTCTCAGGCAATTTATCAAACAGTTTCAACCAAATTTTATTTGCCTCCCATTTCGATTCTTCTGCAGCTTGTTTTGATTTCTTGCTTTATTAATCTGCTCTAGAACTTTTCCTGTGTTTGAATTCCCTTTTTATTTCTTTATTTTGAGTTTTTGGTCTTCTTGCCTACCACCTGTTTGATAAAAGGTGTTGTAGTGCAGTAATTTCTGGACAGCAGTTTCATTTTTTTTTCTTTGAGCTAATGCTACATTGTGTTCTGTTTGAGGTGTAACTACATGGAATTGGTTTAGCCAAAGGTTCCTTCATCTTGGTAGCATCCTAAGAAGTGGGAAATTGGTGGAAACCGCAAGGTGTGGTGGCTTTCTAGTGCGGTAGAGTTGTCATTACTGGATGCACCTTACGTGACAGCAAACTGCAGTATGTTTGACAGCAGATTTCTTTGCTTGCTCACGGTTACAGCATAGAAAATCCATCTTGCAGTTGTGAGCTTTGTGAGAGATAACTTGCAGCACCAATTTTATTGAGAGAAGCCAAAGCTGCCACATTAATCTTCCTCCTTGTTTTTCCACTTTTGTTGTTTCACATTGTATCTTGTTTCCTTCTTTCAATTCTTGTAATTTGGCCATTTCAAGCAAGTGAAGTGGAAGAGCTCATAAGTGTTCTTCCCTCATTTGCTAACTTGACTAAAAAGTCTCACCCACTTAAAATTTGGTAGACGGTGAATGTGTCTTAGATCCAAAGTCTAAGTCTCACCTAGGAGACCTCATCTTTACTTTCTTCTTCCATTTTTTTTTCTTTAGCTTTATAACTTTTTTTTTCGTCTAGGAAGCTCTCTTTAGGAGTCCGAATTTTAGAGTCTATGTTATTTCTTTGCTTGATTGTTGTCTTTTAGACTTTTGGTGGGTTTAAAAGTGATCTTGACTTAAGGACTTTTGTAAGTAGCTAGAAGCATATTTGGCAAGGCAAAACTTGGTACTTAAGCAACCATTTTAGGTTCACCTCTCTTACCTGGAATATTGCTTTCAAGTGAAAAACTTTAGTCTTTATTTCAAGAAAACATTTAAGTTCATCACCATGTCAAGAAGACATTCACCTAGGATTAGTGATAGTGAAAGAGAACAATTCACCCTTCAAACTCTAGTCAACCAACTCCAAGAGATTGAAAGAAAAATGAGTCAAGAAAGAATCAATAGAGAGCTACAAAATGCCTTGATCCAAGATGAGTTGAGATTGATGAGAGAGGAACAAGTCCAAAGCAGGGAAAGATCTAGGGAAAGTCAAAGTGATCATTCTCAAATGGGGGGAATACCCTTAAGTGTAGGGGATTATTACCATCAACCTCCTTCTTCTAGAAGACATAGGAGGGATACTCATATGCCTTCACCCCCTAAAGAAGTCAATGTTGTGTTGCCTCACTTCCATGGAAAGGACAATGTTGAGGCCTATCTTGATTGGGAAATGAAAGTGGAGCAATTGTTTGCTTGCCACCCAGTGAGTGAAGAAAGAAAAGTCTCTCTAGCCATCCTAAGCTTTCAAGGGTATGCAATGTATTGGTGGACTGCCTTAGTCCAAGAGAGACTTAGACATCAAGATCCTCCAATTCAATATTGGAATGATCTCAAAACTACCCTTAGGAGGAGACACATTCCCTCCTATTACAATAGAGAACTCATGGACAAGCTCCAAAGACTTCAACAAAAGTCTATGACTGTGGAAGAATATAGACAAAAGATGGAGCTTTACATGATGAGGGCAGGGATAATAGAGGCTTCAGAAATTACCTTGGCTAGATTTTTAAGTGGGCTTAATTTTGACATTCGAGATAGGGTTGAACTACTACCTTACAGAGATTTGAATGATCTTGTTCAAATGTGTATAAATGTAGAACAACAAAACTTGAGAAAATCCTCTTCTAAAAGAGTTCAAGTTCACCCTATTGTTGAAAAGGAAAATTTTAAAGACAAAGAGCCTTTTAAACCTCTAGCCAAGATTGTTGAGAAGCCCAAACAAGAGTCATCTTCACACACTCGAACTAGTGATGTCAAATGTTTTAAGTGTCTGGGAAGAGGACATATAGTTGCCCAATGTCCCACAAAGAGAACTATCATCTTGAGGGGCATTGACAGATATAGTAGTGAATCCTCGAGTAGTGAGAATGAGAGTGATCAAGAAAAATCAACTACTGAGGAAGTCTATCCTTGTGAAGGGCAACTTCTCATGATCAAAAAAATATTTGACAACCAATCCAGTGTAGAACATCTATCACAAAGAGAGACTCTCTTTCACACAAGATGTCAAATTCAAAATAACACTTGTTCTCTCATTATTGATAGTGGTTCGTGCTCTAATTGTTGTAGCACTAGATTGGTTGAAAAATTAAATCTTGTTGTGCAACCCCATCCTAAACCTTATAAAATACATTGGATCAATAAAGATGGGAATATCACAGTCAAGGATCAAGTAACAGTAACAATTTCCATTGGCAACTTTAAAAACAAAGTTTTATGTGATGTAGTTCCAATGGAAACTTGTCATGTGTTATTGGGAAGACCATGGCAATTTGATCATAAAATAATTCATAATGGTCTTACCAATACCATAATTGTGCACTATCATGAAAAGAAATTTGTACTTCATCCTCTTTCATCAATTCAAGTGGCGGAGGATCAAGCACAAATGCGCCTTAACAAGGAGAGAGATGAAAAAGAAAAAGAAAGAAAATTGAAAGAAGAAGAGCACAGAAGAATAGAATTAGAGAAAAGAAAAAGAGAGGAAGAGGTAAGAGAAGAAAAACAAACAAGAAGAAGAGAAATAGAGAAAAGCATAAGAGAGGAAGAGGAAAAAGAACAAGAAAGAAGAAAAGAGGAAGAGAGAATAAAAGAAAGAGAAGAAAAGGAAGAAATTGAAAGAAAAGAAGTGGAAGAAAGTGAGCAAGAGAAACTAAGAGCAATATCTCCTCCAACCACAATAGAAGCAAAACTCTTAAGGGGAGGTTTTCTATCCTTTCACTTTTCTCCATTTATTTTTGAAATTCCAAAATATCACTTTTCTTTCCAAGATTTTTCCATGCCATCTTTAAAACCGTTAAAACTTTCAACACATGGCAACTCACAACTTGAGTTAGGGTTACTTTTATGGTTACCAATAACTCAAGACACAAATAAAATTTCAAATGAAGAAAGGTTTCTTTATTGTATTAAACTTGAAAATTTTAAAATTAAGAAACCTTCTTCTAAACATGCTTTTTTACATATTTTGTTGGGTCATAGAAATCTAATTAGAAATATGTTTGATGCTTATTGCAGATTAATCTTTGACCCAGGAGGAAATTGTATGGAGCTTACAAAAATAAGTCCTCCGGCGAATCATCAGATTTGAGGACAAATCCTTTCCAAGAGGGAGGGGATGATACGCGGGGCCCAAGCCCAATAAATAAAGTCCAACAACCCAACCCAAGGAGTAGGGTAAAAGTGTCTTTTCCACAAGGGACGAGGGTGAGTTTAGCAAGGTGGGAGATGTCTCAAGAAATTCACATGCTTCACATGTCACTGCATCTGAAGCGTGATTTTGGATGAAAACGTTGCTACACCTCCACGGAAGATTGCTTTGCTGATTTTAGAATTCCTTCACGCCTTCCATGCTGCATCCACGTGTCTTCATCTGCATCAATTTGTTTTCATCTTCACCGTCCAAAAGCTTGTAGAATTTTGTATAAATTTTGCTTGTATTTGCAGTTGAGAGAACTTTTGAACTTTGAGAAATATACTGATGCATTTCCAGCTATGTTTCTTTCAAAAGTCACCCTTTCATGTGCTTCCCTCTTTTTCCCTCTAGCTTCTTTCCAAGTATGGAGAGCCGTCTGAGTTAGATTCCATTCCACAAAGCACCTCATCAACTCACCTTCATCTACTTCCACTGCCATTTATTCTCACACCGAGCAACCATGGAAATAACTGCTGCTGTTGCAATTTGGAGCGTATCACATTATAACATGAAATTAAAGACAAAAAAAATTAATTTCCCTTACCTTAATACTAGTTGTTCTTTTTTTATTTGATTTGGTAGCAAATGGAAGAGAATACACATTTTCTAAATGATGATTTAAGATAATATATGATGTAGATCAATAAAATTAGTTTTCAATTTAGAATTATTAAATTAATTCTATAAACTAAAATAAAACTAAACGAGAAGAGAGAGAGTATTAAAATGATTTAAGAATAATATATAATTAATTATATTATATAAATTTACAAATAATATGTGAATTAGAAACGAGGTGAACAAAACAAAAAGTCAACAATCACAAATTATAAAAATGAAATATTAGATAATAATATTTGGTAGAATTAAAAGAGAAATATAAGATAAGAATAAGTGAAACTAAGATAAAATATAGAGAATTAAATTCGATCATAAAGTTTAAAAGACCCATGATTGAATAAAAGAATAATGAATTAAAGTGATAAAGAAAAGTAAACAAAGAATTCCGAAATCGGAAGAAATTAAAATATTAGCAAGATACCACTTAATAAATCCAGATAAATACAAAGAAAATCATCGATTTAGTGTAAGAAATTTGAGAAACACAAGAAAGAGATTATTTTTACTTTTAGAAATTTTAAAAACTCTTTTACAAAAGAGTGTTTTACCGTCTATAGTTTAAAGAAAAGAAAGGGTTTATCAAACTTAAAACATCACACTCTATTTCTTAATTTCTAGTAAAGTGCATTGATGATACAGTTGATTCTCAAGCTTTTCTATAGATAAAATTTTCATTAGTTTTTATAGAATTATCATTATTTAATTTTTAAATAAATTTCAAATTAACTAAACAAGGATTAATTAATTCGTTTAAATTTTTACTTATTCCAAGTCTATATAAGTGACATTTTAATTATATTTCGATGATTTAAGAATATATATTTGAAGTATTATTTTCTTTTACTTCTTGAATTAAGTACAAAAAAATAATTTTAAAGAAATATAAATTAATTAAACGAGTTTCAATTAATTCATTAAATCTCTCACTCATACCAAACCTTCATGAGTAAGATTCTTCTCATACCTCACATGTTTCAAGTGTATATATATAAGGTTCTATTCTTTTAACTTTTGAATTAAACAAACAAGTACACAAGTTTGAACTAATCAAACAAGTGTCGACTAATTCATTTAGTTTCTCACTCGTTCTAAGCGTATACGAGTGAGATTCTATTCAGACTTTACTTTATAAGCCTATATAAGTGAACCTTTGTTTATACCTCACATTTCAAGTGTATACATGTAAAGTTTTACCTAAACAAAAAGTTATTAGAATTAAGCAAACTAACCAAAATTTTAATTCAATAATAAGATTGAATTATCAATAAGTTTTCTAAAATAATCCTAAGAACATAAATCAAACCTAAAAATGAATACATAAAATAGTCTTTGTTTTGAATAAATTTAAGAATAGATAAAATAAACTATATTTTAAAGAAACTAAAGAATAACACTTTAGTTGCACATACATCAGTACCGATAACAAAACTACTAGACAATAAACTTAGAAGTCATAGTTTTCCATGTGGAAGACTACACGAGACATAATGAAATAATTATGTAATGGGGATGATTGGTGATGAAAGATGATTGCCAAATAACCACCAGTTACCTTAGATTGGATGAGTATTCGCACCACTCTTGGTACTAAGCAACCTTGCCTAGACTTCCTCTAACTTAATCGAGTTCAACAAGTGTTTTAATTCTCTTCAGAATTGCAATCAGAGATTGCTTAGAGATCGTTCAGACTATTACTCTCATAGAGAGGATATGTAATTACAATACAATGCAGTCTAAACACTCGGAGGTGTTTCTTTCTTTTCTCTTTCTCTCTTTCTTACAATTGGTAAGCAATATAACAATAAAGCTCGAGAGTATTTCTTTTCTTTTCTTCTCTTCTTTTCTTTTTCTTCTCAGATGTATTCATTTTCTTGATCTCTTTCTTTTATATTTTGAACTCTTCTTAGCATGAATATTTCCTTGTATGCTATCGTCTTTATTCTTCATTTGAAAGTTCTTCTATTTATAAGTTTTAAATCAATGTTCGTTAGACTAAGCTTTTGGCCTTGATTCTTGTGTTTTCTCTTTCTTCGTGTACAATAATCGTTGGATAAAGTCAACTTGTCAGAGTAGACATGCTTTTTCAGTCCTTTGCTTGAAGTAGGTTGTACGTTCTTTAAGACATGACTTGAAGTGAAGAGCATTCTATGAATATCTCTTTTGTCTCTAACGTCCACTTTTGATATGTTGATTTGAAGTTTATGGATGCATGTAGAATAGCTCATCTGCAAAGAATAGAGTAGATTGTGCATGCAGCAAATATGTCTTTTCTTAACACTTTTGTTACTTTTGAATGATGAGCATTTAATGTCATTTAATGTCTACTTATAACAACAAAGTGCTTTTTGATTTCATATCGTTGAGGTAATGTTTGACAATTAAGTTTTTTCTTCTACAAATACCAAGCGTTGATTAAAGAATTCATCATCTAATGAAGTAATGTTTTGGCTCATGGTATCGTTTAGCTAGAGTAAACGTTTTTTTGTGATTTTTCCTTTTCAGACAGACAACGTTTAACTTAGTTTAAGTTTTCTCTTGGTGTTTTAAGTTTCAGTCTTTTAGTGTGTTTTATCCATGACATCATCTTGACATGTTTTGTTTTCTCGAGAGCTAAATTGAATACCCTTTAAACAATATAAGCTTTATGCATTTAGCTTCAACTATCTTAGACGCTTTTGACTTGATAGTCATTTTAGCATTGTGTCTTGGTGTTTTGTCTTGGTTGTTTCTCTGTTTCCTAAAATCGTAGGTGTTTTTTCCTAAGGTTTTCTGTGTTGGTGACTTTGGTTCTAAGTCTTGTGTTTTCATCCTATGTTGTTTTCATATTATTATTCCATTTAATTTTATTTGGTTAAACTTTAAAACATGAGAGTGTTTAGGCGCATAGACGATTTTGTCTTAACAAAGTTGATTGGATCAAAATAGTTTAAGGAGTTTTCATTAAGGGCGGATGGAGTTTTTAAATTTAAGGGCAGAGTTTGTATACCTGATGATGTTGAGTTGAAGAGGTCGGTTTTAGAAGAAGGGCACATAAGTTGTCTTAGTATTCGTCCCGGTATGACCAAGATGTATCAAGATTTGAAGGGTTCCTTCTGATGGTCTGGCATGAAGCGTGATGTAGCTTAGTTTGTAGCATCATGTTTGACCTGTCAAAGGGAAAAAGTTGAACATCAAAGGCCTAGAAGAATGTTGCAACAAATGGAGATACTTGAGTGGAAAGGGGATAACATAACTATGGGGTTTGTTACCCATTTTCCCTAGTCTATGGGTGGTCATGATGTAAGTTGGGTGATAGTAGACCGATTAATGAAGAGTTCTCATTTTTTAGCGATTAATCTACAAATGTCTACGGCCAAGCTGGCACAATTTGACATTAAGGAGATAGTAAGGTTGCATGGAGTGCCTTCAAGTATCATGCCAAACAGAGATCCCAGGATTACTTCTAGATTTTGGCAGACCTACAACAATCTTTGGGTAGCAGGCTGTGGTTAGTTTTTCTTATCATCCTCATATTGATGGGTGATGAGTGCATATTTATGCCCACATTTATGTTTTAGAATTCAAATTTTTAATGAGATTTTTGTGCTTAAATTATTGATTTAAAGTGAATTTGTGACAATTGGATTTATTGGGTTTGGGAATTAAAGATGCTTAAAATGTGATTCTTAGTTGCATAAATTATTTTGGATGTTCTAATGTTTATTTGTGCAGCTGAAGTTAAAATTTTATTCATTTAAAGCATGAAATTGAATGGTCAAAGATGGTCCAATCTGGTCAACTCAGAACTCTTATGCAATTTTGAAAAGACAGAGATGGCTAAAGTGCAATTAGAGGAAAATTTTGGACTTATGTGTAAATAAAATAAAAAGGGTTGAAATGTAATTTTGGACAAGTTTAAATCTGTTAGATATTTTAAAAGATATTTTGGAGAAAATATATCTTAAGATATTTTACTTGATATTGTTAAATAATTATCTTATTTAACTATATCAATAAATATCAAAAGATAATATTTGCCAAATCTTTTTGATCTAGGAAAGATATTATCAAATATTCTCAAAAACTGATTAAATCTATTGAATATTTGAAAGATATTAGATATAAGATAAAAGATTTTATCAACAGAAGATTCAAAGTTCAAGCCCAATCAAGCCCTATATAAAGAGACCTAGGGGAGACAGAAAGGGGATCTTCATTCATTCATTCACCACTCCTCTCTCTCTTATTTCATCATGTATTCAACTCCATTGATGGAAAGCTAAGCATTTAGGGCTATTCTGCTGTAATTTCATTATGGATTCTGAGGTTAAGTGAATTAATGCAATTGTTTATTTTGATTATTGATTTAAGTTGCTCTCTCTCTATGTCTTTCATCTCTCTACCATATTAAAAGCAAAGATTTTTGCATCATAATGTGTTTGAATCTACATGCATATTAATTATATGAGTTTTAAGGTTTCTAGGTTTAATTGAGAATCTACTTTGATTGAATTTAGGAACTTTCATATGATTAAATGATTTTTACTATCAATTGAGAATGTACTTTGGTTGGTAGTAATAATTTCAACTATAATCAGTTGAGAATTTACATTGATTGATTAGCTTTTAATTTGGTTAAGAGATTTAAGAATAGACATGATTAAACACAATAAAATTGATTGAGAATGTACTTTGGTTGAATTTATTGTGAATAATCTAGAAAGGTCTTGCATTTGATTGAGAATGTACTTTGATTAACTGCATAACTGCCCTCAAATTAATTAAGAATGTACTTTAATTAATTTGAAACTTAAACAATAATCAATTGAACAATGATCTGTGAATAACCAATGATGAATCTATTTTGGAAAAGTAGTGGAAATAGCCTGTTTCTTCATAATTGTTTTTAAGTTTCTTCTTTGTTCTACAAAATTCTTTAAACATTCTCACTTTTATTCATAAGCATTGCATAGCATTCATAAGAGTCAAATATTCGAAAGCAATTCCGTGTTCGTTGGGAGACGACTCAGGGTTACTTTAGCCCTATCTATTTCCTTGAATACTACTTGGCAATACTGAAGTTGCCTTGAAAAGTAGTATTACTTTGATAGCTCCAACGACAGCTTATCAATGGGCAATCAGAAAGGATAATTCAGTCACTTGAGGATTTATTGATAACCTATGTACTAGATCAAACGGGTCGATGGAATGAAGTGTTGCCTTTGGTGGAATTCTCCTACAATAATAGTTATCATGCTAGCATCGAGATGACTCCTTATGAGGCCTTGTATCGTAAAAGGTGTAAAACTCCTTATTGTTGGTATCAGGATCGTTAAGCAGTATTGGTAGGGCCAGAATCATTGAAGCAAACTACCAATATAAGATGAGGAAGACATAGGAGAGAATGAAGGCATCACAGAGTCCACAAAAGTATTATGCTAGAGGAGGAAAACCTTTAGAGTTTGCAGTTGAAGAACATGTTTTCTTGAGGGTAACCCCAACCATTAGTGTGGGAGGGCTATTCACTTAAAGAATTTGTCTCTTAAGTTCATTGGTTTATATATGATTTTGAGAAGAATTGGACCAGTAGCTTATAAGATAGCTTTACCTCCTCAAGTGGCTAACCTTCATCCGGTCTTCCACGTCTCTTCGTTGAGAAAGTATATGCCTAGTTCATCTAACGTGTTAAAAGTAGATAATTTACAAGTTAAAGAATATCTCTCTTTGGAAGTGTTGTTTGTTAACATTGAAGATTGCCAAATGAAGTTGCTTAGTGAAAAATCCAATTAGCCTATCAAAGTTGTTTGGGATAAGAGAATAAGTGCTCTACTTGGGAGTTAGAGGATGATATAAGGAATTCATATCCGTATCTGTTTCCTAGTAAGTTCAATTTTCGAGGTCAAATATTTTTGTTGCAGGGGAGAATGTAAGAATCTCAAAATCAGCTATTAGATATGATAAAGTGTTTTAAATAATGATACTCAATCATATTTTTAGTTAAAATTTTCAAAAGTATAAATAGAATTTTCTGTTAAGGAGTTTTGTTGTATAAAACGCATTATCTCTCTAAAACTCTTTCCCTTAAGAGTTCTCTGACTTCTATCTAAAATTTCTAACCCTCTTCTACCCATCTATTTGAAGACCAGAGACCGCCTGAGGGATCCTTGAGGGGAGATCTTCCTTTCTAGCCGATCAATTTATACGAAAAAGTAAGTTGAATTCTACTCTTTTTCTAGATTCGAGTGTTTTTTCATATGTGTCTTTTGCTCACCAATCTAAGGTATGTAGGAGAAAATAGGGTTCTTAGAGCCATGGGAAAGGTTCTAGAGTCCTTAGAATCATCTGATCGCCAAACAGGTAAGGGAAGCTAGTTTTATTAATTTTTTTTAACTATTATACATGTTTGAATTGATGTTTGTATGATGGTATTGACAATTAATTTGAGTAACAAAATTGTTGGATGACATATGGTTTGTTGAGCTATTTGATGAAATTTTGTCTATGTTGAAATTGATGAATTCTTGTTTGTAAACAGGTCACTGAATTAAATTTGAGTTTTGATGAATTATGGATGTTTGAATTGCTATGTTGATTGACTAATTTGGTTGTTGAATCTAAGTTAAATAATAGATTAGTAGGATGGTTGGTTTTTTGCTACAATTTGGGGTTTCATAGTTAAGACGTTACAAGAATCGTCATTGAGGTAAGTTTGCTGTTTGGGGTTTGGTTTCAGGTTATTTAGGACTTGGTAGGATTTTTATTTTTGCCTAAATCTAGTTTGCATAAGGGAAAATCTGATGTTAGTGTTTTTGGGTAGTTAATTTGATATGATGAATTCGATTCTTGTCCAATTGAGCAAGTTTGTATTCAATTTGAAATATAAACATGTTTTCTAATCAATCATAGTGCTAAGAATATCAATTTGGTCATTTGAATAGGTCTTAAACACATTAAGATCAACATTTAGAGTTTGTTTTCATCTAGTATAGTGTTGAGCGGCCCTGTAGGACGTTGAGCGTTATAAACCCGAGAGTCATTGGGCTTTAGGGCGTTGAGCGTTGTGATGTCAGTGAACTCACTGTTTTTTCGGTGTTAAGCAGTGGTCTAGGGCGTTGAGCGCAAATTTCCACTGTAAGTTTGGGCTATTTTTCAATTTTAATTCGTTGGGTAAGAGACTGTCTCGTTAGGCGAAGGGCATGGCTCGTTGGGTGCGAGACCTGGCATTGGGCACCTGCAGTTTCAACTGTTTTTTCATATTTTCCATGTTTTTTTTATTTATGTTTTGTTTTAATTGAATTACAATGTAGTTAAGTTAAATATTATTGATGCTTATTAAATAATGTATGGTTATGAGTATACATGATATGAGAATGTGAGAAGGACCCTACGAAGAGATTTTGTATTTTAAGACAATGCTAGTGTATGCTTGATAGATAAATTTCAGAAAAAAAAGGTATCTTGATATTCTACCAACTATTTAACTCATTTATAGAGGAAAGGGACGAGGGAGAGAATGGAAAGAGGTCTTTCCTCCAGAATTTTGAGTCTTAGGAGTGAAATATTAATCTTGTGAATAATAAGTTGAAATACCCATGTTTATGTCTCTGTAGAGTATAAATGCTACTACGAGTTCACACTTCATTGAAGTCTATGTCAAAGCATGTGATACACTGTCGTTGAAGCTATGAAATTAATACTACTTTTCAAGGCAACTTCAGTATTGCCAAGTAGTATTCGAGAAAGTACATAGGGTTAAAGTAACCCCGATTCGTCTCCAGTGAATACGAAATTGCTTTTCAATATTTGACTCTTATGAATGCTATGCAATGCTCAAGAATAAAAGTGGGAAACTATGCTAATGAATCTATTGCCACCAACCAAAGTACATTCTCAATTAGTAACAAAAACTCGTTTAATCATATGAAAGTTCCTAAATTCAACCAAAGTAGATTCTCAATTAAACCTAGAAACCCTTGAATTCATATGATTAATATGCATGTAGATTCAAACACCTTATGATGCAAAAGTCATTGCTTTTAATATGATTGAGAAATGAAAGACATAGAAGAAGAATAACATAAATCAATAATCAAAAGAAACAAATACATTAGTTCAACTTAACCTTAGAATCCATAATGAAATTACAGTGGAATAGCCCTAGAAGCTTAGCCCTTCATGAATGGAGTGAAACACATGGTAAAATAAAAGTGAGAGGAGTAGTGGGTGCTTGCTTCCAGTGGAGGAGTTTGAGAATGAATGAAGCATGATTTTTTCCTCCCCTGGGTCTCTTTATATAGGGCTTGATTGGGCTTGGACTCTGAATTTCCTGTTGATAAGATCTTTTATCTTATATCTATTATCTTCCAAATATTCAACAAATTTAATCAGTTTTTAAGAATATTTGATAATATCTTTCCTAGAATCAAAAAGATTTGACAAATATTATCTTTTGATATTTATTGATATAGAATTGTCAAATAAAATCTTTTAAGATATATTTTCTTCAAATTATCTTTTAAAATATCTAACAGATTTACACTTTCCGAAAATTACATTTCAACCATTTTTATTTTATTCAAAATTGCACAGAAGTCTAGAATTTTCCTCTAATTGCACATTAGTCATTTCTTTCTTTTCAAAATTGCATAGGAGTCCTGAGTTGAACAGATTGGACCAGCTTTGACCATTCAATTTCTTGTTTTAAATGAATAAAATTCTAACTTCAGCTGCACAAATAAACATTAGAACATCCAAAATAATTTATGTAACTAAGAATCACATTTTAAGCATCTTTAATTCCCAAACCCAATAAATTCAATCGTCACAAATTCCATTTAAATCAATCATTTAAGCACAAAAATCTCATAAAAAATTTGAATTTTAAAACATAAATTGGGCATAAATATGCATTCATTAGCATGTATCCGAATATTGAGTCTAAAGTAAATTGCTTATATGTTTATATGATTGATAGAATGTTATAAAGTTTAAACTAATGTGTAAGATGTTAAGTTGTTTATGATAATCCTTTTTCAATACTAGTTTACCCTACCTTGTTTTTCTATCTATGTTTTATTTTCTCTTTTGTAATGATCACTTGATGATGTGAACAGAGGATGAGATAGGTGCTAGCTTGCCAATGATGGAGACTAATGAAGCGATCAAGTGATATTAACAAATTTTAGTTATATGTTTGTAGGGTAGCTTCTACCTTTAGAGAGACTTATTAATTCTCTAGAGTTTTGAACATATGTTTTTATTGATATAGTTATTTACTATGGATAACTATAACAATATTTTGTATGTTTCCTATCTAATGTATATTATCAAAATATATGATGTTTTGTTTGGTAGTTTAAATTATTAAATGGGATGTTACAATGAACACCTCACTTAAATAAATTAAATAAATTAAAATAAAATAATAATGAAGTTATGGACATCTCACTAAATAAATTAAATAAAAAAAATAATAAATATAAATTAAAATGAAGATATGAATATCTCACTAAACAAATTAATTAAAGAGAATAATAAATATAAATAAGAATGTGGTTATATAACATTATGAACATCTCACTATAAAATATAAATAATAACAATAAATAAATAAAAATAAAGTTATAAACACAATATTAATAAAATAAAAATAATTAAATAAGAACGAAGTTATAAGCATCTCACTAATAATAATAATAAATAAATAAACAAAAAAGGTTATAAACAAATTATTAATAAAAAAATAATAATATATAAATAAAAATGAGGTTATAATACCTCACTAATAAAATAATAATAATAAATAAATAAAATAAAATAATAATAAGGACACAAAAATAAAATAAATAAAGCAATAAATATAGATAAATGAATATAAAATGATAAATGTTTAGTTTTTCTTACCTCAAACAATTTATCTAAGTAAAACTCTACTTTTTCAATAGATTTGATTAATTTTTCTAAAGTACTTTAAAATCCTGATCAATAGATAATGAGAATAGAAATGGAAAATAATGGGGCAAAAATATTGATAGATACAACTCCAAAACTCTCTTGTTTCACTTCTTCTTATTCTTAACATTATATAGAAAATTTATATTATTATTATATTATTTTTACTTATAGATTCACAATAATAATAGTAAAACTCTCATTCACTATTTAAATATTTTAATACGTAACAGTAAAGTCATCATTATTTTAATATAACAGTAAGTCATCATTCAATATTTAAATATTTTAATATTTATTTTGTGTATTTCACACCTTATCTTAAATACAAAAATAACATTTCTTATTACATATCTCTAAATGCAAATTTGAATGGTTAATGAAGAATATTATCTTAAAAACATGATGTAAAATTTTGAGATTGATCCAGCTATTAACAGAAATTAAAATCTAATAAAAAAATGAAAAATAGAAAAAAGAAGAAGAAAAAACACGTCTAATTTGAAAAAAAAAAGACATATGTCCAATAATTGAATAGTTAGCTTGACTCATCATTTTCCATATAAAAAATAAATTAATGTGGTATGATAATTTAATTCATACATTTTTTAAATATAAAAGTTTAACCAAATCAGCCTTAGAAATATGAAAAAAACCAAAATTGCGGAATGCTTCGGAAACAAAACATAATTAATCCTTAATTTAATATTGAAATACCAAACTTTTAATAACAATTTTAAGTTAAATATCATTTAAAAAGACAACAATTTCAATTTTATAATTAATATAATATTGAAAAGGTAAACTTTTCACAATGTTCTAAGTAAATTGTTGTTGTAAGTAAAAAAAAGGAAACGGTAGCCGAGGCGAATAGGATAATAGCAAAGGTAGTGACGACAACTATAGACACACAGTGACAATAGTTTTGCGGAACGATAAAAGTAGCTACATATACAAAGATGTAGGTAACATTGATAAAGGTGAAAGTGGCGATGATAGAAACAGAAGAAAAAGGAGGAGGAAGAAGAAAAAAGAAAAGAAAAAAAGAGAGTCAAAAACAGGATGAATTTTAATTTTTATCGATCATAGTTTCATTTAAAACTCTTTCGTATCATGACGATGTCTCAATGAAAAAATAATTATTAAAACGTAAAATTTAAAGTTTGAAACTCTGAATATAATGAAAAATTAATTTATACAAAAAAGTTTTACTTCTAACTTAGCCATAAATTACTGTCTATAATAAATTTTGTTACACCTCATTAATTTTCCTTCATAGTGGGATACACGTGTTGTGTCCCTCCAATTTTCCCATGCAAGTGGGAGACATACTGCCAGCAGCATTAATTTTCCCACCTTTAAGGATTTGTGTGGCAGCGGAGAATGGATTGAACGTTCTTAGTGGAGACCATATTTAAAGTTAATTTTTGAAAACGGGTGCCACTTTCTGCATACCCACTTCGTCTCCTACCTCTTGAACCACCATTTTCTCCTCCTTCTCTCTAGAAACCTCAGTCTTCTCTCTAGATTTCTGACCACCTCCTCTCCTCCGATCACCTTACTCCTTTTAGATTAAATCTTCCCGGCGATGAGACTTTCCAATTGCACCGATCAAAATCTTGTTTGGAGCACTTTGGAATCTTGAAGCTTTAGGAGTACTTGTTTAAAGACTTAGAAGTTTAGCTTGGATTATAAGGTAAGGGAAGCTTATAAATTTAATTATGATGATTTTTTTGTATGTATGATATTATGAGTATATGATTGATGATTGTATGATTTGAAATTTAATATGGAAGTATGATCTTGTTGTTTGAATAATGCATGTTTGATTTTAGTATGAAATATTCCATAAGGTTATTTAACTTAGTGAAATTTTAAATCTGTAACCGATGGTCATTAGGACCGTTTGGTTTCCCATAAAACGATTCGTCTTGTACAATTTATGATTGGAACTTAAAGACCTTTCTTAGTTAGTCATTCGGAATGAATTACTTATTTAAGAGCGTTCGGTCCTTGAAGTGCTCAGTCATAGACTAAGTACTCAGTCCCATATTAATTATCTTTCTTAGAATAGCGTTCAGTCTTACACATAATATTCATTGTTGAGTGCTCAGTGTTGAAAAGAGAGCTCGGTCTTGAGAAGTGCTCGGTCATAGACAAACACTCCGGTCTTTGTAGCTCTCGGTCTTACATTAATATTAAATCCTTGGAAAAGTGCTCGGTCTTATACTGACACTTGATTGCCCAGAAGAGTGTTCAGTCTGATACTGGTACTCGATTTATTGAAGAGAACTCCTGTTATTTAAAGCATTCGGTTCAAACTGCAAAGCGTTCGGTATTTCTCAAAAGTCAACTAGTCAATGATCGTTCCTTCTTTCTCATGTATTAATTATATTCCTTAGTTTTCAATAGTGCTCGGTATCTTTCTTGGCCTGACCGTTTGGTCACTTGTTATCACTCCTTTTATGTTCTGTCTCCTACTAGTATCTGACTGTTCGGTCAATTCATTCCACTACAGTATTGTTTATATGTACAACGAAGTATTTTCTGATTAAGATTATTGGTATTGGATGATATGAAACAAGAATGAATGAAGTTATTATGATTATTTAAGAGTATTCCAAGGAGGAATAGCTCATGGTTTAGAATTTGATTGGTAATGTATGACCGTGGTCAGACTCAGGCTTCGTTCTATCCTGATATTCCGTGATTACGCCTACTCATGTAGAGAATGGTAACTCATGCGTGGGAATGGCAGGAGATCCTTTAGCCTCAGGGTATTTCTATACCGAGGTGGTTCCACTGGACTACTCTCGGGTGGCGTTCTGTTGAGTGTATCCCAGTCAGGTCCACCCGGGTGCAAAGAGCGACGAGCTACATGGTTCATACCGTTTGGACAGTGTCAAGAGTGGTCGGTCATGTTGATATATATACATATATATATGTATATATACACATATATATATATATATATACATACATGTATATATATACATATATGTATATATATGTATATATACATATTATATACATATATATACATATATGTACATATATATACATATATGTACATATATATACATATATGTATATATATACATATACATATATGTATATATATGTACATATATGTATATATATGTACATATATGTATATGTATATATATGTACATATATGTATATATATGTACATATATGTATATATATGTACATATATGTATATATATGTACATATATATATATGTATATATGTATATATACCGTTCGATTTTGATTGATATACTTGGATTATGATAGTATGACTGAACTTTTGATGTATGTGATTCATGTGTATGTTTTTAAAGGTATACTGAAAATGATTAATTAAATTTACATAAGCTTACCCTTATTTTCTGTCTTGTCTATGTGTCGTTCGGTCTTAACCGTTCGGTTGTTCTCTTCACTACAATGATCACCCTTTTGGGTGTGAACAAAGGGCGACTTTGAAGACTCTGTGGAAGAAGCCTTGCAGGCCGTGCAGCCAGAGGATAGTGTAGGACCATCTGATCAGTAGGACGTAGTTAGCTTTACTTTTCATATAACTGTTTGGTATCCTCTTTTTGTTTGTATAGTTGTCTCTTTTGTAAATCGATCAGTATTAGTCCTTTTGTAGTACCGTTCGGTATATTTGTGAATATTGTAATCAGGCTTATATCTTATTGTACAGTTTTTAATTCTCTAAGATATTTCATAATCCATCTCTACCTTAGTGATTACTTCTCACTATTCTTTATTATTATTCATGTTAACTCCTAGAATGAATCTTAGCTTTTGTTATAGATTTATTGGGATGTTATAAATTTTCTATTTTTGTAATAATTGTTTTAAAAATATTAGTAATGATTTTTTATTTAATAGCAACATTAACAATTACTAATTGTACATCGCTATTATATACCACTAAAAAAATATATTAAATAACATGTATTCAAAATATATTTGTTAACATTTCAAACTCATGTATATGTTAAACCAAAAATAGTTTCAATGTTTATCTGCCACCACCCATAGACTTTAGATGATACTACGCTACAAATTCCACCACCTCTGGTCACAACGTTGATCCAAAGAACAACATTTAGAACATTGGATATTCAATTTGTCAATGATTGTGCATAGTCTTGAGTAGAGCTGTCAAAATGGGTAACCCGACCCGATCCGATTCGGCCTATCACGGGTTGGTCGCTTAATGAGCCAACCCAACCTGGCTCATTTATTAGTGAACCTAAAAAAATCGAATCCGGCCCGACCCACCATGGGTTGGTGGGTAAACGGGTTGGCTCACTGACTCATTTAATTACAAGTTTTTCTAAATAAAAAAAAAATTACAAACTTTCTATAATTCAAATATAAACAAATTTCACTCCAAATTTCATTACCAAGGCTGTTTAATTAATTTTGAAAATAGGAAACTTAAATATTTTTTTCAAAAGCAAAAAAAAATTATAAATATTTTTTTATTAAATTAAAATTAAATTTTAATAAAATAAAATTAGTTAGGTGGGTTGGTGGACCAACCCGGCCCACCACGGATTCAACCCGCATGAGCCGGGTTTAAATGAACCGAATCAAAATCTGACCCACATAAAAAAAATACAATTTTTTCAAACCCAACCCAGTCTGAATCCGTGATGAGCCTGGTTAATCTGCGGGTTGTGACCTATTTTGACAACTCTAGTTGAAAATATCCTTAAGTTCAACTAATAATAATACTTTTATCAATTTATTCAATAAATTAGAATCAAATTCATAAATATATAAAATCTGGAATATTTGGTCAAGATTTTAAGTCCATTAATAATGTAGTAAAAATATTGTATATAAATAAAGATAACCCATAAATAATCAATTATGGAAATATTTCGTTTTAGTTTAATACAAAGAAAAATAAGAGTATATTCTTAATATAAAAATTTTAACTTCATTTTTTTTTAACTCTATTAGTATTCATAGTGAAGGTAATTGAGTATATATTTGGTGTTAGTAAGTGTTATTTGTATTTATTAAAGAAAAAATAATATTAACATGTAATTATTTTTAAATTAAAATTTTATTCTTTTTTTTATAAAAATTATTTAAGTTTAACTCAGTCCTAGCTCAGTAAAAAAAAATATTTATCTTGTATTTTATAAATTGGTTTTTATTACGTCAGATTTCTAAAAATACAGATAAACATTAAGGGGATCATTACAAAAATATACAATTTTATCGGGGGTTATTTGTTTCGTTTCTGGGTTTTAACCCCCGGAGAGTATGTTACCCGGAATTAAAAAAAGTCCTGGAAAAGCCGTGAAAAACCACTGGGAAAAGCTGTGTCACTATTAGTGGGGGTTTTGTCAAAACTGCCGATATTAGCGGGGGTTTTGCCAAAACCGCCGGTATTAGTGAAGGTTTTGCAAAACCGTCGGAAATAACCGGTGTTTTGCCAAAACTATCGGAAATAATCGGGGTTTTGCCAAAGCCGTCGGAAATAACCGGAGTTTGCCAAAACCGTCGAAAATAACCAGGGTTTTGCCAAAACCGCCGAAAATGTGTTCATAATTTTTTTTTAATTTTTGATTATAATAAAATGGAATCATGAACCATATAGACAATTTAATAATATTAACTAAAACTGAATATTATATATAAAATAAACCAAAATTAAATATTATGAAACCAAAATTAAATACATTAAATGTAAACCAAAATATTATTATATAAAGTGTAAACATTAAAAATAATGTTTCCTAAAAATTAAAATAAACATGTTATTAATAATAATCATCACTTCTTCATTGTCTTCATCATTTGGATATACCTGTGATGAACAAGAAAAACAAAACACCCAACACCAAAATCCAATTATCATAAGTAATCGATAAAGATGGTAGCGGGCAGAAGACATATCAGAGATGCATTTGAATACCAGTGGCGTTGACGAAGAGAATGAAGACCAAGCTTGTATGTGATTTCTGCAGCATTCATAGCGTTTGAAAGATCTTGTTGTTGGCAAATACAAGGAGAATTGCATCTCTCAACTCATCCTATCAATTAACCAAGTAGAGAACTAAATTTTCTACCACAATGTAAATCTTAAATGCAGCAGTTTCACTATAAACACTCGATCAATCGAGAAAGGCTACATCTAGAAGATTATCAATAAAAAGAGTATAACTAAGTAGACAAGGAGAACTGCATCTCTCAACTCATCCTATAAATTAACCAAGTAGACAACTAAATTTTCTACCACAACTTAAATCTTAAATGCAGCAGTTTCACTATCAACACTCGATCAATCGAAAAAGGCTACATCAAGAAGATTATCAATAAAAAGATTATCAATTGACACTCAGATCCCACCAATGCTAAATCAAGCATTGGATCTAGTCCATACTCAGGCTCAAATTTTGCAATGTTAAGTGCTCTCGATCTAGTCTATAACTTGAAGATGAACACTTTTTGTACCCATTAAACGAATATTATAAACCAAGAAAGAGCGAGAGAAACTAGTTGACTTAATCAAAACTCCTGGTGCCAATCACCGAGATGCAAATATGGTTAAGGATTCTGTCAAAAGGACCAGGGAAAGTACTAAAAGCATGGGATTGGGAAAACGATAATAAAGAGAAAAATATATTTGAGCTATATCTTCAAATTTTATGCAATGTCACTAATTAACAAATCCCATAAACTTGTACCAATTTTTGTTTTTCCCTCTCTCAGAACCATCTACCAAGAATTACAGTTAAAAAATATAAGATATACTGATAACCACTGTTTCAGATATTAACAAAATTTAATAAAAAATCAGAAACATTAACTTTTTTTAGAAAAAAGTGTTTTTTTAATCATCTTTACAAATGATATGAAAGTGTAGCTCTGAAAAGAAACTACATCAATTCCTATTTTCATAACATCATGTCAAATTACCAATTTTAATGAGATCATTCATCATTCGAGTGTTGTGCTCAAAATGTATTAAATCTATACATGTTGAGTTAGGATACTGAAGCAAAGCCATAATAGGATATTGAAGCAAATCTATTAAATCTATTAGGGATTGCTAAATGATGAAGGACTGTGAGGATGGAGAAGCCGAGACGAGAAGGCTGTGAAGATGAAAACGGCAAGACACGAAGGTTGGGAAGATGGAAATAGCGACACGTGCGAATCACAAGCTCCTCAAAACCACCATCGGAGAGCTCCTCAAAAAATGTCAATCGCAAGGTCGGTGAGCTCCTAATGCTTGAGTTTTTGGAATTAGGTATTTGGAGGAGGAGAAGGCTAGGGATAGCGAAGTGACAAAGGATTGTGGACATGGAGTAGTCGAAACGCGAAAGATGAAGAAGATGAAGAAGTGGACATGCGAAGGTGAAGCTGGAAATGACGAAGTGGAAAACAAAGCTCTGGAAGCATGACTCTCGGTGCCAAGTATTTTGAAAAGTATATTTTTAAAAGTATGGTTTGATAAAGAAACAACTGAAAACCTCAAAAAATTATGAGAAAAAAATTAAAAAAAAAAAGCTTGACTGCAGTTTCGTATTAAACCGCCGAAAATTAGGAGAGGTTTTTAGAACCCCGGTAAATAAACCTCTACTATAATGATTTATTTTTGTAGTGGATGAACATTATTTTTTTTTTCACAAAGTAGCATTTAATGGATTATGAGAGATGTAAAAAATAAATAAGTTATTTAGATGCTGGTTTTTATGAAGGACGTATAAAGAAAAAACTTTTTAAGAAACAAAGCAATAAACCATAGATTTTATACTGGTTCACTCAACCTGAGCTACATCAAGTTCTCTATTAACAACTCTTAAGGGGTTCCACTAATCTTTAAGAACATTACACAAGTTTTACCTCTCTAGGTTTATAACGAGTATTCTCACCACTCCTGGTTCACCTAGTCAACACGACTAGTCCGGGTTTAACCACTCCTGGTATACAAGTATTCTAATATCTTTTGGTTACAACCCTAGACAACTTATCCAGACTGTTTAACTCAACTGAGCTAAACACTAAGTATTTTAATTCTCTTCATAATGTACAACACAATCAATGTTATGAACAAATACAGATTGTTAACTCTTAAAGAGAGGATAAAAACAATACTATGAAATATGATATATTGCTAAGAATCTTCTCTAGAAAGTATAGCTTCAAACAATGTATAACTAGAGTAACAACAAGCTTGTTTTTGCGTTCAAGAGTTATCTATATTATCCTTCTTTTCTTTTCTCTTCAAGCTTCCATCTATTTATAGATTTTCTTGAGAAATGATTATTAGACAAAGAGGTTGACTTCATGTATAGTTGGTAGCCTTTTAGGTGAGAAGTCGGACTCAAGTCTACTTTGTAGAGTACAATACTTTGTTATAACTTTTAGCAAAGCATATCTTGTATGATGTTTCAGAGGAGAAGTCTTAAAGAAAAACGTTCCCATAATGTTCTTCATGTGTCTCAACGTCTTTTCCTTGGGTGCAAAGATTATGATCAAGTCTTTATGCTTTTTTGATCTGCACAAATATCAAGAATAATGTATACAAGCATTATACATGCATTAAATATTTTGAACGTTGATAAGCATGAGGTTGTATTGCGTCTTTAAAACATTTTATCATTTGTCATTTCATTAATAAATGCATCGTTTCCTAAAGCATTCAACATACATGATCATAAGATAGTGTAAAACATTAAATGCTTTATCAAAAGTTGTTTGAGATATGAATCGTTTAATGGTCTTTTGTTAGATGGTATATTTCAAAAGACTCTTTCTTGAATTAACATTGTTTTGAATAAAACATATTTTAAGCTTTAACGCTCTTTTATTCATAAAACATTTGCTTATAAGACGTTGTCTCCTCAGACATTTAGATGTTGTTCGTAAAATGTTGTTTGTTACATATATCGTCTATTAGATGATTCATTAAAAAATATGTTTCCTTTTATTAGAAGCTATTTATAAACCTTTGTTTACCAGACATTATAATTTTAGAAAACATTATTATAACCTTGTTTTCATCTATAAAAGATATTCCAAAATATTTTTCTCTTAGACACTATTTCTTTTAAAACAACATTTTATACAAAATTATATTTCGTTTAATGTTTTTGTTAAACTTCAAAACTAGAGTTACTAGATGGTTTAGTTTCTAGATGATCTTGTCTTATAATATAAAATCAATAGTTTTTATCTTAGAAATTAATTATCCAAAATTATATTAATTTAAATATAAATTCAAAAGGATATTAAAACTTATTTTAGAGATAATGGTAAGATTTATCACTAGTACAAAAATTGCGTACAACGTCGAATATTTTGGGCTTTTAACGGCGAATTCGCGAACGACGTCATATCAGAAGATGTTAAATTGTTGTCAATATAAGACGTTAACTTCATGTCGAATTTTGTCAATATACGACGTTAATCAATTTTTTTTTAATTTTTTTTTAATTAATTGTGATCTTTTTTACAACTCTACGAGACCTGAAAAGCATAAAAACAACAAATTTCAGTTTTTGGTATTTTATAAAGCATGAACTATGAACGTGTAGTGTAGTATCAACAACAAACAACAATAACCAACAACAAATAAGTTCAATAAAAAAACAACAACAAACAGTTCAACCAAACAACAACAACAAAAAAGTTCAACTAAACAACAACAATAAACAAGTTCAACAAAAAAAAAAGTTCAATAAATAAGTTCTTCAAAACGAAAACGAAAACTAACCTTAAAAAGGTGGGTTCATCGAAATAAAGTGTCATCACCAGTGAGAGAGAAAGCAAAATGCGCCTATGAAGGACAAGAGCACGAAAATAATCGGTCAAAACAAACGAAAATCATACATAAAGTAGTTAATTAACATGCATTTGTATCAAATGAAAGAAAGATTACTTGCGATGGTCGTAAAACTTCGTTCGAGAAAAGTTTGAGAAGAGAAGAGGGTCTCGTGCGCTAGAATAAAGTAAATGAATTTTCAATCTCCCGCTCAAATTTTTATTGAATTCACTAACCTTTAAATGTCTAACGCTGGGGCATTCAATGTTTTATATTATTTTATGTTGAATTACAATTATAAACGACGTTTAATAAATATATTTATTTACAAAAAGACCATCGGTTATTTTTAAAGTTGGCTATTCAGTTGGACGTTGAATGTCACACCCCATTAATTTCCCTCTTTAGTGGGAAACAGGTGTCACGTTTTTGGAGTTCTCCCATGTTAGTGGGAGACAATGTGGCAGCCGCATTTAATTTCCCCGCCATCGTGAACCGTGTGGCGGCAGGGAGAGGGTGAGTTTCTAGAAAATGGAAGACAAGTGGCAGGCAGAGAGTGGACCGAACGATTTTAGTGGAGACGGTATTTAAAGTTGAAACTCGAAAATGGTACCACTTTCTGCATGCAAACTCTTCGTCTTCAACCTCCAGAAACACCATTTTCTCCTCCTTCTCTCTAGAACTTCCAAACTTCTCCCTAGATTTCTAACCACTTCTTCTCCTTCGATCATCAACCTCCTTCCAGATTAATTGTTCCCGGTGTCAAGCTCTACAGTTTGCACCGATCAGATTTTCGTTTGGACAACTTGGGATTTTTGAAGGCTTAGAAGCTAGCTAAGATTATAAGGTAAGGGAAGCTTATCAATTTAATTATGAGTATTCTGTATGCATGATTTTATGAGTATATGTTTGTGGAATGTATGATCTTGATGATGAGAATTTGCATGTTTGATCTTTGGTATGAAATTAGTTTATAAGGTTATGTAACTTAGTAGAAATATTGAATCTGTAATCGAATGGTCATTAGGACCGTTCGGTTTCCCCTATTTTAGAACGTTCGGTCTCATACCGAATGATCAATTACTCAAGGTACTTGGTCATAGACTAAGTACTCGGTTTTATATTAATCCATTATTTTGAATAAAGCGTTCGGTTTTCACACGCTATAGTTATAACTAAGTACTCGGTCGTTAGAGGTGCTCGGTCTTGAAGAGTACTCGGCCCTGGAAAAGTACTCGGTCTTGAAGAGTACCCGGCCTTGAGAAGTGCTCGGTCATATACTAGCCTTCGGCTAATAAAGTGTTCGGTCTTAGACTAACACTTAACTTATGAAGCATTCGGTTTCAGATTCTTATTATTTGTTGGAAGTACGTTCGGTCATACACTGAGCGTTCGGCCTTACACGTTGATAATATTTCTTGAAAGTACTCGGTTTTAAAATTTATATTTCTTATTTTTAAAGAGTGCTCGGTCTTACACTGACACTTAACTTAACCACGGAGTGTTTGGTCTGATACTGACACCCACTTTCTTGAAGAGAACTTTTGTTAGTCTAAAGCATTCGGCTCAAATTATAAAATGTTCGTTATTCTTCTTCATTCGACCGTTCGGTCACTTTCAAATTTTCTCTGATGCTTGGTTTCTCATCCTTGCTCGGTAAATTATTGGATTTCTTATGATTTTAAGAGTATTCCAGGGAGGAATATCTCGTGAATTGGAAATTTAATTGGTAAAGTATGACTATGGCCAAACTCAGGTTTTGCTCTATCCTGATATTCCATGAGTACACCTTCTCAGGCAGAGAAGGGTAATTCATGCGTGGGAATGGCAGGAGGTCCTTTAGCCTCAGGGTATTTCTATACCGAGGTGGTTCCACTGGACTAACCTCGAGAGGCGGTCTGTTAAGTGTACCCCAGCCAGGTCCACCCGGGTGCAAAAAGCGGCGAGCTACATGGTTCATACCGTCCAGACAGTGTCTAGAGAGATTTGATTATCATGATATTACCGTTCGGTTTCTATATATGGATGTGTTTGACTTATGATTTGTGGGTTGAAATATTGATGTGCGTGATCTGTGTGTACGTTTCAAAAGTATATTGAAAATGATTAATTAAATTACATAAGCTTACCCTTATTTTCCTATTTTATCCATGTGCCGTTCGGTCTTAACCGTTCGGTTGTTTTCTTCATTGCAATGATCATCCTTTGGGGTGTGAGCAGAGGGCGATCTCGAAGATACCTTGGAAGATGCTCTGCAGACCGAGCTACCTATAGACGCAATGCCAGAGAACTGTGCAGGATCGTCCGGTCCTTAGATTAGTTTTACTTCCACTTAGTATAGATACCCCTTTTGTAATACCGTGCGGTCTTGAGGTGTACCAAGACTATTCGGTCGAATTTTGTAAATTGTATCAACTTCTACGCTGTGTATAGTTCATTTCTTTTATGTTATCTCTCGTTCTTTTCTCTTTATTTTGGCTCTTTCTCCACTCTTCTTTATGGTTATTCATGTTAACTCCTTAAATAAATTATGGCTATGGTTATATATTTATTGGGATGTTACATTGAACGCGTGACATTATACGTTGTTTTTGTACTAGTGCATGTTTACACTTATTATTTTTTTTACAAAATTTTAATTAATTAATAAAAAGAAAATATCATTGCTTTATGTTAATAATACCCCCTAACTAAGAGTGTTTTTTCTTAACCAAAACAAAAGAGAAAAAAAATACATCATGAGTTCATATTTCTTTCTCTTTTCATTTTCTTTCTTTTGCTTACAACATATTCTTGCCCCTTCCACTTAAAGAGAGAAACAAATCTACTTCTGAATATTTTAGTTTCAAATTTCAAATCATTTCTGGCAAAAAGGAGTAAAAAAAAAAAGTGTCAATACTAATAATGCAAACGTGTTCGTTGATATCTTCCCTCGAGTATACACTTATATTAAACACCACGTAATCCACATGTTTTGGAAAAGTAAGAACCTATTAGCTAGGAATGGAATAGCCCTGCACACTATCTCTTATTAATGTATACGCATAGCTTAATAACTTCATTATTTTAATATTCTTCACTATTTTTCAAATTTTTGGAAGGACATTTATTTATGATTTTCGAAATATAATAATTTGATTTCTTTATTCAAATTGATAAAATGTTGTTAAAGAAGGTGAGAATAATTATGTTACTAAAACGATTCATATGATTTTTATATGATACATTAACCACACTCTTCTTACGTGATATTTTTGTAACAATGTTATTTTTAATTTAATAGAAAACATTAAATTATTAGGATTATAAGAAAAATGGCACCTAATCAATAATTTTAAAACTAACAGAACAATATTAAATTTAATTTTAAGGTAATGAAATAAAATTTTATTAAACTGTTTTATATAGTAAATGATATTATATAATTTACAGTATTACCAAAATAACAATAAAATATAAATTGTGAAATATAAAGAATATATATATATATATATATATATATATATATAATTATAATTATAAACATGTTATATAAGTAAGTCTATAAATTTTATTAAAACAAGAAAAACTTTCACAAGACCCTGAAACGTTGGGTGGATGTTGAATAATGAACGGGGGAGAGAGACACAGAAAGAAAAGAATACTAAAAGATCATCCGATAATTAAAAATTAAGGTGAAAAGTGGTGTTGATAATTTATGAAAAAAATGTTATGTTGAATTGAATTGGTTGTTTGAATGAATGGAAATTGGCATCTTGGAGCATTGTCTAATTTGTTTCATTGAAGGTTTATTTTGAACTAAAACATGGTATTTTGAACTATAAAAATGATAAGATTGTCTTTATAAGTAAATTAGGTAATATGTTTTAGTTAGTTTGGGTGTGAATATAGATATGCAACAATACTCACACCCAATATCAAATTAAGGATCCATTACCTGCGAAATGACTAAGAAGATTCAATGAGATTTTAAAGATTTATCTCAGGAAGGACAAGTACTTTTTGCACACTTTAAATGGGAGCTAGGAGCTCAGCAAGAAGGTTCAAACAAGCTCACACCAGCCCTGGAGAAGGATAGAAGCCTTGAGAAAAACAACCAGGTGGCGCTGAGCGCCCACCCTAGACCGCTCAACGCTGGCACGTCGTTTTTGTGTTCCTTTTCCAACACATGTTTTAGGTGAGTTGGTTGCATCCAGCACCTGCTTTGCAGTTAGCCACGTGGCTTGTGATCCATAGAATACGAATGATGATCAGTTGTGCACAAAGGGGGTGAATCATCTATAAATTCACCCACCTCACATTGTATTAGATACTTTTGGAATATAGTAGAAATATGTTGATGCATTTGATCCAGCTCTTTTCTACACTGAAAGTCATTCCCCGTGCTTCCCCAATACCCGTCTAGCTTCCTTCCATTGATGGTGGGCCGTCTGAGCTAGAACCATTGATAACGGTTCAAAAATCGTTATTTTCATACTTAATTTTGATACAAAACACACCCTTTATGACTTAGAAAGTACCTTGAAATCATGCATTTTGCTTAAGTTAGAAAATATGAGAGTCAAAGGTGTTTTTCTTGGTATTATGCTTGGTTTTCTTGTTTTGGCAGGATTTAACATGAATTGAATGACGGAAGCTGAAGTAGGAAGGAGTTGGAGTCAAGAGAAGAAGGAAAAGTGCTTAAAAGAAGAATCGCAGGCACCGTTGAGCGCCACAGTACCGCTGAGCGCCAGCCTCTTGAAGGACTTCTCTGGCCAACGCTTAACTGTCAACGCTGAGGGGAAATTCAGTGTCGCAACCACCGCTGAGCGCTGCTATCTTGGTGAGTTCTCTGCAAGAGACATGACATTGTAAACTAGTAATTAAGAGTAAACTCTCTTCACAAGACATTGAGATTATGGTAAATTAGAAAGTGGCATTGACATTAATGAAAAAGTAGAATTCGTAAATATATGATAGTGGATTAGGATAAGTCAAAAACCCCAACAACACAATTCATCCATATAATTCACCTGCATTATATCTTTTGGTCAATCGATTAACCTTTGCATATGCATGTTTATTTTCGTTGTTGCATTCTAAACACCAATTTTTGTTTCTCAAGTCTTAAATAATCAACAAATCACATGAAAGTCTAGGCCAATGAGTCTCTAGGGAAAACAATACTTGGTCTTACCACTTATTATTACTTGATATGATTCGGTACACTTGCCGGAGTCTTAACAGGTTTTTGGCGCCGTTGGCGGGGACTCGTGGTTAAACTATTATAGTAGTGTGATTATTGATTAACTTTGACTTGATTTTTGTTTGTGTTTTCTTTTTGTTTTATTTTTTTTATAAAAGTGCGTTTTAGGATTTTTTTTTCTTGTGTATGCAGGATACAATTCGTACTAGGAGAAAGAAAAATCAAAAACCTCTTCTTGAAGGCTTGAGTGCAACTCGAAGGAGAAGGAGGAATCAAACTTCTAGAGAATTTTTTCCTTCCTCTGAGACATTATTACAACACTCACCACAAGCATCCAACCAGAGCACAAAGTAGATGGATGAGGAGGAAATTCCTAGGAGTTGCACTCAGGCGGATGCCACTACTATTGTTGGCCCTCAACATTTTAATAGCATTGCAAGGCCGAGGGTGATAACGGTTGAAAAACCGTTATTTTCACACTTAATTTTGATATCAAATGCACCCTTGTTGACTTAGAAACTTGCTTTGACTCATGATTTTTCTTTAGTTTTATGAATAAGAGAGTTGAGGACATGTTTTATGAGTTTATCAATAAATTCCCTTGATTTTATAGGTTTTAGGAATGATTTGAAAGAAGGGTTGAAGTATCAAGGGGTTGTAGTGCAGAAAAGTGAACCAGTCAACCAGAAAGGTCAACCAGTCAACCAGAATGCTGAAAAATTGACCAGAGTTGACCAGAAAAGTCAACTAGTTGACCAGAGTGCAGTTGACCGACGTTGAGCGGTGCCTGAGCGGCTGCTGAGCGGTCCGGCGATCAGAGGCAAACCGCTGAGCGGTTTGGACGCGGCCTTGGACCTGTTTTTTGTTATTTTTATGATCTTTTTGGGCTTGGGCTTGTTTTCTGTTATTTTTATGCCCTATTTAAAGGCCATAACGTTTTAGGGTTTGTATCTCTTGATGGTTTAGACACAAAAACACACTTTTCACCCCCTTTGGGGGTAGATTTGGAGATGGTGACTACTCTCCTTTTCTCCTTTTTAGGGTTTCTATCTTCATTCTTTCATTCCATTCACCTAGTTTCTCCATGACGATGGGGAACTAAACCTTCTTTGTTGCTGGGGAAAGATGTAACCTCTAAACTCTCTTGTATTTGAATCAATTCTTTTTATTTATATATGCTTACTTCATTAATTGTTAGATTTTTCCTCTTTGCTTAATGCATACATCATTTAACTCATTCGGTGGTATGATCCTTGATTTTGTCGATATGGGGACGTACGGGGAAATGTAGAACTGGAGAAATTCTCCCAAAGGTAGTATTTAATATGTGGTAATATGAGGATTGGTTGCATACACACTCCTGTGCTTCAAAATTAATTATTAGGGATGCTAGGAATCGTATGAACTCGTAGTTAAGGATAGGCTTTCTTACCGGTGACAGCTATATTAAGTGTTTTAGAGAGTGGCATTAACATTAATGAAGAAGAGGAATTCTTATATGCATGAGAGTGATTAGGTGAAATCTAACCTCAACAACATATTCATCTCATATTCTAATCTTCATCCATCCATCCAATTTTGTGTTTAACCTCAATTGATCAAATTGCATTCAAGTTTATTTTTATGCACTTTATATTTAAAAATCCCAAAATATTATTTTTATAGTCTTGATTGGTTAAGCAAAAGCACAACAGTTTAATGTCGTAAGTCTCTTGGGAAAACGATACTTGGACTTACCATTTATTATTACTTGATACGATCTGGTACACTTGCCAGGGTCTTAACAAAGGGTCAATGCATTGAACATGGAGGTGAAACCGGCATTGATTCAATTGGTGAAGAGCAATCAATTCAATGGACTTTGAAACGAAGGTCCATATGAGCATCTGACCACCTTCAATGAAATTTGCAACACGGTGAAGATTAATGGTGATGGCAACCTCCTTTGCTAGGTTAGGTCAAAGCTAGGAGATGTGCATGGAAGGGTGTTTCCTTGGATGAATGGTGCATAAATGTGGTGGTAAATGGTCCAAGGATGATGAGTTAAGGTATGGATGGGGTAAAAGCTCAAAGCCTCTATGAGATATGGTGGTGGTGGTGTAGTGTTTGGTGGCTCCAAGAGAGATTAGGCCAACTCAAGGAAGAAGGTGACTAGAAGGGCCTCTAGGGTTGTTCTAGTATTGATCAAGAAATAGTATGACCATATTTTGGCAGCATAATATTACTTAATTCCAAGATGAAATACAAGGGTGGAGACACCTTTATTTATAGGCGAAGGGTGTCTCCTTCTAACCCTAAAAGCATGATCTCCCACCTTTTCTCTCATTGGCCAAAAATGAGGCCTTCTAACCTCTCCAATGATGGGAGGACATGTGGCCACTCACAAAACACAATCCTCTCCATTCCTAGAGTGCCATGTGGCCACTACTAAAAGCCAAAACTCTCCATTCCTAAGGTACCATGTGGCTACCTTTTAAAAATTAAATCCTCTCCAATGGAAGTATGACACCTGACACACACTTTCTACTTGGTTTGGATGTCTAACTTTAAGGAAAATCTTATGCTAGTTAGGCCTTAATACAAGCCTTAAACAAACCTACACTACATGGCCTAATACAATGGCCTAAATTCCTACAATACTCTTCAATCCATGCTTCATGATGGCTCCAATGGTGGTCCACAAGGTAGAGTTGACACCATCTTCAAGGATGACTTTCACTCTCTTGAAACTGCGTGAGCATGGCTAAGGGATTTTCCATCATTCCCTCCCTCTTGAAAAGGATTTTCCCTGAAATCTTCAAAATGGAACAAGACAAACTTCCTTATCTTCTTTGGAGTTTTGTGTGCTTCTCCACCAAGGTCAAATACCTATTTTATAACATAAGTTAGAACAAATGTTATAATTGTGAGTAAATGAAGAATATAGCTCCCAACAATGATACACTTTAAATGATCAAAGTCTTGAAGAGTAAGAGCATATTTGAAGCTTTTATTTGTCTTGTGTTGGATGTATATGTTTGAAAGACTATGCATTCCAACACAAGAGTTAATTTTTAGGGATATGTCATCATACCCTCCCTTTTGAAAAGGATTTGTCCTCAAATCTTCTTGTTCTTTTATGACAAAAACCTTTTTCTTATTATTGGTTAATTTGTGTATCTTTCCACCAAGATCAAAGATCCATATGCAAGTGTCATCAAACACAAAAACAATAATCTTATGAGCTACAAAAAACATGTATCTAGATGAAAGATTTAAAGAAGTCCTTATGCTAATTTTAAAAGAATTTACTTAAAAACTTTGAAGGTCTACTCCACAAAATTGTTTGTGTTTACTTTGAGTTAATTGTATCTTAGAAGGTAACATCAACTCAAAGTTTGATTTGGAAAAATTTGAGGAGTTAAAAATAGTGGGAGGTGAAAAAGAAGTTGAAAATTTTGGAAAAGTAAAAGTTGGAGTTATGAAAGATGGTTGGATGTATTGAGAAAAGTTCAAGGATTGGAAAAATCCCTTCATCATCTTAGTCTCAATCTTAATTGAGGGAGTGGTAGGGGGCTTTAGTAACTCTTGCTCTTCTTCTCTTATCTCAATTTCTTCTTTTACTCTCTTCTCTTTATCATTCCTTTCTTTTACCTCTTACTCTTCATACTCTCTTCTTCTTTCCTCCTCCTTTTTCTCTCTTCTTACTTGCTCCTCTTTCTCTCTTTGTTCTTTCTCTATTTCCTCATGTTCCTCATTTTCTCTTTCTTCTTTCTTCCTTCTTTTTTCTTCCTCTCTTCTTCTCTTAATCTTCCTGAAATCCTTTTGGACTTTTTCTTGGTTTACATTAAAGATTCTAAGCTTTTCTTCTAAGGTAGAAAGATATTGTTTTCTTTTAACTCTTTCTTTCGTTTCTATCTATCTCATCTCATATATTTGATCTTGGTTTATTACAAGGGAAGAAGGAACAAATTTTCTTCTCATGCATGCTCTCAAGTCACACCAATCTTTAATTGGAGATTTTTTACCTTTCTCAACCTTAGATTGTCTTTGATTCTACCATTCACTTGCATGTCCTACAAGCCTAGAGATGCACAAACTAAGTATATGATATTTACCATGCCTAACTAGGAATGGATGAAGTTCTTCTATTCTTTTCTCCCATGCTAGGTATGATAATGCACTAGTATTCTCACAAAGAATGGAAGGTCACTCTTAACTTTAGACTGTAGCTCAACCTCATTATGACTTAAATGCAAGCTACTATAAAAACTCATTTGTTTTAAAAGAATTTTGAAAAACAATTTTCACAAATAATCCTAGAAATTTTTAAGATTTTCAAAATGGTTTATGCAAACAAACTTAGTATTTAAAATAAAATTCCTTAAGAGACTTAAGGAGACAAGAGAAGCTTAAATTCACTTCCAAGAAAGAGAGGTGAATCACTATGGATTGCTTAGAAACCAAGTCTTTCCTAGCCAAAGATTACCTCAAGTTCTCTTGTACCAAACTTCTCAAAGAGATTTAAACTTGAAATAAAAGTTGACACACACTAGACTATCAAAATTAAAGAAAACAATTAAAGTTAATCTATGCGGCCTAATGGTGAAGTTAGAAGGAACTTTAGTTCCCTCACACTTACCAACTACAAAACGCAATATTAATCAAAGCCCAATGTACTTGTTAGGACACATCCTAACAAGGCCAAATATTACAAGTCCAAAAAGGAAAACAACTACAATTTTACAATTCAAAGAAAATACACACAAATCTCTCTTTCTCACCAAGTGTATACTCTCTTGTTTTGTGTTTTGGACCAAGACTTCAAGCTTCCCTTCAAGGCCTCCTTCACCTTTGGATGTTGCTCACTATTTTGGGCTGTTATACCCATGATCCTCACGTTTTTTTAACATCCAAAGACATACACCACAAGTTAACACCAATAAAGCCAAAAGGAGTCCAAGGAAAAAGCAAGAAAAGGTCTAAAATGAACAAAGGCTCTTCAAAAAGAGTTTTACTTTGACAAAACCATGAATGTTTAGAAGATAATCAAACAATTAAATGGTAAGAAAGAAAGGTTTGCACAACAAAAGAAGTTACCTAAAGAAAGGCACTAGAATAGATCACAAAAACAAAAAAACTACTAGAAAATCATAAGGTCACTAGTGCAAAAAAGTCCTTTAACGTCACCCTTTAGAGTCTGACCCTCGAATATTCAACGTAAAAAATGACCGGTGGCATTTTTCGTAAATAAAAAAACTATTTAGATGTCGGCTATGGAAGGGCCCGACGTCTAAATACTCATATACGTCGGCTCCCCCGAATAGATGCCAAAACTAAACGTAAAAGTTAAAAAAAAAAAATTCTTATTCTATTTAGACGTATGTTATGAGGGGAACCGACTTCTAAAGCACTTTTTAAACATCTGTTTTTGGGGGAACCGACGTCTAAATACACAATCCAGAAATTTAAAAAGTCACTATTTGATGACATTTAGACGTCGGATCCCGCCACTCCGACTTCTGAAGCACTTTAGACGTCTATTATTGGGGAAGCGACGTCTAAATGCGCAACCTAAGAATTTAAAAAGTCACTTTTTGACTCCATTTAGACGTCTGATCCCGCCACTCCGACTTCTAAAGCACTTTAGACGTCTGTTATTGGGGGAACCGACGTGTAAATACACAACCCAGAAATTTAAAAAGACACTTTTTGACTCTATTTAGACGTCTGATCCCGCCACTCCAACTTCTAAAGCACTTTAGACGTCTGTTCTTGGGAGAATCGACATCTAAATGTCGGCATTAAAATACCACGAACGCGAGACAACCATTACGCGCACTCATTGTTCATCATCTTTATCGCGTTTTCTCTCTATGGGTTACACTTTTCACGTTCGTTTTCTCACTTTTGCACAGTTGTAAATTAATTTTACTCCGATTACATCAATCTTTGATGAATTATCTTTAATTTGAACCGATTAAAATGCGTTTTTGTTGGGTTTTGGTGAAGTTATTCTCGTGTCCTTGGGCAGCGTTCTTCGACAATGATTTCTTGCGTTTTGCACTCCTCCAATTCCCTCCACTAAGTTGTTAAAACCATCCAATAAAAAATAATGTACAATACATTCTCTTCAACTAAAATATAAAGTTGTAAACTCGAATCACCATGAGTCAGGAGCAACCTCAGAGACGTCTGACCTATATGGATTGAACGTCTATATAGACGTCTGACCTATATAGGTTCGACGTTTATATAGACGTCTGACCTATATAGGTCCGACGTCTATAGAGACGTCTGACCTAAAGGGTTCGACGTCTCATTAACGTCACCCGTATTAACGTCGGACAAAGATCAGACGTTAAAAGTCCAAAATAAGAGACGTCTAAAGTCCTTTCTGCACTAGTGGGTTCTTTTGTCCATTGGCAAGCTAGATCAAATGGTGCACTAAGGCAACCTTTTTTAGATCATCATGGCTGCTGGAACAACAACTTGGGGACATAAAAGTCAGCTACAAATCAACATCAAAGTGCTCACACAAAATTTGTTAAAGATGGTACATGCATGTGCTTTTACTTTTACTTTTTGCTTTTGCTTTTTGTACTTTTTGTCTACTTTTTCTTTTGTATCTTTTGTCTATTCTTTTTTTTTTTGAAATTTTTAGCACAAACACATACCAAATCAAACCTCAAATCTAGAATGTTACAAGGAGTTTCAAGTTCATACAAGTTTATAACACCAAAATGAAGAAAACTTACTAGAATCAAATATAGCATGAAACACAAAAGGGGACATAATAGAAGCCTAACTCTAAGAACTTGTTGATGATCTAACAACAAGTATGAACTCAAATATGCAAAGAAAAAGCACTCAAAGGTACTCAAATGAAACAATTTTGAAATTTACTCAAACATGTATTTTTGGTGATTTTTCAAAGGTTAAGCATGGAAGTAAAGACATGTAAAGGACTAAACATGACTCTAGACAACATGGATGGATTCAAAAATAAAAATGACACAAAATAAGCATATGAGACCAGAAAAAACAGCAAGGAATGACTCAAAAATAAGAAAATGCACAAAAAAGTAGCCAAAACTACAAAAAACGAACTTGAAAAACGCTGATGACAACATCCTGACAGCTTTGACCTTTGCTGAGTGTTTTACTTATAACTTTCTACAAAGAACTTCAAATGAAGTGATTCTTTTTTTTGTTAGAAACTAGATGCAAAGAGCTTTCATTTGAATATTTTTACGTATTTTTTGGACAACTGAGCTAGATGCAGTTTAAGTCTGAAAATCGACACAGTTTGCTGCTAGAACAAATGATATATGGAAAGAAAAAAACACTACAAGACAAGTAAGAAAATAACATCAACAACACAGAACAATAAAGGATAGATAAGGACCAAAGACTTAGCTCTTGAAGAACTAAAGCTCTTGATACCAAATGATAGCAACCTCCTTGGCTAGGTTGGGCCAAAGCTAGGAGATGTGCATGGAGGGGTGTTTCCTTGGATGAATGTTGCAGAAATGTGGTGGTAAATGGTCCAAGGATGATGAGTTAAGGTATGGATGAGGTAGAAGCTCAAAGGCTCTAGGAGATACGGTGGTGGTGGTGTAGTGTTTGGTGACTAAAAGGGCTTCTAGGGTTGTTCTAGTCTTGATCAAGGAAGAGTATGACCATATTTAGGCAGCATAACATTACTTAATTCCAAGATGAAATACAAGGGTGTAGACACCTCTATTTATAGGCCAAGGGTGTCTCCTTCTAATCCTAAAAGCATGATATCCCACCTTTACTCTCATTGGCCAAAAATGAGGCCTTCTAACCTCTCCAATGATGGGAGGACATGTGGCCACTCACAAAACACAATCCTCTCCATTCCTAGAGTGCCATGTGGCCACTACTAAAAGCCAAAAATCTCCACTCCTAAGGTGCCATGTGGCTACCTCTTAAAAATTAAATCCTCTCCAATGGAAGTATGACACATGGCACACACTTTCCACTTGGTTTGGATGTCTAACTTTAAGGAAAATCCTATTCTACTTAGGCCTTAATACAAGCCTTAAACAAACCTACACTACATGACCTAATACAATGGCCTAAATTCCTACAATACTCTTCAATCCATGCTTCATGATGGCTCCAATGGTGGTCCACAAGGTAGAGTTGACACAATCTTCAAGGATGACTTTCACTCTCTTGAAAGTGCTTGACCATGGCTAAGGGATTTTCCATCAAATGATGTGCCGGATGAAGCAATTAAACTTAGCTTGTTTCCTTTCTCATTGGGTGGCAATGCTAAGCTATGGTTGAACTCTTTTCCGGAGGATAGCTTTACTGACTCAAAGACTGTGGTGTCGAAATTCATGAACAAGTATTTTCCACAGTCTAAGATCAATAAAGGTAAACAGGAAATCTCTTCTTTTAGGCAAGGCATAGAAGAAACCCTAGGCCAGGCGTGGGATAGATACAAAAGCTTGCTGAGAAAGACACCCATGCACGGTTTTGATGATACATTTGTAGTGCTATCATTCCTTGGAGGTCTTAACACTCAAACGAAGCTGATGCTAGATGCCTCAGTTGGAGGTAATATTAAGCACAAGACTACAGATGAAGCCTATGATTTGATAGAAAACATGACTGCTAATGACAGTGAGATGCATAGTAAAAAAGGCATCTTTCTTCAACAAAAGGGAGTTCTTCAACTGCCAACTCAAGATGCCTTGCTTGCAGAGAACAAGTTGATAACTCAACAATTGGAGAATCTGACAAAGACTCTTGCTCAATTGCCTAAGGAGCTGAAGAACGTTTCATAGGTGCAACAACAACTCTGTGATCGTTGTGGTGGTGACCATATCAATGGTCAATGTGCTTATCCAGAGGAGGCCCAAGAAGAAGTCAACTAGATGGGCAATCAGTTTCAATTCCGCCAAGGTAATTATAAGTAAGGGTGGAAGCCTCACCCAAGCATGGGTCAAGGTCAAACTGGATAACCTGGACAAGCAGGAGGCCAATTTAATAGTCCACAACAGTAGCAACCATCACCATTATGGCAACAAGTATATGCTTTGAATGACAGGAATAACAGGTTGGAAGAGGCATTTCAACAATTTTTTAAGATGCATGAATCCACCATGAAGAGCAATGAAGCTAACTTTAGAAATTTGGAGATGCAGATTAGTTAGTTAGCTAAAAGGCTAGAGGACAAGGCAGAGAATCAATTTGGGGCTAATACTGAGGTTAACCCCAAAGAAGATTGTAAGGCTGTGGTGAGTGTTGTTGAGGAGAGAGTGGGAGAAGAAAACGAGAGTGTTGAATTAGTGAGGGAAGAAGAAAAAGAAGAAGAATTATGTGAGGGTGAGTTGGAAGAAGAAGAGAAGAGGGGAGAGAAAAAAATTGAAGAAGAAGAAAAAAAATGAAAAAGATGAGAGAATTCTTCCTTATCCAAAAGGGCGTGAGAAAGTAGAAAGAAGATGTGAGCGTTTTAGAGAAATCTTCAATCAAATGGAGATTACTATACCGTTGACTGAAGCACTTCAACAAATTCCTGTCTATGCTAGACGAATAAAGCATGATCTCGGTGAAAAGATAGATTTTGATGAGGGAGCTAATGATGAACAGGGAGGTGTAGTGACTTGTTGAAGAAATCATGTCCTCTAAAAGTTAAAGATCCAAGAGGTTTTACAATTCCTTGCACCATTGGAAGTGTGAAGATAGGGAAAGCCCTACTTGATTTAGGGTCAAGCATTAATATGGTGCCCCTATCTATGCTGAAAAAGATTGGTGATCTTAGATTGAAGCCAACAAAGATTTCCTTGATAATGGCGGATGGATCACCAAAGAAACCCTACGGTGTGGTGGAGGACATTGTGATTCACATAAAAAGACTTAAATTTCTGGTTGACTTTGTGGTCATGAAGATGAAGGAGGATGATAAGATCCCAATTATTCTTGGAAGGTCATTCATGAAGGCGGCTAAAGTAGTCATCAATGTAGATGATGGATTGATCATGATTAAAGACCAAGAAGAGGAGGTGATCTATGATGTCTTTAAAGATAAGCAGATTCAAGTGAAGAAGATAGGTCACAAAGCTGCAAGGAAGGTTGCACCAGTGGCTAAACCTAAATTTGCAAAGGCGGTCAACAAAGGTAAAAATTGTGTTTTAATGCAGGTTAAGGAAGAAGAGAAAGTTGATAAAGGAGGGATAATCCACTTTGACTTAGAGGATGCACAATTCAAGCTTGGTACTCCTGTGAGATTCAAGACGAAGTTGTGGGTTGTGAAAGGCTTCAAAGAGAATGGATTGATAGAGATTAAGGCTCCATGCTCTAGGCGAGTCAAGAAGATGGACTGGAAGCAACTGATGAGTTGGTGTGATGAAAGCAAGAGAGACACCAACTTTGAAGATGGAACGTAAGCTTTATTGGGTCAAGCTAATGGCGTTAAAGAAGCGCTTGCTGGGAGGCACCCCGGTGACCTAAAAACATTATTTCTTTTGTTCTTTAATTAATTTGGTTGTGTAATTTTGGATATTGTTAAACATTGTTATTGGGTAGCATCTACTAAGGGATGCTAAAAAGATTAAGTATCTACTGAAGGATACAGGAAGGTACACCTACTGATGGGTGTTGGTAAGATTTGCACTTATTGATGGGTGCTAGAAAGGTTTGGGTCAGGCTCGTGACGTTAACCAAGCGCTACCTGGGAGCCAACCCAGTTATTGTTTTACTTCTGTTGCATGCTTTAATTCCATTCTAATTGCATTTTAGTGTTTAATTGTTGCATGATTTAGTGAAGTGAGTGGAAATTGCATGAAAATTGAAAATTGAGAGTTGAATTTGAGTGATACAGGGTCAATGACGCTTAAGGCGAGCCAAAAAGGGGGAATGTTAAAATCGCGCTCACCGCTCAGCTGTACCTAGCGTTGAGCGGTGACGTCGCAGACCGCATAATTGGGTTTTAAGTTGGGCTCAGCGTTAGTTGGCCCATTGCACATTTTAATAGGCCTTAGGTCTCGCCCAAGCCTCTCATTCAGACCCCCACTCTCTTTTGGAAATCTCAAGCTTCTCCAAGGCACTCTCTTCACTTTTCCTACACATATCTTCTCAAAAATCCTTGTGCCACCATTTTTGCCCATCTCCACCATCAAAGTTTGGGGTTTTTGTGAGAGCACAACAGTTGGGGTTCATTCATCAACATTCATAGAGCACTTTGCACTCATTCGAAGTCTCTCAACCCAAGTAAGTCATACATTCCACATTCTAAGGTTTTTGAATCATGATTTTGTATGAGAATGTTTGGTCTAAGCATAAAACTTTAGGGCTTTTGATGTTTGTGCATAATTAGTTGAAATAGACATTGTTTTGACCGACTAAATTGTATGATTGAGGTCTGGAATGAAGAAATTTGCACGAGGGTGGAGATTAGAGTCGTTTAGGGTTGTTATTGGAAAATTGCTACTGATAGCGTTGAGCGCTACCTGCCGCTGAGCGCCAGCTCTGCAGGTTCTGTTTTTTTCTTGTTTGTGCTATGCAAGTGACGTTGAGGGGCACTGTTTTGCCCTAAGCGCTGATCAATGGTGTTTTTGGACGAGTTTTATGTTGTGCTAACGTTAATGAGATTTCTTTTGGTCTTGTGAATTGTATTTGATGCAGGGATGGCCTCCTCATCAAGAAAAGAATCAAGACTGCTGGAAACAAAAGGAGATAACCAAAGAGGTTCTATTCCAAAAAGTTCCTCTCCAAAAGATATGAGCAACATTACCTTATCGTCCAAGATAGAAGGCTCTTGATGGAACAAAAGGCAGGATGGATTCCGGACTTGGCACAAAAGTTTGGAGAAGAGATAAAAAGCAGACACTGGGAGAAATTGGCTACTTACCCTGCACCTGCGAATATTGCAGCGATAAAAGAATTCTATACTAATGCTAGGGGTCTGGTAGATTCTCATTCCAACATGGAGAAGTATAAAGCTATGCCCATGGGAGGATTGTTAAGTATGACCTTGAGTCTATTAACAAGTTTCTGAACACGGAATGGACAGGTGTGTAGTGCCAGTTTGCACTCAATGTGGAGGAGGACACTAATTTTGATGATATTGAGAGCGTTCTATGTGTGCCTAGAGGGCACTTTCGCAGGAATAGTAGTGGTGCAGCTGTGCATATCTAGAGGGCTAACCTGACGCCCTTAGCACAATATTGGATGGCGTTCTCCCATGCTAACATCTAACCATGCTCTCATGTCTCGGACATCACTATTGCCAGGGCCATGTTCTTATACTGTGTGATTAGAGGAATGAATGTGAACATTGGCCAGATAATAGCAGATGAGATTCAGAGTTCTGCTACCACCACAAACAAAAATGCACCCTTGGGGCATCCTTTTCTTATTACACACTTGTGTCAGTTAGCTGGAGTGGATGTTTCTATTCCACCACTGGAGAGGCGAAGGAAGGCCATTGATGCAACTTATTACCGACAGTACTGTGGAGGAGAGGAGGCAGCCCATCCAATGCCTTAGAGACGTCCTAGGAGGAGAGCTTCACTACAGGGAGATGCACCAGCTCATGCTGCAGATCCATTACAGATGAGGGACATGTATATGTCCATGATAAAGGCTAGGCTAGTGTCCATCCACAGAGGGCAGGTGGCCACAACTGAGATTATAATAGGGATGTATGATACACCCCTGCACACCGGTGGACGATGGATGAATTCAACAACGTGGTGGCATGGCCAGAGGAGCAAGCACAAGGTAGTGGAGCTGGAGCAGCTGAAGCTCCAAAGATGGAGGATGATGATGAGGATGATAATTTCGAGGACGCTGAGGATGGAGAGGAGGACTCCAATGATAGTATGGGTTGATATTGATGGATGCTATAATGATCAGAACAGGATTTTTTCTTATCTTTTGGTTTTGTAATTTAAACCTTATTTGCTTCTGTTGAGTAGTATAGGATTTGATGTACTTGGTTTGACACATTATTTGATATAATAGTTTGATTGATTGATGTTTGCATGATGAGTGTTGCTTAATGATGCTTGTTATTGATTGATGTTGAGATGACACTATATGCTATATACAGGCGTGTTCACAAGCTATGTGAACAGATGCATGATGATATTGTGATTGTGATGCTAAGCAGGATGTTTATCTGGGATGTTTGGAATAGTGAGTGAACTTATTTGTGAGGTTTTGAGCTCCATAGTTTTTGATTGAATGATTACTATCTGCTTGAAAGCATGAATGATTTTGTCCAGTTTTCTCTTATTGATTGAATTGCATGTATACGTCATATGATCAAGGCCATTTTTTATTAGCCCTTTCTTAGCCATTTTTTATTAAAAAGAATACCATGTGTTTTACCCTTTTTGAACTGAAGCCTTAAAATGAATGTGAAATCCTTTTGGAAATCTTTACCTTGAGTTAAGCTGAGAATTATTGTGTGGTATTGATAAAGTTTCAAGTTTGGGGTTGTTGGGAAAATTGAAAAAAAAAAAGAAAAAGATGAGCATTGAGCTAATGTGTTGAGCAAAAGCATGAAAAAAAGATAGACAAAAGATTGAATGAAGAAGATAAGCTCAATGCAAAGAAAAAGGGAAAGTTGGGAATGAGTGAGATTGGTAAAAGGAGAATTGTGCTTGAAGTATGAATGTTGAATGGCTCCCTTAACTCAAGGATTTTGTGATCTAGAAAAACCAATTTTCCTTGTTAGCCTCAACCTCATTATAAGCTTTAAAAAGTCCTTGTGATGACATGTGTGTGAACATAAGGAAAGTAGAGGGAAGGAGTAACCTCTAGAAACACCTATGGAATTGAGTGAAACACTTTGTCTTGTGAGGAATAATTCCATGAATCTATGATTATATCTGTGCTTAGCTAATTGATCATTCTTGAGAATAACATATGTTGGGTATTATATGATTGTGTGAACACCATGATGAGCATTGCGAATTAAGGCATGTGTGCATCTTGATTACATTCTATTGATGAGCAAATTTGAGTGATTACTTGTCTAGAAAGAAAGAGCTTTTGAATGTGATTGAACCATTGTGATGATTGGTGAAAGACTGAGTTTCATTTTGTTTGCTTGAGGGCAAGTAAAGTTCTAAGTTTGGGGTTGTGATAACGGTTCAAAAAGCGTTATTTTCATACTTAATTTTGATACAAAACACACCCTTTATGACTTAGAAACTACCTTGAAATCATGCATTTTGCTTAAGTTAGAAAATAAGAGAGTCAAAAGTGTTTCTCTTGGTATTATGCTTGGTTTTCCTTATTTTGGCAGGATTTAACATGAATTGAATAACGAAAGTTGAAGTAGGAAGTAGTTGGAGGCAAGAGAAGAAGGAAAAGTGCTTAAAAGAAGAATCGTAGGCACCATTAAGCGCCACAGTACTGCTGAGCGCCAGCCTCTTGAAGGACTTCTTTGGCCAATGCTTAAGCGTCAACCCTGACGATGATAATTGTCTAAAAACCGTTATTTTCATGCTTATATTGATATTAAAATACACCCTTTATGGCTTAAAATGAGCTTAGAATCAAGTAAAACTCTTTAGTTGAGTCATTTGAGAGTCAAAAGTTGTTTTTAGAGATATTATGCTTGTTTTGCATTGTTTTGCAGGGTTTTGATGAGAATTTAGGATGGAATTGAAGAAGGAAGGTCTTATACTCAAGGAAGAAGAAGAAAAATGAAGAAAAGAAAAGTCTATGCATCGCTCAGCGTCAAAATGCACCTTTGAGCGCCATTATTCGAGGGAAAGCCACTGTCTGGCGCCCAGGCGGTGACACTGACCGTCCAGAGAGATTAGAGGCAAATCGCTCAGCGGTGAAACTGACCGCTGAGCGGTGGTGCGGCTTGAGGGAAACCGCTGAGCGGTAAAATTGGACGTCGAGCGGTTGTCTGCTGGGATTGGGCCTAAATTCTGTTACTTTTCTGTGCTATATATAGCCCCAGTGCGATTTGAGAATTATTCTTTTGGCAGAAGAGGACGTCCAGAGCTATTCTACACTCCTTGAAGAAGATTTCTTGGATGCTTAAGCTTCATTTTATCCAATCTAGGGTTTGCTTTTCCATTCTTTCATTGTCTTTCATCTAGTTTCACCCTGTCAATGGTGAACTAAACCCTTTGTTGTTGGGGAACAATGTAATCTTTTGAAACTCTCTTATATTGAAATTCTTCTTTTATTCTTATGCTTGCATATGCTGTTATTATCAATTGTTGGGTTCTTTATCTATGCTTAAAGATATTATCATTTAACTCATTTGATATATAAATGTTTGCCTTTGTCGATACGGGGACGTACGGGGAAGTCATGAACTGATAAGGAATTCCTTGATCAACAAATACCACCTAGGGATAGGGGGTAGGACGATCAATTGTATTTTGCTTCTGTGGTACTTGCACTGCTAGTTACAAGGGGAGACTAGGGATAGTAAGCCAGTAATTAGAAGTAGGCTCTTCTCGTCGGGGGATTGGGTTTAGGGTAGACTAAGAAAGTTTGCATAACAATTAGATAATAAAGCGAATTTAATAAGAAGAGTAGATATAAGAGAGTGGATAAGATGAAATTGTAAACCCCAACAACTCCATTCATCCATACCTTTTTCTTTCCAATTGAATCAATTGCATTTGCATGTTTATTTTTGTTTTTGCATTCAAACTACAAATTAATTTTCTTTACAAGTCTTACATTATTGATTTACACGAAAGATAAGGCCTTTGAGTCCTTTGGGAGAACGATATTGGGTTTACCAATTATATTACTTGATACGATCTGGTACACTTGCCAGGGGTTTAACAAGTTTTTGGTGCCGTTGTCGGGGACTCGTGGTTTAACTTTTCGAGTAGTTTAAATTGATTGAATTTGACTTGGTGTAATTATTGTAATTATTGTATATATTTTGTTTTTGTTTTTTTTTTATTTTATCTGTAAAAGTGCTTTTAGGGTTTTTGTTTCTTGTGCATGCAGGAAGCAATACAAACTAGAAGTAAGAAAAGTCAGCAACCTCTTCTTCAAGGCATATCAGATAGGAGAGAAAGAAGAGTTAGACGTCCATCACGTGAACTCTTTCCCTCTCCTGAAAGACTCCTACAATCTTCACCAGAGGCTTTTATACAGAACTTAGAGGAGATGGCGAATCAACCTCCTTCGAGACGCACACTTGCGGATCGATCTAATGTTGTGGGCCCTTTCCACTTCAACAGTATAGCCATGCCTACAGATCATACAGTTAATATGTTGAAGAATCTAGCACTAATCCATATGGTACAAAGCAACCAATTTTACGGATTGTCAAATGAGAACTCATATGATCATTTGACGACATTCAGTGAAATTTGCAACACTGTGAATATGACTGGAGTATCAAACGAAAGAGTAAAGCTTAGCTTGTTTCCATTCTCATTGGGAGGCAATGCTAAGACGTGACTTAATTCCTTTCCTAAAGGAACATTCACTACATGGGAGACTGTGGCAACTAAATTTGTCAACAAATATTTTCCATAGTCCAAAATTACTTAGGGAAGGTTGGAGATCTCATCGTTCAAATAGGGCATGGAGGAAACTCTCAGCCAAGCATGGGATACGTTTAAAGGCTTATTGAGAAAGACACTGGTCCACGGGTTTGACAAGACTACCCTAGTTCTTGCTTACCTAGGTGGTCTAAACATGTAGTCTAAAATGATGCTGGACACCTCAGCTGGAGGTGATATCAAGAAAAAGACTGAAGACGAAGCCTATGACTTGATTGAGAGTATGGCTGCTAACGAGCAGGAAGTTTAGTGAGAGGGGCACACCTGTAAAAAAAGGGGGAGTTTTGCATTTGCCAGCAGATGATGCCATACTAGCTCAGAATCATCTTCTGACTCAAAAGCTAGATAATTTGACAAAGCTTCTCTCTCAACTTCCAAAGGAGATTAGGAATGTCTCCCAAGCACAACAACTTTATGATTTATGTGGTGGTGACCATATTAATGGTCAATGTGCTATACCAGAGGAAATACAGCAGGAAGCTAATTACATGGGTAATCTATTCCAGTACAGGCAAGGTAATTTTAATCAAGGCAACTCTAGTCAAGGTTGGAAGAACCACCCTAGTATTGGACAAACTCAGAATAACCCATCTGGGCAATCAGGAAGCTTCCGACAGCAGCAACCATCACCTTTATGGCAGTTGGTAAACAGTTTGACAGAGACTGTCAGAAGCTTGAATGATAGATTTGATAAATTTTTAAAGGTCTGTGAGTCTCAACAAGCTAGTGACCAAGCCAGGTTCAGATCCTTGGAAATGCAAATTGGTCAGCTGTCCAAAAGGGTAGAAACCACTGAAAAAAAATCAGTTTAGGGCTAACACTGATGTTAACCCTAAGGATGAGTACAAGAAGTAAAAGGAAGGCAGAGGCGGAAATAATTGATATTGAAAGAAGTGAGGAGGAAGATGAAAAAATGATTAGTAATGAAGAATCCAATGAGCAGGAAAGCAGTGAAGAAGAAGACGAGGAGAAAGAAGAAGAGAAAGAAAGTCACCGAGAATCATTTAAAGAGATATTTAATCAGGTAACTGTTGTTCCTTCAGTACTTCCACCAATTCCTGATTACTCCAAAAGGATTAAGTATTATCTTGGAGAGGTAATTGATCTTGATGATGAAGAAGATCATGAATTTTGTGTTAAGCCTAGAAAGAAGGATCATCCGGAAAAAAGAAAGGATCCAGGGAGTTTAACTCTTCCATGTGTCATCAACGATGTAGATATAGGAAGAGCCATGATTGATTCAGGATCGAGTATTAATTTGATTCCCTTCAGTTATTTCAAGAAGATTGGAGGGCTAGTATTAAAACCAGCTCGAACTACCCTGACAGTTGCGGATGGTTCTATTAAGAAGCCAGTTGGTAAGGTGGAAGATGCAATTGTTCGAATTAAGCAGCTGGAGTTCTTGATTGACTTTGTAGTTGTTGATATGGAAAATGAGGGAAGAATTCCATTAATATTGGGAATACCTTTTATGAGGACTTCTGAAAATTTGATGTGTTTCAATGACGGGAAGATGATATTAAGAGATCAAGAACAGGTGTTGATTTACGATGGCATTATAGAAAGTACAATCAAAGTAAAAAAGAGAGCCAAATATAAAAAGTTAAGAAGAGAAGCTGCATCTGAAGAAAACACAACAGGTACTGATACTAATAGCTGTAACTTTTTGCAGGTACCTGTAAATGAGGAAGGAAAAAATATCCATCCTGAACAACAAAAAGACCCATTCCGACCAGGCATCAAGATGAAATATAAGAAGAAGGAGTGGATAACAAAAGAGCTGAAGGAGAAAGGAGTGGTGGAGATTGAAGCACCATATTCTAAACGCACGAAGCAATTGGATGGAGGAAAGCTAAGGATCTGCTGTACTAAAGACACCAACACGAAGGACAACACGTAATTTTGCTGGAGGAATTTATTTTGTTGTAAAACATTTTTTTTATTTTATTTACTTGGTTTAGTATTTTGGACATGTAAATCCTTGGATATTTAAATAATTTTTGGGTAGCATCTACTGAGGGATGCTAATTTTTATGTATCTACTGAAGGATACAGGACGATACACCTACTGACGGGTGTTGGTAAGGATTGCACTTACTGATGAGTGCTAGACAAGTTTGGGTCAGGCTCGTGACGTTAAACAAGCGCTACCTGGGAGGCAACCCAGTTGATTATTTGTTTGTTTTAAACTCTGTTTTAAGTGCATTATATGTTCTCATGTGCATTTGAGAGGGGAAAGGCATGAAATTGAAAAATTAAGGTTAAAATTCAGGTGCTACAGGGTGGAATCACGCAAAAGCAAGCAAAAAAGAGAGGGATAAAATTACTGCTCACCGTTGAGCGGTGGCGGCGCAGACCCCGCTTGGGGTTTTAAAAGCTCAGTTTTTCTGGGGTTCTGCACTTTTGAAAATCCTCTTTGAAGCTCGCCCAAGCATTCTCTGTGAACCCTAGCACCCATTTTTGCACTTTCAAAGGTTTTCCAAAGAGATTTCCCCACATTTTCTTATCACCCATTCACAAAAACCTCATTTTAAACCATTCTCTTATCAAAAGTTTGGGGTTTTTAGTGAGGGCTTTGCATCGAGTGGAATTAATCATCAATTAGGAAGAAATTTTGCAAGCATCTAGTCTTTCCACTCAAGTAAGTTGTACAATTTCATTCTTGGGTTTTTAAATTTGAAATTTGATGAAGAACATGCTTAGGAACATGATAAATTAAGGCTTTTAATTTCTATGCATGATTTGATGAAATAGGAACTGTTTGAACCAATTAAATTGCATGGATTTGGTCTGGAATGATGAAATTATTATTAGAGTGAAAAATAGGGCAATTTGGAAAAGGATTTTGAGAAACCCTAGTCGCCGCCGCTGAGCGGTCTGTTTGGACGCTGAAGTTACAAGTTTAATTAAAAACTATCTAGACTACTAAGTTACAATGTAATTAAATTTAAAAAGTCTTTGTGTAGAGTCTTGAATGAATTGATTTCTTCTCTAATGTCCAAAATTGTATCTCCGAAATTTTCCCTGCAATCAATAATGCAAATAATTAACTCAGAATATTCCAATTAATTAAAATTGGAATTTCCGGTCAAATTAAGCACAATTCGGAAAAACGGGAAAATACCGAACATTTAAGCACAATTCCCTAATTAATTCTAGCACAATAAACTAAATGCAGTCAAGAAAATATGGACTCACCACCCCGGCAACGGCGCCAAAAACTTGTTAACCCCTGGCAAGTGTACGAGATCGTATCAAGTAATAATAATTGGTAAACACAATATCGTTCTTCCGAAAGGATACTAATTGTTTAAGACTTGAGAAAAGATATTAATTTGAGTGTTTCAAATGCAAAAAAAAAAATAAACATGCAAATGCAGGAATTCATTTGACTTAGAGAAAATATGGATTAATGGAGTTGTTGGGGTTTATAATTTCATCTTATCCACCCTTATATATCTACTCTCCTTTTTTACTTTGCTTATTTATCATATTGTCATACAAACTTTCTTGGTCTACCCTTAACCCAATCCCTTGGTGAAAAGAGCCTATTACTAATTACTGGCTTGCTATCCCTAGCCTCCCCTAGTAATTAATAATGCATGATAAGCGGAAGCAAAATACAATTGATCGTCCTACCCCTATCCCTAGGCGGTATTAACATAATCAAGGAATTCTTCCCAGTTCATGACATTATTGTACGTCCCCGTAACAATAAAGACAAACAACATCTACCGAATGAGTTAAACGGTAAAAGCATTAAATACAGGTAAAGAACCCAACAATTGATAAATCAAGCATATGCAAGCAAATAAAGTAAATAAGAATTTGGATATATGAGAGTTTCAAAAGATTACATTGTTCCCCAACAACAAAGGGTTTAGTTCACCATAGTCATGGTGAAACTAGATGAAATATAATGGAAGAATGGAAACGCAAACCCTAGATTTGATAAAGTGGAGCCTAAGCATCCAAGAAATCTCCTCCAAGGGTGTAAAGCTGTTGTGGACGTGGTTCTCTACCAAAAGAATTACATTTGGATTCGCACTAGGGCTATATATAAGCCAAAAAGATAACAGAAAGTTCTCAAAATCCAAAATATAAAAACAAACAACCACCCAGCTGCCTAAATTGGCCGCTCAGCGGTTTGCCTTAACACACGCCACCGCCTAGGCGCCTAAAATGACTGTTGAGCGGTTTGCCTCTTGTCGCTCTGGACGCTCAGCGTCACCGCCTGGGCGCCAGACCGTACTTTTCCTCGAACTAGGACGCTCAGCGGTGGAATTTACCGTTGAGCGGTTCACAGACTCTTCTTTTCTTCCTTTTTCTCCTTCATTCTTGAGTCTATGACCTTCCTACTTCATTACCATCTTCAATTTTCATCAAAAACCCTGCAAAACAAGCATAATATCTCTAGAAACAACTTTTGACTCTCATGTGACACAACTTAAGAGTTTTACTTGATTCTAAGCTCATTTTAAGCTACAAAGGGTGTGTTTTGATATCAAATTTATGCATGAAAATAACGGTTTTGAGACCGTTATCACAACCCCAAACTTAAAACTTTGCTTGTCCTCAAGCAAAACAAAACAAAACTTGGCATTCCAATTTTTCATCAAATAGTTCTACACTTTTCAAAATCCTTTTCTTCATAACAAATTATTTTCCAATTCAGATTTTCAATGGAATCCTACCAAAATGCAAGCATGGTTTCAATCCAATGTAGTTCACCTACTTCAATATTTCCCAACAGATGTTTTATTCATGAATGATCAATCCACTAAGCATAGATGTAAACATGGTTTCAACAATTCTTACCAAGCAAGTGTTTCACTCAATCACTCAAGTGTTTAAGGACCCACTCCACTCTTTATTATTCACATGTCACATAGAACAATATTGCCATTTATCTAAAACAATCAAAATCCTTACATGAAAATACCATCACAAGGACTTTTCAAAGGTTTGTAATGAGATTGGGCTATCAAGAAAATTTGGTTTTTCTGGATCGCAAAATCCTTGAATTAAGAGAGCTATTTCATCATTGAAAGGTTCGAGTTTAAACTCTCTCTATCACCCATCTCCTTTATTCCCAACTTCTTCCCTTGTTATCAATTTTGCATTGAGTTCCTTTTTCATGTTTTTACTTTTTCCTTTTCTTCTTTACTCATGCATTTTTCTTTTCAACACTTGAGCTCAATGCTTTTCTTTTGCCTTTCAATTTTCCCCATACAACCCCAAACTTGAACCTTTTCATCACATATGATTATTCTCAACCCAACTCAAGATAAATAATTTCAAATCAAGGGTTTTCATCCTGTTTAAGGCCAAGGTTCAAAAGGGGTATAAAATTTTTAACTTATTGGGTGGAAATTTGGCTAAATAAGGCTTCCAAACATGGCCTTGATATATAACATAAGCATGCAAATCAATCAATTATCAAGACTAAGGCAATATCATTCATGATTCCCTATGAGCAGTACATATATCAGTGAAAACTCTGGAGCTCAAGACCTCATACAACATGCTTTCTCAAACATCATTCATTTATCATGCTTAGCATCACAATCACAATCATAAACCACAATACATCTGTTCATATAGTTAATGAACCATTCAACTGGATATCATCACACATACATTCTCAGTCAACCACATTCAATCATTATCAAATACTGGTAATGCATTTTAATACTACCATCAGAACCATTGTACAAGCCAAGCATAAACACAAAATAAAAGTTCAACTCTAAAAATTCAAAGTACAAAAGAAAAAGAAACCTGGGTTGCCTCCCAATAGCACTTGTTTAACGTCACGAGCCTGACTCGAACCTGTTTAGCACTCATCAGTAAGTGCGAATCTTACCAACACCCATCAGTAGGTGTACCTTCCCGTATCCTTCAGTGGATACATAAAAATTTAGCATCCCTCACTACATGCTACCCAAAAAGAGTTTAAAAATCCATTAACTTACATAACCAGAATAAACCTATTCTAAAAATTGTTCTACAACAAATGGGATAAAATTAAATGTCTTCAAATCTTTCCATCCCGGTTGGGATCTTCATCCTCCCAACTCATTAGTTGCCTTCTATCCACTCTTTTGATGGCTTTAGTATAGGGTTTTCTGATCTCTACTTTGCCATCTTCTTTGATATTATCAACAATCCACTTCCTTTTCTTGAATTTTACCTGTGAGCCTCGTGGAAGTGGTATATCTTCTGAATGAATTGTTCCTCCTTTATCAACCTCCTCATTTTTAGGTACTTGTAAAACATTACAACTGTTAGAATTGGTACCTATCATGCTTTCTTCTGATGCAACTTCTCTTCTTGACTTTCTGAATCTGGATCTTTTCTTTATTCTAATATTGTTCCCTTTAGAACCAGTATATAAGAGCACATTCTTTTTATCTCGCATCATAATTCTTCCATCATGGGCACTAATGAACATTTTAGACGTAAGCATGAAAGGTGTTCAAAGAATAATTGGAATCTTCTCATCATCTTCCATGCCCATAACTAAAAAGTCAGCCAAAAACTTCAGCTGCTCCATGCGCACAACCACATCTTCCACCATACCTAGTGGCCTTTTACTGGAACCATCCACCACCGTCACAGTAAGATTAGACGTTTTTAATGTCAACCCTCCAATCTTTCTCAAAAAACGTCTGGGCATCATATTAATGCTGGATCTGGAGTCTATCATGGCTCCTCCTACATCAAAATCATTTATAATACATGAAAGTGTCAAACAACCTAGATCTTTTACCTTAGGCGGATAATTCCTTTTTGGAGATTGAACTTCAAATTCTTGATCATCTTCATCTGTATCCAAATCTATCATATCTCCAAGATAATATTTCATCCTTGCAGGAATTGTTTGGATTACAGACGGCACCACAATCACTTGGTTTTCTATAAATGGCCTAATGTGACTGAATTTTTCTTCCTCTTCTTCCTCACCTTCACTACTGCTTAATTTAATGACTTCTCTTTTCTCCTCTTCCTCATCACTGCTACCAATCTTCACAACTTCCCTTTCAACTTTTCGTTTACTTCTTGTAACAATAGCTTTACATTCCTCTTTAGGGTTAACATCAGTGTTAGCCCTAAATTGGTGCTTCTCAGTGGTGTCTACCCTTTTTGACAACTGCTCGACTTGCATCTCTAAAGATCTGATGTTGGCTTGATTACCTGCTTGATTAGACTCATAAACCTTCAAGAATTTATCAAATCTATCATTTAGGTCTCTGACGACCTCTATCAAATAAATGGGTGACCTGCTGCCACAGAGGTGAAGGTTGCTGCTACCTGAAACCTCCTGTTTGCCCTGATGGGAAATTCCCTGTTTGCCCTGATGGGAAATTCGATGCCTGACTAATACTTGGATGATTCTTCCAACCTTCTTTGGCATTACCTTGATAGGTATTCTGAAACTGATTTCCCATAAAATTAGCTTCTTGCTGCATCTATTTAGGCAAAGCACATTGACCATTGATATGGTCACCACCGTAGAAATCACACAGTTGCTGTGTTTGGGAGACATTACGAATCTCCTTACGAAGTTGTGAGAGAATCTTTGTCAAATTATCTAGTTTTGAGTCAGAAGATGGTTCTCAGCCAGCATAGCGTCATCTGTAGGCAAATGCAAAACTCCTCTCCTTTGTGTAGGTACGCCTCTTTCACTATAATTTTCTTGCTCATTAGCAGCCATATTTTCGATCAAGTCATAGGGTTCATCTTCAGTCTTTTGTTTAACATTGCCTCCAGCTGAGGCATCCAACATCATCTTCGACTAAGTGTTCAAACCTCCAAGGTATGCAGGAACCAAGGTGGTCTTGTCAAAACCATGGGTTGGCGTCTTTCTCAGCAAGCCCTTGAATCTCTCCCATGCTTGACCTAAAGTCTCTTCCATACCCTGCTTGAATGATGAAATTTCCAGCTTTCCTTGAGTAACTTTGGACTGTGGAAAATATTTAGTGATAAACTTTGTAGCCACAGTCTCCCATGTGGCGAATGTTCCTTCAGGAAAGGAATTAAGCCACGCCTAAGCATTGCCCGCCAATGAGAATGGGAACAAACTAAGCTTTACTCATTCATCTGATACCCCTGCCATCTTCAAAGTTTTGCAGATTTCACTAAATGTGGTCAAATGATCATATGGATTCTCATTTGACAAACCGTGAAACTGGTTGCCTTGTACTAGGTGTATTAAGGCTGGATTCATCACCATGTTGGTTGTTAGATCCGTAGGCATGGCTATCCTGTTAAAGTGAAAAGGACCAACAACATTAGATTGATCTGCCAATGTGCGTCTTGGAGGAAGTTGTCTTGCCATCTCCTCTGTTCTTCTGTCTGGTGCAGGAGGCAATAATCTGCTAGGAGATGGGCGTCTGACTCTCCTTCTTCCCCTTGTCTCACTTAAGCCTTCAAGAAGATGTTGCGTATTTTTCTTGCTTCTAGTATGTCTAGTCTCCTGTTGCATGTACAAGAAACACAAACCCTAGTAGCATTGTTATATAAAAAAAAATAAATAAATACAGATATCAACAATCAAGTCAAAATTAATTAATGTTGTTGGTATGCAAGAACCAAGGTGGTCTTGTCAAAACCATAGGTTGGCGTCTTTCTCAGCAATCCCTTGAATCTCTCCCATGCTTGACCTAAAGTCTCTTCCATACCCTGCTTGAATGATGAAATTTCCAGCTTTCCTTGAGTAACTTTGGACGGTGGAAAATATTTAGTGACAAACTTTGTAGCCACAGTCTCCCATGTGGCGAATGTTCCTTAAGGAAAGGAATTAAGCCACGCCTAAGCATTACCCGCCAATGAGAATGGGAACAAACTAAGCTTTACTCATTCATCTGATACCCCTGCCATCTTCAAAGTTTTGCAGATTTCACTAAATGTGGTCAAATGATCATATGGATTCTCATTTGACAAACCGTGAAACTGGTTGCCTTGTACTAGGTGTATTAAGGCTGGATTCATCACCATGTTGGTTGTTAGATCCGTAGGCATGGCTATGCTGTTAAAGTGAAAAGGACCAACAACATTAGATTGATCTACCAATGTGCGTCTTGGAGGAAGTTGTCCTGCCATCTCCTCTGTTCTTCTGTCTGGTGCAGGAGGCAATAATCTGCTAGGAGATGGGCGTCTGACTCTCCTTCTTCCCCTTGTCTCACTTAAGCCTTCAAGAAGATGTTGCGTATTTTTCTTGCTTCTAGTATGTCTAGTCTCCTGTTGCATGTACAAGAAACACAAACCCTAGTAGCATTGTTATATAAAAAAAATAAAATAAATACAGATATCAACAATCAAGTCAAAATTAATTAATTTACACTACTCAAAAAAGTTAAACCAAGTGTCCCCGTGATGGGCTGTCGCAACCCACACAAATTTAATGTGCAATTATAAATGCAATATAGCTAGGAAATGACTCCTAGGTCGTCTCTCAAGGACCAATTTTGCTGTTCAAGAATTAAGTCAGACACGAAATGGGGGGGGTTGTGAAAACGTTGTGGATGCGGATAAACAAACTCAAAACACGAATGCAAACAACAATGTTAACACAGATGCAAACAGAAAGGTAAACAGAAATGTAAAAACGGAATGTGAAAACGGTTGATCATTAACTCAATCACTATGCTTCCAATCACAGATTAACGATAAGTACACACTACTCTAATCCAAATCCAACACAAATCACCCAACTAAGCAAAGGCTAATTCGGTTTTCAGAATTGCAAACTAAGCGAATGCAATGCTCAAATCCAATCAGTCATGCACCATACAGTCTAATCAACTAAGCGAAAATTTAACACCGATTAGGCAACTAAGCGTATACCTAATCGCAAGCACACAACAGATTAAATATTGTGCCAAATCAAAGCAGTACAATGGCAATTAAAGTGCAGATGTCTCATGAATAAAGTACTCTAGCCTCTAATCCAGCACAGCTAACCGACTAAGCGAAGGCTAATCATGCTATCATAATCACGAACTAAGCGAAAGCAATACACCTATTCCATCTGATGTGTTCTGTATAGATTGATCAACTAAGCGAAGATACAATCACCAACTGGGCAACTAAGTGTATACCCAATCGCAAGAACACAGTCAAACCTCATAGAATGCCAGGTAGAGCAGAATAACACAAGAACAATCCAAGATATCTCAAAGAAACAATGTAACATCACTAATGACCAACCCACTAACCTAAGCTAACATAACAGTTAAATTAACACTACCAAAATTACTAGACAACATTAAAGTAAAAGAAGATGCCGAACCTAACAATACAAGAGACAAATATCCAGACATAATTAAAATGATTAACATGCAACACTAATTTAAGAAGATGAAGAACAATGCAACATATAAATTAAAATATTCTAAGCAAGAGAAATAACAAAACACAAACTTTGTCTACCATTCACGTGACTAAATGATAACGGTCTCAAAACCATTATTTTCATGCATAAATTTTATATTAAAACACACCCTTTGTAGCTTAAAATGAGCTTTCAATCAAGTAAAACTCTTAAGTTGTGTTACATGAGAGTCAAAAGTTGTTTTTAGAGATATTATGCTTGTTTTGCAGGGTTTTTGATGAAAATGGAAGATGACAATGAAGTAGGAAGGTCATAGACTCAAGAATGAAGGAGAAAAAGGAAGAAAAGAAGAGTCTGTGAACCGCTCAGCGGTCAATTCCACCGCTGAGCGTCCTAGTGCAAGGAAAAGTTGCTGTCTAGCACCCAGGCAGTGACATTGAGTGTCTAGAGTGACAAGAGGCAAACCGCTCAGTGGTCATTTCTGGCGCCTGGGCGGTGGCGTGTGTTGAGGCAAACCGCTGATTGGCCAATTTAGGCGCTTGGGCGGTTGTCCGTTTTTATATTTTGGATTATGAGATCTTTTCTGTTATCTTTTTGGCTTATATATAGCCCTAGTACGAATCCAAATGTAATTCCTTTGGCAGAGAACAAAGTCCATAACAGCTTTACACCTTTGGAGGAGATTTCTTGGATGCTTAGGCTCCACTTTATCAATTCTAGGGTTTGCTTTTTCCATTCTTCCATTCAATTCATCTAGTTTCACCATGATTATGATGAACTAAACCCTTAGTTGTTGGGGAACAATGTAATCTTTTGAAACTCTCATATATTGAAATTCTTCTTTACATTATATGCTTGCATATGCTTCATTTATCAATTGTTGGGTTCTTTACCTGTGCTTAATGCTTCTAAAGTTTAACTCATTCGGTAGATGTTATTTGTCTTTATTGATACGGGGACGTACGATAATGTCATGAACTGAGGAGAATTCCTTGATTATGTTAATACCGCCTAGGGATAGGGGTAGGACGATCAATTGTATTTTGCTTCCGCTCATTATGCATTATTAGTTACTATGGGAGGCTAGGGATAGCAAATCGGTAATTAGTAATAGGCTCTTTTCACCAAGGGATTTGGTTAAGAGTAGACCAAGAAAGTTTGCATGGCAATACAATAAATAAGCAAAGTAAATAAGAAGAGTAGATATATGAGGGCGGAAAAGATGAAAGTGTAACCCCCAACAACCTCATTCATTCATAGTTTCTCTCGTCAATTGAATTCTTGCATTTGCATGCTTATTTCTGTTTTGCATTTAAACAATTAAAATTATTTTCTTTACTCAAGTCTTAAACGATTAGTTTACACGAAAGATGAGGCCTTAAGAGTCCTTTGGGAAGAACAATATTGGGTTTACCAATTATTATTACTTGTTACGATCTGGTACACTTGCCAGGGGTTTAACAAGTTTTTGGCGCCGTTGTCGGGGACTCTTGGTTTAACTTTTTCGAGTAGTGTAAACAGGTTAAATTTGACTTGATTTTTATGTTTATTTTATTTTTGTTCCAATAAATTATTTCTAGGATTTTGTGCCTAATGTTTACAGGATGTAGTATTTACAAGAATTTGGTTCTAAGGGCACTCAATTCTATCAAAATAATTTCAACTACTGGTGGGAACCTCACTCAAGCATGGTTCAAAGTTGGAATGGAGAAGCAGGAGATCCACATCAACAATTACTATTAGGACAACAGGTGTCTGCTTTGAAAAAGCAAATCAACAAAGTGGACAAGACATTGGAACGACTTATCCAAATTACTTTCTCCTCTACAGAAGAAAATGAAGCAAGGAATAAAAGATTGGAGATACAGATTCATCAATCCAATGAAATATTGAAATCTAGGGTTAATACTGAAGTTAACCCTAGGGAGGAATGCTAGGCCACTAGTTTGGAAAGTGATAATGTTGATGAAAAGATAGAAGAAACAGAAAGGTTGAGTGAGGAAGACCAAGATGAGGAGAAAGAAAAAGAAGTGGTTGAAAGAAAAGAAAAAAATAGAAAATGTGGAAAAATAAAGAAGGAAATAAGAAGAGAAAAAAAGAGAAAGTTAGAGGAGGAGAAGAGTGAGAAAAAGAGGAAGAGAGGAAAGAAGAAAAGATCATATGAAAAACCTCTTCCTCATCCAAAGAAGTATCATAGGAAGAAAATGAACTTCAAGTGCTTTATGGAGATCTTCAAGAAATTGGAGATTAAAGTTCCTATGATGGAGACATGGAAACAAGTGCTTGGTGTTATCAACTTTCTGAAGAAATTCAGCAGGAAGAAGAAGAAGAAAAGAATATCAAGCAAAGGGAGTATCAACACCTACTGATGGATGTTTGAACTCTACCGGGTCAAGCTAATGACGTTAAAAGAGCGCTTAATGGGAGGCACCCAAGTGATTGTTGTACATTAATTTTCTTTTACCTGGACTTGTACATATTGGTATTTTTGAACAATTTTTGGGTAGCATCTACTGAGGGATGCTAAATTCTATGTATCCACTGAAGGATATAGGAAGGTACACCTACTGATGGGTGTTGGCAAGATTCGCACTTACTGATGAGTGTTAAACAGGTTTGGGTCAGGCTCGTGACGTTAAAAAAGCGCTATTGGGAGGCAACCCAGGTATCTTTTGCTTTTGTACTTTGAATTTGTAGAATAGGTTGAACTTTTATTTTGTGTCTATGCTTGGCTTGTACAATGGTTCTGATGGTAGTATTAAAAATGCATGACAAGTATTGAATAATGATTGAATGTGGTTGACTGAGGATGTATGTGTGTTGATATCCAGTTAAATGATTCACTAATTATATGAATACATGTGTTGTGGTTCATGATTGTGATTGTGATGCTAAGCAGGATAAATGAATGATGTGTGAGAAAGCATGTGTGCGAGGTTTTGAGCTCCAGAGTTCTTAGTGATATATGTATTGTTCACAGGGAATCATGAATGATATTGCCTTAGTCTTGATAATTGATTGATTTGCATGCTTATGTTATATGATCAAGGCCATGTTTGGAAGCCCTTATCTAGCTAAAAATTTCACCCAACAAGTTTAAAATTTTATACCCTTTTTGAACCTTGGCCTTAAACAGGATGAGAACCCTTGATTTGAAATTATTTATCTTGAGTAGGGTTGAGAATAATTTTATGTGATGAAAAGGTTCAAGTTTGGGGTTGTATGGGGAAAATTGAAAGGCAAAAGAAGAGCATTGAGTCCAAGTATTGAAAAGAAAAAAATGCATGAGTAAAGAAGAAAAAGAAAAAATTAAAAGCATGAAAAGGAACTCAATGCAAAATTGATAAAAAGGGAAGAAGTTGGGAATAAAGGAGTTTGGTGATAGAGAGAGTTTAAACTTGAACCTTTTCAATGATGAAATAGCTCTCTTAACTCAAGGATTTTGCAATCTAGAAAAACCAAATTTTCTTGATAGCCTAGCCTTATTACAAGCCTTGGAAAAGTCCTTGTGATGGTATTTGCATGTAAGGATTTTGATTGTTTTAGATAAATGGAAATATTGTTTTATATGACATGTGAATAATAAAGAGTGGAGTGATTCCTTAAAACACTTGAATGATTGAGTGAAACACTTGCTTGGTAAGAATTGTTGAAATCCATGTTTACATCTATGCTTAGTGAATTGATCATTCATGAATAAAACATCTCTTGGGAAATATTGGAGTAGGTGAATTAGATTGGATTGAAAGCATGCTTGCATTATGGTAGGATTCCACTGAAAATCTGAATTAACTTGTCATGAAGAAAAGGGTTTTGAATGTAGAACTACTTGATGAAAAATTGGAAGGCCAACTCTTGTTTTGTTTTGCTTGAGGACAAGCAAAGTTTTAAGTTTGGGGTTGTGATAACGGTCTCAAAACCGTTATTTTCATGCATAAATTTGATATTAAAACACACCCTTTGTAGCTTAAAATGAGCTTCGAATCAAGTAAAACTCTTAAGTTGTGTTACATGAGAGTCAAAAGTTGTTTTTAGAGATATTATGCTTGTTTTGCAGGGTTTTTGATGAAAATGGAAGATGGCAATGAAGTAAGAAGGTCATAGACTCAAGAATGAAGGAGAAAAAGGAAGAAAAGAAGAGTTTGTGAACCGCTCAGCGGTCAATTCCACCGCTGAGCGTCCTAGTGCAAGGAAAAGTTGTTGTCTGGCGCCTAGGCAGTGACGCTGAGCGTCCAGAGTGACAAGAGGCAAACCGCTCAGCGGTCATTTCTGGCGCCTGACGGTGGCGTGTGTTGAGGCAAACCGCTGAGCGGCCAATTTAGGCGCCTGGGCGGTTGTCTGTTTTTATATTTTGGATTCTGAGATCTTTTCTGTTATCTTTTTGGCTTATATTTATCCCTAGTACGAATCCAAATGTAATTCCTTTGGCAGAGAACAAAGTCCACAGCAGCTTTACACCTTTGAAGGAGATTTCTTGGATGCTTAGGCTCCACTTTATCAATTCTAGGGTTTGCTTTTTCCATTCTTCCATTCAATTCATCTAGTTTCACCATGATTATGGTGAACTAAACCCTTAGTTTTTGGGGAACAATGTAATCTTTTGAAACTCTCATATATTGAAATTCTTCTTTACTTTATATGCTTGTATATGCTTGATTTATCAATTGTTGGGTTCTTTACCTGTGCTTAATGCTTCTACAGTTTAACTCATTCGGTAGATGTTGTTTGTCTTTATTGATACGGGGACGTACGGTAATGTCATGAACTGAGGAGAATTCCTTGATTATGTTAATACTGCCTAGGGATAGGGGTAGGACGATCAATTGGATTTTGCTTCCGCTCATTATGCATTATTAGTTACTAGGGGAGGCTAGGGATAGCAAGCCGGTAATTAGTAATAGGCTCTTTTCACCAAGGGATTGGGTTAAGAGTAGACCAAGAAAGTTTGCATGGCAATACGATAAATAAGCAAAGTAAATAAGAAGAGTAGATATATGAGGGCGAATAAGATGAAATTGTAACCCCCAACAACCTCATTCATTCATAGTTTCTCTCGTCAATTGAATTCTTACATTTGCATGTTTATTTCTGTTTTGCATTTAAACAATTAAAATTATTTTCTTTACTCAAGTCTTAAACGATTAGTTTACACGAAAGATGAGGCCTTAAGAGTCCTTTGGGAAGAACGATATTGGGTTTACCAATTATTATTACTTGATACGATCTGGTACACTTGCCAGGGGTTTAACACTCAACACCAATTCCAATTGAAATAAAATGTTCTCCATGTGGTGATTGCCCTTGGGTGTGACAGCTTGGCCGTGGGCTCCATTCTTCTAATGTGCAAAAGATAAAATGAAATTGCTTCAACTTTGGAAACCGTGCCTTCCCACCAACTTCCACCTAATCCATTTGTTACTTCTTTCCTATTCATAAGCTCTCGGTTTCAGCGGCTTCACAAAGCTTTCTCCAAGCAAAGAATAAAATTTCCTTTCTCCATAAATGAGTGACCGAGTAATAGGTCCCTTCTCACCAACTTAAATGCAAATGTACTTAAAGAAAACTTTGTTTCAGCGTGTTCTTCCCAAGGAAAAGCTCCCCTTTGACCGAAAGATGCATAAGTGCTACAGCCATCAAGGAAATTCAATCTACTCCATGTAATCTACTTCCTTCTATAAGAAAAGTAAATAAATTGATAAACATCCAATGCAAAGCTCCTGGCACATCCCATCCTTTCTTCAAAATAAAATTAATCTACCCATTGCTTACTTGACTCCATAAGCTAGCGGTACATTCCCCATTAAACAAAAGAAATGACATGCTACCCTACCAAGCGTCCAATCACCATAAACTCTCACTTAATCTACTTTTCATTCATGAAAGCAAAGTAAAGGCTAGCACATCCCTTGCAGAACGAAAGGACCATTCCTACTTCCTAGAATGATAAAGAAATAAAATATGCTTCTAAACTCCATCCAGGGCTGCATTCTCCAACGTGAACAATCTACCTTTTTGCCAAATGAAATCTTGAAATGCTGAAGGTAACAACCGGATCAATGCTTCACGGCTGACACAAATGGAAAGCTCAATTGAAATGGGAAATTAAGAGAAGCGTACAACAACCACCCTTCAACAAAGGAATCCGTGCCTCAACTTTTCTCCAAGCAAGATAAGAAAATGAATGCACCGTGACTACTAAAGCAAATGAAAGGTGCATTCTTTAATTCATCCAAAATCCATAACAGTTAACATGGTTCAAGGAAAATTGCAATGTAAAAGAAAACGTTCTAGGAAAAGTCTCTAGGAGGTTGGCGGCCGCTGCCTCCCAGCACTGTGAGTGTCTTAAAAATTGGGGTGGGTCCACCCTAAAACCCTAAGGTGCTATGTCTTCTACCCTAACATTTGGGCCTAAACTATTTTGCCAACAATTGGCCCAATGTTTAAAAGTTTAATTAAAACTATCTGGACTACTAAGTTACAATGTAATTAAATTTAAAAAGTCTTTGTGTAGAGTCTTGAATGAATTGATGTCTTCTCTAATGTCCAAAATTGTATCTCCGAAATTTTCTCTGCAATTAATAATGCAAATAATTAGCTCAGAATATTCAAATTAATTAAAATTGGAATTTCCGATCAAATTAAGCACAATTCGGAAAAATGGGAAAATACCGGACATTTAAGCACAATTCCCTTATTAGTTCTAGCACAATAAACTAAATGCAGTCAAGAAAATATCGAATCATCAAAATAGACCACACTTAGTCTTTTGCACTCCTGGGCAAAATCAAGACGCAAATCAGGGAACAGTTCAACGAACATCAGGGAATTGACACAAACTCAGCACATGGAAAACAAAGACTCACAAGGAAGGAAGCAGAGTTACACAATTCTCAGGAAATCTGGACAAAGAAAAGAAGTAGATAGCATCCAACACAGAATCAGAGAAAACATATACTCATGAAGTCATCCAAGCAATTCAAATCATGTCAAAATGATCAGTCAGCTCAAGAGGTGAATTAAAAGCAGCAGAACCTCACAGATGCACACTATCAGTGTGTCTCTTAAGTGTTTAGGGTAAACAATGTCAACTCAATGCACTCGAGAAAGCAAGCAACAAACAGTCTTGGCAAGCCTCTAATATCAACACTCAAAACATATGCTTGTTCAAATCAAAAGGTCTTTTATGGATGCATGGGGCCAAGGACAAGGGAGGATAACTATGGATGAGAAGCTACAAACCAAAAGGAATAGAGGAGCAATGGGGAACAAGTGTAACACATTCAAACACACCCAGAACCTCTAATTCAATCCTCTTCTTGACTCCATTATTCACATAATTTTTTTATTTTTCTCATTTTTCTGTATTTTTTTTTCTTCTTTTTTTTCCCATCTTGTCTCTTTTCTTTCCTCTCTATCTAGAATACAACTGTAAGAGACAAGATACACACATATTTACAAAACAAAAGCAAGAAGAGGACCAACTAGCTAATTCATCTGAATCTCCCAAGAGACCACACTTATTCCCAAAACAATTCCAAAGCTCCAAAATTCCCTAAGGTTAAGGTAATCATAGTTTTTCACTTAGGGCTAGTGTATGGGCTTCAAAACAAAGAATTGGGGAAAGTATAGGCTCAAAAAGGGTTATCAAGGGATCAAAACAAGGTAGGCTCATCTGGCTAGAGAGGCTCAAGAACAAAACTACCTTTATCACTTTCAAACATGCATATTAATCAAGAATAATCAACAAGAGTCAAGCCAAGGCATATGTGCAAGCAATCAAGAGACATATTACACACAAGAAAGAACATGAAATGGATCAAATCTCACACAGGGTAATTCTGTCACAATAAATTCAACTCTCAACATCATAATCATCTTCCAAACAGAGAAAAGAAAGGATTTCCAATTAATCAGAGTATCAATGAAGTGAAAGACACATCTACAACCTAATCAAAGTCTAGAAATCAAGAGAGACATGCAAAACTGTACACAAGACACAACAAAAACTACCTAGAAAACAAAAAATTTAACGCAAAAAACATAAACTAACAACAAAAAATCAGAATCTCCCGCAATAGACCACACTTAAACTACACAGTGTCCTCAATGTGTCACAATCATCAGATCAGAAATCAGAATTATCAACAGATCATGGACAAGTGCAATAAAAGCGGGAAAGGGAGGAGAAGGGAAAAGAAAACTCCCCTAATCATGGTGGGAGTTTCCAATTTTGGACCGTTAGGGAGATGTTCTCCACCACTGGATTCAGCAAGGAAGTCTTGAGAAGGAACTGCTTCAGTCTCCAAATTTGATCAACTAGGGAGATGTCCTCCACAGCTGGATCTAAGCGGGTTCAACTGATGCCTATTGATGTTGAAGCTTTTGTGTATGCTTGCACCTTTGTTCTCCACTGTGGGTGTTTGTTGATCAAACTCATGTGTACCTCCTGTAACATGGTTAGTGCAATGTGGCTCCAAAGAAATGACATGTAGAGGTATAACACCCAATCCCAATGTAACAGGCTGACCCTCAGATATACCCTCAGAACATGAATTAATTTCAAATGTAGAAAAAATATCAACAATAGTCTCAGATTCATGTTCAGTACATGGAGAATAAACATTCAGACAAGATGGCAAAAGATGTTTCTCATCATGCAAAGAGTTGAAATCAAAAACATGCTCATCAATAATACAATCATCAATAACATACCTATCAACAACATGATCATCAAGAACAAAATCAATCTTAGGTATGTTTACCTCCACTTCCCTGAATGCGGCTAAAGTGGTGGAAGATGAAAGTGGTCTACCTATCTCAAAATTGCTATTTATACCTGCCTGGTCCTCAAAATTTTCTTCAGTCTCCTCAGGTGCAAGTGTGGGGACATAGGAGGATGGGAAAGTAGGTGGCGCAATAGTAGACTCATGAATTTGCTCCCCATTTCCTATGTGGATGGCATCAACATCATCTGGAAGCTAAACAACCTGAAATGGTGATTCCTCTGAAACATAAGACTGTTCCTCAGTGAGCTGAGTGGCCATCTGCCCCATCTGATTAGTCAAACTCTAAAAGGAAGCTCTGGTCTCCTGCTCAAACTCCATGTTCTCTTGCTGGAACTGAATGTTCTGAATAGTCATCTGCTCTAATAACTCCTTCAATGTAGGCTCAGAAGTAGTGGAAAGATGAGGAGTTGCTTGGGCAGGCTCATGAAAGTCCAACTGCTGTTGTTGTTGGACAAGGGGAGGCACACAAGTACTCTGGAATGGTGGTTCTTGATATTGAAGCTGTGAAGTACCATACCATCCCAAGTTAGGATCATTCCATCCAGGATCATTACTGCAACCATACTGAGCAGGGAAGAATTCATCCAAGAACATATGCTTAAGATCTTGCCAAGAAGTGATGGATCCTGGAGGAAGACAATACAACCAATCCCTTGCTGCTTCTTGTAATGAATGCGGAAATGCCCTTAAAAGCATGTGATAATCAGGGACATGAGGAGGTTTCATTGAAGAGCAAATGGTGTAGAACTCCTCCAAATGTCTATGTGGGCATTCGCCTGCAAAACCATGAAACCTAGGCAACAAATTTGTCAGTCCAGAGGTGAGAACGCAATGAACATCATCCTCATTAGGTGAAACTGGCTCCCTAGGAGCACTCTCAAGAATGAGAGGATGAGTCATATTGTTCTCAACATAAAAGTCAGCAGAATATGCATGAGAAGCAATATCAGAGTTAGATCTGGAAGGAGAATCATAATCATAGGCACACGCAGAAGAAGCAGTATTCACAAAAGCAAAATAGGTAGACATGTAGAAGGAAGGGGGAAAAGAAGAATGCAAAGAAAATATGCAACTAAAGTTATCTAAATGCAACAACACATGACACCACACACAAAACAGAACGACACACTCACAACACAAGAAAAAACACAACACACACTAACACAACAAAGACCTAAAACCGAACCGTTGGTCCCTGGCAGCGGCGCCAAAATTGATGGGCTGTCGCAACCCACACAAATTTAATGTGCAAGTAGAAATGCAGTATAGCTAGGAAATGACTCCTAGGTCCTCTCTCAAGGACCAATTTTGCAGTTCAAGAATTAAGTCAGACACGAAGTGGGGGGGGGATTTGTGAAAACGTTGTGGATGCGGATAAACAAAATCAAAACACGAATGCAAACAACAATGTAAACACAGATGCAAACAGAAAGGTAAACAGAAATGTAAAAACGGAATGTGAAAACGGTTGGTCATTAACTCAATCACTATGTTTCCAATCACAGATTAACGACAAGTACACATTACTCTAATCCAAATCCAACACGAATCACCCAACTAAGCGAAGGCTAATTCGGCTTTCAGAATTGCAAACTAAGCGAATGCAATGCTCAAATCCAATCAGTCATGCATCATACAGTCTAATCAACTAAGCGAAGATTTAACACCGATTAGGCAACTAAGCGTATACCTAATCGCAAGCACACAACAGATTAAATATTGAGCCAAATCAGATCAGCAGCATGGCAATTAAAGTGTAGATGTCTCATGAATAAACTACTCTAGCCTCTAATCCAGCACAGCTAACCGACTAAGCGAAGGTTAATCATGCTAGCATAATCACGAACTAAGCGAATGCAATACACCTATTCCATCTGATGTGTTCTATACAGATTGATCAACTAAGCGAAGATACAATCATCAACTGGGCAACTAAGCATATACCCAATCGTAAGAACACAGTCAAACCTCATAGAATGCCAGGCAGAGCAGAATAAACACAAGAACAGTCCAAGATATCTCAAAGAAACAATGTAACATGACTAACGACCAACCAACTAACCTAAGCTAACATAACAGTTAAATTAACACTACCAAAAATACTAGACAACAGTAAAGTAAAAGACGATGCTAAACCTAACAATACAAGAGACAAATATCCAGACATAATTAAAATGATTAACATGCAACACTAATTTAAGAAGATGAAGAACAATGCAACATATAAATTAAAATATTCTAAGCAAGAGAAATAACAAAACACAAACTTTGTCTACCATTCACGTGACTCAACATCAATTCCAATTGAAATAAAAGTTCTCCATGTGGTGATTTCCCTTGGGTGTGACAGCTTGGCCGTGGGCTCCATTCTTCCAATGTGCAAAAGATAAAATGAAATTGCTTCTACTTTGGAAACCGTGCCTTCCCACCAATTTCCACCTAATCCATTTGTTACTTCTTTCCTCCTCATAAGCTCTCGGTTCCAGCGGCTTCACAAAGCTTTCTCCAAGCAAAGAATAAAATTTCCTTTCTCCATAAATGAGTGACCGAGTAATAGGTCCCTTCTCACCAACTTAAATGCAAATGTACTTAAAGAAAACTTTGTTTTAGCGTGTTCTTCCCAAGGAAAAGCTCCCCTTTGACTGAAAGATGCATCAGTGCTGCAGCCATCAAGGAAATTCAATCTACTCCATGTAATCTAATTCATTCTAAAAGAAAAGTAAATAAATTGATAAACATCCAATGCAAAGATCCTGGCACGTCCCATCCTTTCTTCAAAATAAAATTAATCTACCCATTGCTTATTTGACTCCATAAGCTAGCGGTACATTCCCCATTAAACAAAAGAAATGACATGCTACCCTACCAAGCGTCCCATCACCATAAACTCTCACTTAATCTACTTTTCATTCATGAAAGCAAAGTAAAGGCTAGAACATCCCTTGCAGAATGAAAGGACCATTCCTACTTCCTAGAATGACAAAGAAATAAAATATGCTTCTAAACTCCATCCAGGGCTGCATTCTCCAACGTGAACTGATGGGCTGTCGCAACCCACACAAATTTAATGTGCAATTTAGAAATGCAGTATAGCTAGGAAATGACTCTTAGGTCGTCTCTCAAGGACCAATTTTGCGGTTCAGAATTTAGTCAAACACGAAAGGGGGGGTTGTGAAAATGTTTGCGTTGAACACGGATGAAAAATAATCAAAATACGACGAATATAGAAATTCAACTATAGAAATTATACAGAGACATAAAAATACGGAATCAAACAGGGAGAGAAAACAGTCAATCATTAACTTAATTACAATGTTTCCCATCACCGATTAACAAAATAAAGTCGCTACTCAAACCTCTAATCTAACAGAGTTGACCGACTAAGCGACGGTTAATCCTGTTTTCATAAAAGCGTACTAAGCGAACGCAGTGTCAATGTCAAATCTGATTTACACCATACAGTTTCATCAACTAAGCAAAGATGTCACACAAATTAGGCAACTAAGCGTATACCCAATTGCAGGTGCAAATACAGATATCACATTAACAAAGGTCAGAATAGAAAACACAGTTACGGTACAGAAATCTCAGGGAAATATTACAATATAGCTAATGACCAACTGAATTAATTTAAGCTACCATGACAATCATATCACAATTACTGGACATCAACACTTTTACAAACAAACTATCTAACGCAGTTAAGAATAATTAAATGCAACACTAACTCAAACACATAAAAACAACTCAACCTATTAATTAAACTAAGTGAAAACAAGAGAAATTAACAAGCCTATTTTAAATCTAGTAATTTATGTGACCAAGGTGCAATTAACAAATAAATTAAAAGTCCAATTGGCCAAAGAAAACCTCTTGGCCGTGAGTTATGTTCCACCAAGTCCAACTTCAATTTCCACCTTCAATAAGCCACAAAATGTGTTGAATTCTTGTCCCATGTGCACCATTCTCCAAGGAAATTAAATGTGTCTTCAACAATCCCAATAAAAACATCCTTTCTCTCTTCCCATGCAACAAAATTCGGACTCCACACTCCAAGACCCCAAATTGTCGAACCACCTTCACCTTTTGTGTACAATGTGCTCCAAAAACCAAAGTGCAATTGAAAGATACCTTGAGTGCTTTAACCAATGTGCCATGTAAGAAAAGTCAAATGAAAATGAACACCAAAGACCTCCTTTATCATGTGCAATTCTCGGCAGAATACTCACTAAAGACAAAGCTCAAAGTGGAAACATTCCTTGAGTGAAAATACCAACTTATGTGTTTGCCCAAAAGTGGTAAAAAATTAAATGCACCTTCTCTCTTCCTTCCGACCTCATTTTCGGTTTTCTTTCTCTACCATCAACCAACATTCACGTTTTCTTCCTCCCTTCTACCGAAACTAAACCCCAAGAAACCAAAGTTCAAAATGCAAATTAAGACAAGAACAATAAACCCAAACTTCTACTCATTTGATCCAACCAAACCTTCCCATTTCTTCAAGCTTTGGGTAAAAACGAAAATCAAACTCCTAGCTCAAGGTCCAACACCGTCCAACCATGAGGAAATAGCACAAAGTTCAGCTCATAAAATGCTTCCAATCAACAAAAATGAAACACAAGAAGAAAGTGGTTCAAGCTACAAACACCCACCAATCAACTCAAGTTCTCCTCACTTGAAAACTCAATGACAACCATATTCTTCTTCATTCAACAAAGAAAATTGAACATAAACATCCAAAGTGCAGAAAAAGGAGACGAAAATGTAAAATGGGTCGTCATTCAACCAAAGGAAACACCATGAAAATGCAAAGAACAAGCTTCAAACTCAAGCCCTCAACCTTCAAAACGAAAATATAAGAAGAGAAATGATAGAACTCCATTCCATTAAACAAGAACAAGCATTGTTGCAAGAAAGAGAAGAAGAAAAACGTGATCTTGTTCATTCATTGGCTTAAAACCGAAAGGGCACACCAAGCTCCCAAGAGAGTTCATACAAGGCAAAGCAAAGTGAATAATGAAGAGTCAAAAGTGAAGTGGCGGCTCCTCTCTTCTCAAGGCCGAGAATTACATAAAATGGGTGGGGTCCACCTCTAAAAGAAACCCTAGGGTTTGGTGCCAAGTGTCCCACACATTGGGCTTTTACAAAATTGCCCTTAAATGGGTCCAAAACACCTAATTCTAATTAAGGACTTCTAGAAAACGAAATTACAACTTTAATTAGAATCTAAATGACTAAATGTTGAGCCTTTGAATATCCTAATGCTCCAGATGATGTTTCCACAATTTCCTTGCAACCAGAAATGCGCTTAATCAGCTCAGAAAATCCAAATTAGCACAATTACGAATTTTCGACCAAATTAAGCAGAATTCGGAAAACGGGGAAATAACAGACAATTAAACACAATTCCCTGGTTTATTTAAGTGCAATAAAATAAATACAGTTCAAGAAATAACGACTCATCATGAACAATCCACCTTTTTGCCAAATTAAATCTTGAAATGCTGAAGGTAACAACCGGATCAATGCTTCACGGCTGACACAAATGGAAAGCTCAATTGAAATGGGAAATTAAGAGAAGCGTACAACAACCACCCTTCAACAAAGGAATCCGTGCCTCAACTTTTCTCCAAGCAAGATAAGAAAATGAATGCACCGTGACTACTAAAGCAAATGAAAGGTGCATTCTTTAATTAATCCAAAATCCATCGCAGTTAACATGGTTCAAGGACAATTGTAATGTAAAAGAAAACGTTCCAGCAAAAGTCTCTAGGAGGTTGGCGGCCGCTTCCTCCCAACACTGTGAGTGTCTTAAAAATTGGGGTGGGTCCACCCTAAAACCCTAAGGTGCTAAGTCTTCTACCCTAAATTTGGGCCTAAACTATTTTGCCAAAATTTGGCCCAATGTTTACAAGTTTAATTAAAAAATATCTAGACTACTAAGTTACAATGTAATTAAATTTAAAAAGTCTTTGTGTAGAGTCTTGAATGAATTGATGTCTTCTCTAATGTCCAAAATTGTATCTCCGAAATTTTCCCTGCAATCAATAATACAAATAATTAACTCAGAATATTCAAATTAATTAAAATTGGAATTTCTGGTCAAATTAAGCACAATTCGGAAAAACGGGAAAATAACGGACATTTAAGCACAATTCCCTGATTAATTCTAGCACAATAAACTAAATGCAGTCAAGAAAATATGGACTCATCACCTCGGCAACGGCGCCAAAAACTTGTCAAACCCCTGGCATGTGTACCAGATCGTATCAAGTAATAATAATTGGTAAACCCAATATTGTTCTTCCCAAAGGACTCTTAAGGCCTCATCTTTCGTGTAAACTAATTGTTTAAGACTTGAGAAAAGATATTAATTTGAGTGTTTCAAATGCAAAACAAAAATAGACATGCAAATGCAGGAATTCAATTGACTTAGAGAAAATATGGATTAATGGAGTTGTTGGGGTTTACAATTTCATCTTATCCACCCTCATATATCTACTCTCCGTTTTTACTTTGCTTATTTATCATATTGTCATGCAAACTTTCTTGGTCTACCCTTAACCCAATCCCTTGGTGAAAAGAGGCTATTACTAATTACTGGCTTGCTATCCCTAGGCTCCCCTAGTAATTAATAATGCATGATAAGCGGAAGCAAAATACAATTGATCGTCCTACCCCTATCCCTAGGCGGTATTAGCATAATCAAGGAATTCTTCCCAGTTCATGACATTACTGTACGTCCCCGTATCAATAAAGACAAACAACATCTACTGAATGAGTTAAACAGTAAAAGCATTAAATACAGGTAAAGAACCCAACAATTGATAAATCAAGCATATGCAAGCATATAAAGTAAATAAGAATTTGGATATATGAGAGTTTCAAAAGATTACATTGTTCCCCAACAGCAAAGGGTTTAATTCACCATAGTCAGGGTGAAACTAGATGAAATATAATGGAAGAATGGAAAAGGAAACCCTAGATTTGATAAAGTGGAGCCTAAGCATCCAAGAAATCTCCTCCAAGGGTGTAAAGCTGCTGTGGATGTTGTTCTCTGCCAAAAGAATTACATTTGGATTCGCACTAGGGCTATATATAAGCCAAAAAGATAACAGAAAGATCTCAAAATCCAAAAGATAAAAAACAGACAACCGCCCAGGCGCCTAAATTGGTCGCTCAGCAATTTGCCTCAACACACGCCACCACCCAGGCGCCTAAAATGACCGCTGAGCGGTTTGCCTCTTGCTGCTCTGGACGCTCAGTGTCACCGCCTGGGCGCCAAACAGTACTTTTCCTCGAACTAGGACGCTCAGCGGTGGAATTTACCGCTGAGTGGTTCACAAACTCTTCTTTTCTTCCTTTTTCTCCTTCATTCTTGAGTCTATGACCTTCCTACTTCATTACCATCTTCAATTTTCATCAAAAACCCTGCAAAACAATGCAAAACAAGCATAATATCTCTAGAAACAACTTTTGACTCTCATGTGACAGAACTTAAGAGTTTTATTTGATTGTAAGCTCATTTTATGCTACAAAGGGTGTGTTTTGATATCAAATTTATGCATGAAAATAACGGTTTTGAGATCGTTATCACCCGTCAACATAAAGAGGGCAGATTTGACGCCTTTGGCGAAATACTAGATGGCATTCACTCATGCCAACATTCAGCCGTGCCAACATGTTTCCGACATCACCATGCATCAGTTCATTTTCATTTACTGCATGCTGAGGCAGTTAGATGTGAACTTCGGGAAAGTCATTGCCAATGAGATTCAGAGCTGTGCTACTACTATGAGTAGCAGGACACCGCTTGGACATCCGTCCCTGATCACCCTTTTGTGTCAACAGGCTGGGGTGGATACTACAGTTCCACCATATGAGAGGCCTAGGAAGGCCATAGATGCTGCCTATTATCAGCAGTACTGTGAAGAAGAAGAGGCAGCCGGAGCACCTAGGAGACGTCCTAGGAGAGCAGCAGAACAACAAAAGCATGTATCTGTAGATGCACCGACATAGCACGCCGAGCCATTCCAGATGAGGGACATGTATATGTCCATGATGGAGGCTAGGATGGAGGCTCTTCGCAGAGGGCAGATAGCCACTGCTGAGATGATAGTAGGGCTATACGATCAGCCACCAGTGCACAAGTGGACCATGGACGAGTTTCATGGAACTATGGCTTGGCCTCAGGAGCAGGCACATGCCAGCGGGTCTAGAGCAGCTGAAGCACTAGGCATGGATGAGGATGACGAAGAAGATAACTTTGAAGATGTTGATGATGGAGACTAGGAGGATTCAGATGAGGACATGGATTGAGAGGGCATCTACTGATGGATGCCCATGCTCTAGACAGGGTTTTATGTTTCACTTTTGTACTTTGAATTTTTAGAATAGGTTGAATTTTGTTAAGTAATATAGGTGTCTGTGCTTGGCTTGAACACTATTTCTGACTAATGTTTGACTGAATGAAATGCATGATGAATCTATTTGATAATTATTGGATGTGGATGATGATTGAGTTGTGTTGCATGTTAATATCCAAGGAGAAAGTTCACTAGCTATGTGAACAGATGCGTGATGAATTATGATTGTGGTTATGATGCTAAGCAGGGTGTATGAATGGATGATGTGTGAGAAGGCATGTTGTGTAAGGTATTGAGCTCCAGAGTATTCATTGTTGTATGTACTGTTCATAGGAAAGCATGAATGATGTTACCTGAGTCTTGATAATTGATTGTATTGCATGTTTATGTCATATGATCAAGGCCATTTTTGGAAGCCCTTACTTAGCCAAATTTTCACCCAAAGTGATTAAAATGTTATACCCTTTTTGAACCTTGGCCTTAAACAGGATGAAAACCGTTATTTTGAAATTATTTACCTTGAGTTGGGTTGAGAATAATTGTTGAAAAGTTTCAAGTTTGGGGTTTGTTGGGAAAATTTGAATGGCAGAAAAAGAAAGGCATTGAGCTCAAGTGTTGAAAAAGAAAAATGCATGAGAAAAGAAAAGAAGAAAAGAAAAGGCATGGAAGATGAGCTCAATGTAAAAATAAAAGGAAAGAAGTTGGGAATGAGTGACATTGGTTAAAGAAATAGACTTTGTGCTTAAACTTTAAATGTTAAAATAGCTCTCTTAACTCAAGGATTTTTTGATCTAGAAGAACCAATTTTTCTTGTTAGCCTAGCCTCATTATAAGCCTTGGAAAAGTCCTTGTGATGGCATTGACATTTAAGAATGTTGATTGTATTAGATGAAGGGCAATTTTGTTTCATGTGACATGTGAATAGTAGAGAGTGGAGTGACTTCTTAAACACTTGAGTGATTGAGTGAAACACTTGCTTGGTGAGAATTGTTGAATCCTATGATTACATCTATGCTTAGTTGATTGATCATTCATAAATAAAACATTTGTTGGGAAATATGTGATCATGTGAACTGAATTGAATTGAAAGCATGCATACATCTTGATTAGATTCCACTGAAACTCTGAAATTGAGAAGTTCTTGTCATAAGAAAAATGAATTTTGGGATTGTTGAACTATTTGATGAAAAAAGTGGAAAGCCAAGTTTTGTTTTGTTTGCTTGAGGACAAGAAAAGTTCTAAGTTTGGGGTTGTGATAACGGTCTAAAAACCGTTATTTTCATGCTTATATTAATATCAAAATACACCCTTTATGGCTTAGAATGAGCTTAGAATCAAGTATAACTCTTAAGTTGATTCATTTGAGAGTCAAAAGTTGTTTTTAGAGATATTATTCTTGTTTTGCGTTGTCTTGCAAGGTTTTGATAAGAATTAAGGATGGAATTGAAGAAGGAAGGTTTTAGACTCAAGGAAGAAGAAGAAAAATGAAGAAAAGAGTCTATGCACCGCTCAGCGTCAAAATGCACCGCTGAGCACCATTATTCGAGCGAAAGCCACTGTCTGGCGCCCAGGCGGTGGCGCTGAGCGTCCAGAGCGATTAGAGGCAAACCGCTCAGCGGTGAAACTTACCCCTAAGCGGTGGTACGACTTGAGGGAAACCGCTGAGCGGTAAAATTGGACGCTGAGCGGTTGTCTGCTGGGCTTGGGCCTAAATTCTGTTACTTTTCTGTGCTATATATAGCCCCAGTGTGATTTGAGAATTATTCTTTTCTCTAAAGAGGACGTCCAAAGCTATTCTACACTCCTTGGAGAAGATTTCTTGGATGCTTAAGCTCTCCATTTTATCCAATCTAGGGTTTGCTTTTCCATTCTTTGATTGTCTTTCATCTAGTTTCACCCTGTCAATGGTGAACTAAACCTTTTGTTGTTGGGGAACTAAACCTGTAATGCATCCTGCAAACATTAGGCACAAAACCCTAGAAAAAATTTATTAGAACAAAAATAAAATAAACATAAAGTCAAGTCAAACTTAATCAAATTCACACTACTAGAAAAGTTAAACCACGAGTCTCCGGCAATGGCGCCAAAAACTTGTTAAACCCCTGGCAAGTGTACCAGATCGTTATCAAGTAATATATAAATGGTAAGGCCGAGTATCGTCTCCCAAAGGACTCTTAGGCCTTCTCTTTCATGTAAATTGATCTTATAAGACTTGAAAAAGAAATAATTTTGTGGTTGTATGCAAAACGAAAATAAACATGCAATTGCAAGTGATTCAATTGGCAAAGAAAAAATATGAATTAATGGAGTTGTTGGGGTTTACAATTTCATCTTATCCGCCCTCTTATATCTACTTTTCTTATTTAATTCGCTTTATTATCTAATTGTCATGCAAACTTTCTTTGCCTACCCTAAACCCGATCTCTCGGCGAAAAGAGCCTATCACTAACTACTAGTTTACTATCTCTAGTCTCACTGAGTAATTAGCAATGAATATATTACAGAAGCAAAATACAATTGATCGTCCTACCCCTATCTCTAGGTAGTATTGCTTAATCAAGGAATTCCCTATCAGTTCATGACTTCCCCGTACTTATCTGTATCGACAAAGGAAAATATCTTCTACCAAATGAGTTAAACAATAAAACCATTGAGCATAGAAAAGAAACCCAACAATTGATAATATAAGCATATGAATAAAAATAAGAATTTCAATATAAGAGAGTTTCAAAAGATTACATTGTTTCCCAACAACAAAGGGTTTAGTTCACCATGAACATGGTGAAACTAGATGGAATTAAATTAAATGAAAGAATGGAAGAGTAAACCCTAGATTTGATAAATTGGAGCCTAAGCATCAAAGAAACCACCTCCAAGGAGTGTAGAACTGCTCTGGACGTCTTTGCCTGCCAAAAGAATACTCTGAAGGTCGCACTGGGGCTATTTATAACGCATAAAAGTAACAGAATTTAAGCCCAAGCCCAGCATTCCACCGCTTAGCGCCTTATTTGACCGTTCAACGGCACCGATTGAGCGAGAGGCAGTGGCTCCTCCCTCGAGTCTGGCGCTTAGCGCTGGAAAATAGTGCTGAGCGGTGACTTTGACTCTTCTTTTCTTCCTTTTGCTCCTTCTTTCTTGAGTCTAAGTCCTCCCTTCTTCACTTCCATCTTCAATTCTCATCAAAACCCTGCAAAACAATGCAAAACAAGCATAATATCTCTAAAAACAACTTTTGACTCTCATGTGACTCAACTAAGTGTTTTACTTTATTCTAAGCTTATTCTAAGCCATAAAGGGTGTGTTTTTATATCAAATTTATGTATAAAAATAATGGTTTGTAAACCGTTATCAAGCTGACTCTCCTAGTTCACTCACAAGACAAAAGTTCTCCCTTTTCTCTCGGTTTCAGCACTTGATGCAGCTGAATAAATTTCCTTTGCTTCCAAATTGAAATATATGAATGCAGTATCTTCTCAAAGAGTCACAATTTCTCCAATTAAAGCAACTTTGCATAGAAAATTATTCCAGATTTAGCAGAGCACACATTGCAAGCAACTACAAACCCTAACAACAGCAGTTCAATCACAACAAAAGTAGTTGAAGGTAGACGAAACTCCCTTCAATTTAGATGACTGCTTATAGCGTGATCTAACTAAACTAATCAGTTGCGCACACTGTTGCAACTATTGATAATTCAACTTCTAAACAACATTTATACCTGTAGAGATCAACCAAAAAGAAGACTGCACAACTATAAATAGTTAGCACAGTTCAATTTCATAGTTATTTCAGCACTTAAACAAGAACACACAAAGCTAACAAAATCAGGTTTAACTCTGGAAGCTTAAAGCACTCAAAATGGAAAGGTGTGGAAGGGAAATTATCCCTTGGCAGTTCAAAGCTGGAGAGTCTTTTAGACCACCGCCACCTAAGATGCTACCAAGCACACAGACCTCTCTTTCAATTTCCAAAAACCAAAGTGATATCAGCTTCTCAGATAAGATTGGCTAGGCTAATGCAATGGGCAGGTAAAACAGGACAAGACAACCACTAAAGAAAAGGAAACTGACAGCACTGTCAGAGCAGCTGCAGTAGAATGGTTAGCGTGGAATAACAAACCAAGAGGGTTTTTAATACAAACGTGTGCCTTTTAATTTCTACTCAATTTGTCTTACTATGCAAATAATAAATATAAATAAAAGACTAAGGTTGAGAGAAATTTGCACAGATGATTTTTATACTGGTTCGGATCTTACCAATCCTACGTCCAGTCGCTTATCTCAAACCAAGATAAACAATTCACTAATCACAAAATAATTACAAATTATAATCACAAAGAAACAATTTGTAAGAGTTTAGAAACCACCTCTTTTGATACCAGAAGAGATGAACCTGCACCTCCTTTGAGTCTTCACAAAGGATGAGACACCTCCTCAGAATACTTCACGAAGGATGAAACACCTCCTCCGAATACTTCACGAAGGATGAAACACCTCCTCTGAATACTTCACGAAGGATGATCCTCTTCCACACACCTCCTCAGATGTACCAAGGATGAACCGGATATTCCTCTGTCACCATAGTAGCACTTCACCAGCTCCACAGACGAAAGTTTCTCAAGACGAACAAGAACACACAATTAACAATGATTTCTAAGTTCTAAAGCACAAGGGAAGAGTTGTTGTTGATGGATAAAGAGAGCTTATTTATAGACTCAGCCAAAAACTCTTTCATTCTTCGTAACTGGCCATTTAACGCTTTTAATCGATTAATATTACTGTTAATCAATTAAATGAGTACAACGGCTAGTTTTCAAAAACCAGAAAACTCCAACAGCTAGTTTTAATCAATTATTCTAAGAATTAATCGATTAACTAATCGATTAAAAAAGGAATTAATCGATTATTCCCTTGCCAGTTGAGTTTTCAGCACCTGTAATGTTTTAATCGATTAATACTTGGTTTAATCGATTAAAACCGTGCATTTATGATTCTGAATAGCAAATATAAAATATGAAGGTACAAGAATCAAAACCCATTACAAATCGAAGTTCTAAGCAATAAACTACAATTATTACAAAAAAATAAGTCTTCAAAGGATCTTCATGAATCTTCATTTCTCTTGACTTGATTTGGACATCATCAAAACTTCATCTTCATCATTTTGCTAACATTCTCCCCCTTTTTGATGATGATCAAAAACTCCTTTGATTTAAAGCTTTTGGTAATAATCTGGATAAAAACACAACACATGAAAGACAAGGGCATTAGTGAATAACAATAAGCTTTAAGATATTTTCTCCCCCTTTTTTATCATAATTAAAAAGTTGTGTTTCATGTTCTCCCCTAAGATAATACTCCCCCTTAATAAAAGCATGTATGCATAAAATATATTTCAAATATAAAGATCCATTCAAACATATATAATAGGAGATTTAAAACATAATTTTAGGATAAAGAACTTTTTCTCTTTTTTTTGTAAAAAAAAAAATACATTGATCCATATAATATAGGAATTTTAAAGCATATAGAAATATGGCTAAATTTTCAACAATGCAAAAATGCACAAAATGGATCAAAAATGCAATCCTAAGAGATTTATAAAATTCCTAGATCTTTTCTAATGTTACCCCTTTAGAAATGTCTCCAATTTGATAATGATAATTTGTTGAGATCTTCGTTTTGAGGATTGTCAACATTCTTCTCTTCTTTTATTGTCTTCTGCAAGTCTTCATTATTACCTGCATCTGATTTAACTGACTCAAGAGGTTTTGTCTCAAGGTCTACAATTTTATGAAAGACAACATGCTAGGAATAAAATTTTCTCAAATTTTTTTAAAAAAATTTAAAATATTTTAAAAAAAATCTTAAAAATTAAACATTGTCCTTTGGGTTATATAAAAAAAAATTGAATCACTTTACAACCCAAACATATCTACCACTTGGAACACCATAATGCTTTATTTTACATTTATTTGAAGTATGACCCTTTTTCATAAAATAAAAGCATGATATAAAGTTTGTGTTCCTATAAGTTGTTCCTTTTTCTACCTATGTTATACGGGTTCTATTATTATGTTTATTTTTAATTTTAGGAAAATACTTATTTTTAACAACCTTATTTTTATTATTTTTACTACATTCTCCTTTGGTTGTATGTTCTAGCAGTTTCTTAAATTTTTCACAAGAAGCACATTCATCACTACTAGTAAATTTACCCTTTTAAAAGAAATAAAACTTTATTTTTCAAATCTTTATTTTCTTCAAAAATATTGATGGATAAAGAGAGCCTATTTATAGACTAAGCCAAAAACTCTTCCATTCTTCGTAACTAGTCATTTAACGCTTTTAATCGATTAATATTACTATTAATCGATTAAATGAGTACAACGACTAGTTTTCAAAAACCAGAAAACTCCAACGGCTAGTTTTAATCGATTATTCTAAGAATTAATCGATTAACTAATCGATTAAAAAAGGAATTAATCGATTATTCCCTTGCCAGTTGAGTTTTCAGCTCCTGTAACGTTTTAATTGATTAATACTTGGTTTAATCGATTAAAACCATGCATTTATGATTATGAACATCAAATATAAAATATGAAGGTACAAGAATCAAAACCTATTACAAATATAAGTTCTAAGCAATAAACTACAATTATTACAAAAGCTTTTAATAACAAAAAAATAAGTCTTTAAAGGATATTCATGAATCTTCATTTCTCTTGACTTGATTTGGACATCATCAAAACTTCATCTTCATCATTTTGCTAACAAGCACAACAGAGTAACAACTCTAGACAGACTGTAGATTAGATGAAGGAAAGAAAAGAAAAGTTTCAATTATAAACTGCTGAAAAGAGTTCACATGGATTGAAACAAAACCAAGACAAGCAAATAAAAACAAGCTATTTAGAAGAGCTGGCACATAAATTGAACCTACCAATAGCTCTAAAACAGATTAAGAAAGAAAGAAAACACAAACAAGAAGCTACTGAATTGTCAAAGATAAACCCAGTTCTAGTTTCCAACGTCTGGTTCTGTGTTTTAGTTTCAAAAGCATGGATTGCACAGGCCTATTTAGCTTTTCAGAACGTTTTTCTTGATGTTTTTGATGAATATTTTTAGGCTAACAATAATATGACCTCTCCTTTTGCTACAATCCAATTACAATGCTCAAAACTAGAATCAGAATTATATAGTTGTTGCAACAATTTATGAAGAAAAACAATGGTAAAAAATTTCGTGGTTCAAGTGTTACCAATGAGGAGCATTAGTAAATCTTGAAGTAAATTGTTTTGATGATGCTACAAGAAGTTTAACCTGAAGAAGATATTTGAGATATTTTTTTGAAAGAAATTTATAGAATATGAATGTAGTAGGAAAGTCCTCAAACTTTGTAAAACTTGTATTTTAGATAATGTACTGAAATAATCGATTATGAGGAGGAATAATCAATTATCATGAGTCTTTCAGGAATAATCGATTATCACTCCAAATAATCGATTATCACAAGTCTGTTCTTGAAAAGTTATTTTGAAAACCCTATAACGGACTTGGATAATCGATTATCACTTACAATAATCGATTATTACTGGCAGTTAAGACTTGAGCTTTGATATTCAGAGTAAGTGGCTATATATTGGACTTCTGAGAACTTCAGAAGCAACGTTGTTGAACAGAAGCTCTTGCAGAATACTGTTTGTCAGAGGATGTTCTCAAAAGCTATAGTTCAGGTTCCCTTGCTTGGTCTTGTGAATAGGAGAAGCTCGCGTTTCGTGTGTCGATAGTCGGCGCGGTTCTCTTCGAGTTGGCATAGTGTTCATCTTCCGGTTCATTTGTCGAAGGAAGGTTTAATCATATTTTTATCCATTACTGTTGAAATCTGTAAAACTGTTTTTAGTGAAACTGTTAATCACTTTTTATAGTGATTAACGACTGGACGTATATTCTTTTGAATCGAACCAGTATAAAAATTACTTGTGTGATTTTTCTACTCCCTATACTCTTTAATTTTGTCTGCACATCAACTGTTCGACAAATTTTCTCTTAGAAAATTTATTTCTGAAAACTTACCATTTTAATTTAGAAGGGTGACCGAACACGCTTTCTGCTACTTTAAGTTTTATTTCGCTGTGTTATACTCTCCGAACGATATCGATTGTTCCAACAATTGGTATCAGAGCTTGCTTTGATAGTTTTTCAAAATTTTCAAAAATGGTCGGTCATAATCAAAATCTTGTATATGCCGAGGGTGCTTCTATTAACAGACCACCACTTTTTACTAGTGATAATTATGCGTTCTGGAAAGTCAGATTGGAAATTTTTATGGGGTCTGTTGACAGAGGTATCTGTGAAGCAGTACAAAATGGTCCTTTTATTCCTAAAAGCACAGTTGATGGTGTAGAAGTAGAAAAACCATATTTTAATTGGACTGCTGAAGAAAATAGACGAGCTCAGTTTGATATTAAAGCTCGTAATATTATTTCATCTACTGTTGTACTTGATGAATTTTATAGAATTTCAGTGTGTTAGACAGCACATGAAATGTGGAAAGTTCTCAGAGTCACACATGAAGGTAAAGAGGACGTGAAACGTGCAAGGAAGAACACTCTCATCCAGGAATATGAGATGTTCAATATGCAACCTGGAGAAACTATATCAGATGTCCAAAAGCGTTTCACTGACATAGTGAACCACTTGACTGGTTTGGGTAAGACTTTTGATACTGATGAATTGAATGTCAAAATTTTGAAATCATTGGACAGGTCTTGGCAACCAAAGGGGACTGCCATCTCAGAGTCACAAAATCTCTCTCAAATGACGATGCCAATTCTGTTTGGAAAGCTCCGTGAGCATGAGCTTGAACTGAAAAGATTAACTGCTAAAGAGGATCAAGGTAAAAGGAAGCACTAGCCTTTAAATCCGAGATCTCAAAAGGCAAGAGCTCTAAAAAGTTTGAACATGATGATTCTAATGATGAGGAGAACATGAGCCTCATGATAAAGAAGTTTGCTAAGTTTATGACATGAAGAACGCGACACTGAAAAGGTCTCTGTACCTACCATATGCCTGGCTCGTAAGCAAGATTTTGGTTCTTCAAGGTGTTGAAGTAAGAAATGAGGAAAAGTGCTTTTGGGGGTCCTCAAATGTTTTCGACAAAGATTCTTTAATGTCTCTTAGTTTGGTGAAAACCATAAAAGGATGGATTTTCATGGGAGAGGACAAATTAGAACATGGCTTAGCGTGCGCCTATATTGAAAAGAAGGACTGCTCGAATTTCTTTCCTATGTCTAAGTTTGAAATTTATGCTGCTGAACATATTAGAATACTCCATGAGAAATTCGACAATCTTGCAGAAGAACGCAATGTTGATCAACGGATTGATACAGAAAGCTCCTCTGAGGAAGAATAAACTAAATCTTACTAATTTAGATCAGGACACCTGAAAGTTTCTGTACCTTGTGTTTATAAGTGTAGTTTTTTAGTCTTAGGATGTCTGAATTTTTCTTTTTGATAATGGCTTAGAATACCATTCTGTTTCATTTTGTTTTGTTCTTTCCCTGGTCTCTCATTGTAATATCTTTGAACAAGAAATGAATATCATTATTTTGATTCTAATTCAATTGCTTTAATCTGATTGATTATATCTACTTTGATTGAATGATTGCATCGACTTAGTACTGAGTGAAGTTGATTATGCATGTCTAAACTGTTACATTATTCTGCATATTCACTTCTTATTGGATTAGTTTTCTTGCATAACTAAATTGCTTGATCTATAAGAGATCTCTGAAAGGTTTTGCAGGAAACATTGCTTGGAAATCACTGCTGCAATCATAGCTCACTGAGAAGCAATGGAATTGACTGAGACAATAATTCAATCGACTTGACCTTAGCAGGGTTATAAATTCCATCACTGGAATTTGGATATTATGTTGATTGATTATCTTATTCTGTTTATCTTCAATATATCTCTGATTCTAATTGTGTGATTCATATATGAGATTATATTGTGAGATTGTTGATGATTGTATCTATGCATGATGAATTTGCTTGAAATCATATACATGATACAATTCTGTTTTATATTGGATGTATACTCTGATTGTTACTGTACTGTATTGTGCATCTGAACTTGATTGAGAAAAATATGCATAATGACAGGGGGAGCACTACACACTTACACATATTTTTTCACATGCCTATACTTTAGGGGTAGTTATCTTTTTCATGTGAATATATATGATAGGGGGAGCATCACTGCATGTTTTCAAACTGCTTATATTTCTTATTGATGCATCTTTGTATGGTTTATCAACATATCATATCTAGAAGCATACCTTTTTTGTTAATGCACAAAGGGGGAGAAGTATTGTGAAATGCTATCTAAGTATTGTGAAATGCTATCTGCTTGATATATTGCTGATTGATTGTGTTACATTTAGTGTATTTGAACTGCAATTTGATTGTTATATTATGTGCTTACTCTGAATTTGGTTTGTTCTTGTGCAAACATGGTTGTTTATTAATCATGGTTGTGCATCATAAAAAAAGGGGAAGATTGTTGAGATTGTTGACAACACAATATCTATATCACTCTGGTTTTTGATGATGACAACACATTTTTAATAACACATGTATTGTAATGTGTTACATGCTCTAATCCTTAATATTGATTATTATCTTGATGAACACGTTTGTATGAAATCTGATATATGAATACATATTCACTATTCTGATATATGTGACATTTGTTGTGATTGCATTACATATGTTTTGGAAAAGGAAAATCAGATGCACTTTTATGAACTTACATTGTGCGGCATAACTGCAAGTTGTAAGTCGACTTCATTATGGGGGAAGTCGAATTAAGCTCGTGACTATGCACAAATTTTCAAATATAGTGCTATATGAGATTTTGCATTGAAAAGAATTTGAAAATGAACTGTTTTGTCAAAGTCGACTGTGTGCGCCACACATTTGACTATATTAGTTGTTTTATTGGAAATTCTGTTGTGCTTATGAACAATAACGACTATATTTTAAAAAGTTAGTTGAGCATTGAATGAAAGTCAACTCTAATAAATGTGGAATTAATTTATTTGACTGGACTGCTACTAATTTGACTTATCTGTTATAACTATCAAGGATAATCGACTGTATTAGTAGCGTATCCGACTACAGGAGTGTCTGATTTATAAATAGATAAGACCTGAGTTGTTTCAGAGAACTTTTAGAAGTCTAACATTTCCATATTTTGTTTCAGATTGTTTCTCTGTGATTTAGAGCTCCAAGAACTCATAAAGATGATGGTTGTGATCTTTCTTTGAAGAGTTTCTGAAGGAGATTGATACTGCGCTTACTGCTTGATCAGAATCTGCACAATTGAGGTGTTCTCTGGTTGATCAAGATTCGTGTTTGCATTCCATGGTGATTGCTATTGTACCTGTTGTGACTACAGGGGTTGGACTCGTGGAGTCTGGTACACTTTGAGGGTTGTTCAAAGTGGGTTGCAGATTGCAGGAGAGGTGATATCTTGTTGCAAGTCTTACTGTGTGGTTTGCCTATATTTTGGTTAGAGGGTTAGAGAGGTGTTTTATATTTTTGACGTGGAGGTCTCAATAAAGCCTTGTTGTAAAAACCTTGACCATTATAGTGCATTTGCTTCCTGGTATTGGAAGGACACTGGATGTAGGCATTGAAGCCAAACCAGTATAAAAACATGCGTTTGAATTCTCTATCCCTATTCTTTTACATTCATTTGACTTTACATTTCATGTAGTCAACTTTGATTTTCCGCTGCACTTAAATTTCTATTACTTGCGATTCAACAAAGTTTGTAAAGTTTTTTGCTTTGTGTAAAAGATTGCGAAAAGACTCTGATTTTGAAAACTCACCAATTCACCCCCTCTTGGTGTTAAAACGAAGCCTATTTGTTTTCCAACACAAGCTAGTGACATTAAAGAAGCGCTTGCTGGGAGGCAACCCAGTTTTTGAATTTTTTTTTATCTTTTATTTTGTTTCATTTTATTTTATTTTATTTTATTTTTTTTCTTTTTAATTTAGTTGTGTGGTTTGGATTTGATTTTCTGTTTTAGTGTGTTTGAGTTCTTTTTTTAGGTTATATGCTGCTTCTGATGGTAGTAATGGCAGCATCTACTGATGGATGTTAGATGATTAGGCATCTACTGATGGATGCCAATGAAGATGAGAAAGATTGGTGTGTACTGAGGGATACCAATGAAGATAAGAAATATTAATATCTACTAATGGGTGGTATGTGATTAGACATCTACTGATGGATGTTACCGACAACATCTACTGAAGGATGCTATGATAAAGACTGGAGCAAGCTAGTGACGTTAAAGAAGCGCTTGCTAGGAGGCAACCCAATTTTCTGAACTTTTCCTTTTAAATTGGTTATTTTTTTTATTGTACTCTGCTTGAATGAATTAAACTGCTTTGATTCAACTATGCTGTATTTTGTGATGAGTATTGCTTTGTGAGATTCTGGTGTATTGATTGATGTTGAGATGATGCATGATGTGATAATATACAAGTGATGACTCACAATGTATGAAACAGGTGCTTGAGGTAAAATTTTATTGAGATATTGAGCAGGGTGTTTTTCTGAATTCTGGGACTCTTGAGTCTACCTGTGTGAGGATTGAGCTTCAGACTTTTCTTGTGAATAATTTATATTACTTTGGAAGCATAAATGATTTTTCCCAAATTTTCTGTGATTCAACTACTTGCTTGCAGGTTTCATATGATCAAGGCCATCTTTTGTTATCCTTTATTCTTTTGGCATTCAAATGATTTTTGCCCACTCAAAAGAGAACAATTTGTTCTACCCTTTGAACCTTATGCATGTTTTGAAAAATCTTTTTGAGAATCTTAATGCAAGGTAAAGTTGGGAAAACTAAGAGAGTTTGTTCTTGAATGATAAAATCATAAATGTCTCTCTTAACTCAAGGAATTTTGCTGACTAGAAAAACCAGTTTCCTTCTTAGCCCAGCCAAGTACAAGCAATGAAAAGCCCTTGTGATGATAACTTGCTTGTGAGTATGTTTTATTGTGGTTAAATGAAAGGCAAAATTAATATGTGTGACATTGTGATGGCAGAGTGAAAAAGACACCAACACCTCACTATACACCTTTGGGTTGAGTGATACACTTTTGAGTGCTTAAGTGAAACACTTCCCTTGGTGAGGATAGTTCTTTGAATTTCTGATTACATCTTTGCTTGGTTGATTGATCATTCTTAAGGATAGCATCTATTGAAAGTGTATGAGCATCATATTGAATTTGATTGAATGAAGGCATCTGTACATCTTGATTGAGATCCTTATTCTGAATTAATAAAAGTGATTTCTTGTCTTTGAAGGAAAAAGTTTTTGAAAAATGTTGAGTCATTGTAATGATTATTGTGAAAAGTTGAGTTACAGTGTGTTTTGCTTGAGGAAAAGCAAAGTTCTAAGTTTGGGTTTGTGATAACGGTTTAAAATACCGTTATCTATGATGTTTACTAAATGCACCATTTTCTGCTTAGAAACTTGCTTGAACTCATTTTTTTTCTTTAGTTTTGTGAATAAGAGAGTTGAGGTTGAACTTAATGATTTTTTGACTAATTCCCTTGATTTTGTAGGATATTGGAATGACTTTAAAGAAGAGATAAAATACCAAAACATTGAAGTGCAGAAAAGTCAACCAGAGTGCAGAAAAGTAAACCAAAGTGCAGAAAAGTCAACCAGAGTGCCAGAATTTGCACTCGACATTCACTGCCCGAGCGCCCTCCCTAGTACCTGGGCGGTGGGGCCTCGAAGCTTGGGCGCCCAATTGAAGGCTTAGGCCCTACATGAGCCCCGTTCACCGCCCGGGCGCCCTCTTTGGGCACCTGAGCGTCGGGTTTCGTGGATCAGGCCTAGTTTCTGCTCTGTTTTGACTCTATTGGATTGGGCCCTATTTTTGCTCGATTTTGACTCCATTTAAAGGACCCTAAGTCTCTAGGTTTTGTATCTCTGGCAGAGAAGAGCATAAAAATACACTCTCTTCCCAATTCTTAGGCTTTCTTTCTCAATCTCTTCCATTATTCATAGAGTTCCCCCATGTCTATGGAAACTAATTTCTATTTGTTGTTGGGGATGATGTAATCTTGTAAACTCTCATGTATTTGAATTTATTCTTTATTCTATATGTTTTTTAATTAATTGTTAGAGTAATTATTTGTTTCAACGCTTGTTGTGTTTAACTCATTCATTAGCATGTTTTATGAATTGCATGAGTCCTGGGAGGTTCCTTACAATTCAGGTTCTTGTTGAATTACTCCCAAGAGTAATATTGCCCAGGGATGGCGGTATGAGTCTTCGTCGTCTTAACCTCTTGATCTTCACATCTTATTATCAGGAATGCTAGGAATTGTATGAAATGGTAATTTGGGACAGGCTTATTCGTCGAGGGATCAGGTTTAGGTGATTTAGTAAGGGACATTGACATTAATGCAAAAAGAAGAATTCTTATATACATGAGAGGGAACTTGCTGAAAGCTAACCCCAACAACATATCCATATCATATTAATCAACATTCGTTCATCTCTGTGCTTTTTTGCTATCGATCACTTGCATCCATATTTAATTTTATGTCCTTGCATTCAAACCCAATGATTTCTTTTATTTTAAGTCTTAATTAATCTTGTTATCACATAAATATTTAGCACCGAGAGTCCTTTGGGATACGATACTTGGTCTTACCATTTTATATTACTTGTGTGACTCGGTACACTTGCCGATTTGTCTTAACACTAACATCCAACCTTGCTCTCATGTCTAGGGCTATGTTCTTATATTGCGTGCTGAGAGAATTGAATATCAACATTGGCCAGATAATAGCAAATGAGATCAAGAGTTGCGCTGTCACTACAAGCAACAAAGCACCTTTGGGGCATCCTTCTCTCATTACACACTTGTGTCAGCTAGTTGGGGTAGATATTTCTACTCCACCATTGGAGAGGTCGAGAAAGGCCATTGATGAGGCCTATTATAGGCAATACTGTGGAGGAGATGAGGCGTCCCAGCCAGTGCCTCAACTATGCCCTAGGAGGAGAGTTCCACCACTGGGACATGCACCAGCTCATGAGGCAGAGCCTTTCCAGATAAGAGACATGTACATGTCTCTAATGGAGGCCAAATTGCAGTTCCTCCACAGAGGGCAGGTGGCCACAATTGAGATGATTATTGGGCTTTATGACACGCCACCTGCACACAGGTGGACCATGGACGAGTTCAACAACGTGGTGGCATGGCCAGAGGAACAGGCATAGGGTAGTGGAGATGGAGCAGCTGAAGCTCCAGATATGGAGGATGATGATGAGGATGCTAACTTTGAGCCTACGAGTGAGGTTTTGAACTCCAAAGTTTTTGATTGAATGTTTGCCATCTACTTGAAAGCATGAATAATTTTGCCAAGTTTCAATGATTGATTGAATTGCATGTATGTGTCATATGATCAAGGCCATTCTTAAATAAGCCCTTACTTAGCCAATGCAACATTTTCGTCCCAAAGCAAAAAGATCATGATGTGTTCTACCTTTTTTTTTGAACCTAAGCCTTAAACAGAATGTGAAAACCATGTTTGAAAATCTTTACCTTGAGTTAAGTTGAGAATTATTGTGTGGTATCGATAAAGGTTCAAGTTTGGGGTTGTTGGAAAAATTGAAAAAAAAATTAAGCATTAAGCTAAGGTGTTGAGCAACGCATGAAAAGATAGAAAAGATATTATGAAAAAGATAAGCTCAATGCAAATAAAAGGGAATATTGGGAATGAGTGAGATTGGTAAAAAGAGAGTTTGTGCATGAATATTTGAATGACTCTCTTAACTCAAGGATTTTGTGGTCTAGAAAAACCAATTTTTCTTGTTAGCCCAAGCCACATTATAAGCCTTGAAAAAGTCCTTGTGATGACATGTGTGTGATGATGATTGATTGTGGTAACTGAAAGGCAATTTTGTTTTATGTGACATGTGGATAGTAAAGGGAAAAAGTGACCTCTAAAAACACCCGAGTGATTGAGTGAAACACTTTGTCTGGTGAGGAATGATTCCATGAATTTATGATTATATCTGTGCTTAGCTAATTGATCATTCATGAGAAGAGCATCTGTTGGATATTATATGATTGTGTGAACACCATGATGAGTTGTTACAAATTGAAGCATGTGTGCATCTTGACCAAAATCTATTGATGAGCAGACTTGAGTGATTACTTGTCTTGAAAGAAAGAGCTTTTGAATGTGATTGAACCATTGTGATGATTGGTAGAAGACTGAGTTGCATCTTGTTTGCTTGAGGACAAGCAAAGTTCTAAGTTTGGGGTTGTGATAACCATTAAAAAACCGTTATTTTTATACTTAAATTTGACACTAAACACACCCTTTATGAGTTAGAAACTAGCTTGAAATCATGCATTTTGCTTAAGTTAGAGAATAGAAGAGTCAAAGGTGGTTTTCTTGGTTTTATGCATGGTTTTCCTTGTTTTGGTAGGATTTAACATGAATTGAATGAAGAAAGCTGAAGTAGGAAAGAGTTGGAATCTGGGAAAGATGGAAAAGTTCACAAAGGAAGAATCACAGCCACCGCTGAGCACTTGTACACTGCTGAGCGCTAGTACACCGCTGAGCGCCAGCTTCGCTATGGAGATCGCTGCCAAACGCTCAAGCGCCAATGCTGAGGGGAGAATCTGAGTATCGCGCCCACCGCTAAGCGCTACTCTGCCGCTGAGTAGTGGCTTCTTTAGTGAATTGACTGCCAAACACCTGGGCGTCAACGCTGAGCGTTAATCTTGAGTGTCTGACCTACCGTTGAGCGGTAACCCAGCGCTGAGCGGTAACCCAGCGCTGAGCGCCATTCTCTTGGGCCTGGGCCAGTTTCTGCTGATTTTAATGAACTTTAAATAGATTTGCAGGACCGAGACAGGGTATCTTTTGACAGAAGAGGCGCAGAAACACTCTTTTCAATCCTTGGAGGCGGATTTTGGATGCGGAAGCTCCAACCTACAAGTTCTAGGGTTTATCTTTTCATTCTTTTCATTAATTTCATCTAGTTTCACCATGTCTATGGTGAACTAAACCTCTATTGTTGTTGGGGAAACAATGTAATCCTTTACTTCATTAATTGTTAGAGTTTTTCCTCTACACTCTATGCATGCATTGTTTAACTCATTCAATTGCATGATCATTGATTTTGTCGATATGGACACATACGGGGAAATCTAGACATGGGGGAATTCTCTCGGGAGCAATATTACCTAGATATAGGAATATTAGGATCGATTGCCTTTAATCTTCTGTGTGAATGTAATGCATGATCAATTACTAGGGAGACAAGACATTGTAAACTAGTAATTAGGAGTAGGCTCTCTACACTCAGACATCGGGTTTAGGGTAAATTAGAAAGTGACATTGACATTAATGAAGGAGTATAATTCATAAATATATGAAAGTGGATCGGAAAACCCAACAACATAGTTCATCTATATCATTCACCTGCGTATTTTCTTAGTCAATTGATCAACCTTTGCATGCATGTTTATTTTCTGTTTTGCATTTAAAAAGCTAAATTTCGTTTCTCAAGTCTTAAATAATCAACAAATCACATGAAAGTCTAAGCCAATGAGTCTCTAGGGAAAACAATACTTGGTCTTACCACTTATTATTACTTGAACGATTTGGTACACTTGCCAGAGTCTTAACATCAAACCAGTGAAATTCAATATTAGGTTATGGGTTGTGAAGACTATTAATGCAAACAGAGTTCTTGAGATAAAGGCTCCTTATTCTGTAAGAGTAAAGTTGGTGACAAGAAAATTGTTGAGATTTTGTTGGTGTCATGAAGGAAGGAGGACCACGAACATCAGAGATACGGATTGGGCTTAATTGGGTCAAGCTAGTGACATTAAAGAAGCACTTGTTGGGAGGCAACCCAGTTTCTAACTTTTTCTTTTTAATTGATTTAATTGTGTGGTTTGGATGTGATTTTTCTTTGTGTGTGTAAGTGTTTTTAGGTTATATGCTGCTTCTGATGGCAGAGATGGCAACATCTACTAATGAATGTTATGTAATTAAGCATTATGCTAGGCCTCCACTCAGTGGTGGCGGCGACAATTTGGAAAAATCGTTCCTAAACCTTCTAATCTCCACCCAAATGCAGATTTCACAATTCCAGTCCAAAATCAAACATTTTAATCGGTCCAAATTATTTCTAATTCAACAATTCATGCATAGAAATCAAAAGCCCTAAATTTTCATGCTTCTACACATATTCTCATCAAATTCAAACTTTTAGAAACCCTAGAATGAAAAATGCAACTTACTTGGGTGGAGAGACCTTGAATGCTTGAAAAATGCTCTTTGGATGATGATGAATGTTCCCCAAATGCAATGCTCTCACCAAAAACCCCAAACTTTGATAATGGAGTGGTGCAAAGTTAATGGAGAATGGGTTTTAAAAGAAGGAGAGATGGGAAAAATGAGTAGGAACCTTTGGAAAGCTCTTGAGAGTGCAAAAGAGGAGTGTGGGTCGAACAATAGTTCTTGGGCAAACCCTAAGGGGTGTTTAAAAAGTGCAAATGGGCCTTCAACGCTGAGTTGTATTAAAGCCCAAAAAACCCCTCTACAATGCCACCGCTCAGCAGTGAGCACGGTTTAGAATCTTCCCCCTTTTTGGCTCGCCTGAGCTTTATCATACCTCTGCCACTCGATTTCAATTCTGAGTTTTCAATTTTTATGTCATTCCCCTCACCTATGAAACATTCAATTCCTAAAATGAAACTAGAACAGAGTTTCAAATAAAGATAAACAATCGATTGGGTTGCCTCCCAAGTAGCGCTTGTTTAACGTCACGAGCCTGACCCAAACCTTTCTAGCACTTGTCCGTAAGTGCATAACTTTCCAAAATCCTTCAGTATATGTACCTTCCTGTATCCTTCAATGAGTACATAAAATTTTTAGCTTCCCTCAGTAGAAGCTACCCAATAAATTCAAACACACATCAGTAGGTGTTGATGTTCTCCTTACTTGATATTCTTTTCTTCTTCTTCTTCTTCCTGCTGAATTTTTTTAGAAAATTGCTAAAATCAAGCACATGTTTCCATATATCAATCATAGGAACTTTAATCTCCAATTTCTTGAAGATTTCCATAAAGCACTTGAATTTCTTTTTCTTCCTATGATATTTCTTTTTATGAGGAAGAGGTTTTTCACATGATCTTTTTTTTTCCTCTCTTCCTCTTTTTCTCTCTCCTCTTTTCTCTCAACTTTCTCTTTTTATTTTTTCTTGCTTTCTTCTTTATTTTCTCGCATTTTCTCTTTTTTTCTTTTCTCTCAACCACTTCTTTTTCTTTCTCAATATCTTCTTCTTCCTCACCTAACTTTTCTGTTTCTTCTTCCTCTACATCACTCTCTATCTTTTCCTCCATTATCTCTATTTTTTTCTCATCAACAACCTTATCACTTTTAGAGATAATGGCTTGGCATTCCTCCCTAAGGTGAACTCCAGTACTAACCCTAGAATCATCCAGAGATGCAGTCACACAACCCAATTCTATCTCCTTCCTTTTACATCTTGCATCCTCACATTCTGAATAAGAGATGGTATTTTGCATCACTTGTTGGAATGTCTCTTCACGACTTTCTGATGGAAATGGTTGCTGCCAATGTTGTTTAATTTCCTCCAGCCAATATTGTTCAATTTCCTTCTCTCTTTCTTCAAGTGTAGGAGAATATTGTTGCCTTTGTTGTTCACTTTCTTCAAGTGAAGGAGGATATTGCTGCCTTTGACGTTCTACTTCTTCGAGTGAAGGACGATATTGCTGCCTTTGACGTTCTACGTCTTCAAGTGAAGGACGATATTGCTACCTTTGACGTTCTACTTCTTCAACTGAAGGATGATATTGCTCCCTTTGACGTTCTACTTCTTCAAGCGAAGGATGATATTGCTGCCTTTGACGTTCTACTTCATCAAGTGAAGGATGCCTTTGACGTTCTATTTCCTCTATCTTCCTTTGGCGTTGTCGCATCTCCTCCAAACTTCTGATGTATGATATATTCAGACCCGTGATCCACTGAAGAAATTCGTCAGAATCTGTGTTCTCCCTGAGTGGAGTAATTTGTTGCTCGGCAGCTTGCCCAAATTGGCTTTGATCCATGTTTGAGTGAGGATCCCACCAGTTGTTGAAATCATCTTGGTAGAATTGAGTGCCCATATATAGTCAAATTCTTGTCTGTACTGCATCCTGCAAACATTAGGCATAAAACCCTAGAAAATATTCATTAGAACAAAAATAAAAACAAACATAAAAACATCAAGTCAAATTCAATCAATTTCACACTACTAGAAAAGTTAAACCAATGAATCCCCAGCAACGGCGCCAAAAACTTGTTAACACCCTGCAAGTGTACCAGATCGTATCAAGTAATAAATAGACGGTAAGTCCGAATATCGTTTCCCAAGGGACTCTTAGGCCTAGACGTTCATGTGAATTGATTTCATAAAACTTGATAAAGATTAAAATTAGGGTTTGTAATGCAAAATGAAAATAAACATGCAAATGCAAAGTTTGATCAATTGACAGATAAAGATATGGATTAATGGAGTTGCTGGGGTTTACGGTTTCATCCTAATCCACCCTCCTATATCTATTATTCTAATTATATTCAACTTTATTATCAATGTTCAGGCAACTTTCTAATTTACTCTAAACCCGATTCCTCGGCGAAGAGAGCCTATTACCAATTACTAGTTTACTATTCCTGTCTCCCTAGTAAATAGTAACGCATTTATGGTAGAAGCTTAAAGCCATTGATCGTCTTATTCCAATTCCTAGGTAATATTTCATAATCAAGAGAATTCTTCTCAGTTCTAGATTTCCCCGTACATTCCCATATCGACAAAATCAATGATCATGACATTGAATGAGTTAAAATGCAAGCTTTAATCTCAGAGAAGAAAACCCAAACTATTGATAATAAAAGTATATGACTAAAATAAGAACTTCGATATAAGAGAGTTTCAAAAGGATTACATCTTTCCCCAACAATAAAGGGTTTAGTTCACCATTGTCATGGTGAAACTAGATGAATTGAATGGAAAATATGAAAGAGATAACCCTAGAATTGAAAGATTGGAGCTTTCGCATCCAAAATCTGCCTCCAAGGAGTGAAGAGAGTGTTTTGCCATCTTTCGGCCAAAAGATATCCTCTCTGTTGCACTCTGGGTCTATTTATAATAAAGAAAAATAACATAATTTTGGCCCAGGCCCATAATTACACCGCTCAGCGGTAGGTTCGGCCCTTGAGTCCACCCTTCAGCGCTCATATCCAGGTGCCTGCGATGTTGCTACTGTCGAGACCACCGCTTAATGGTGGATCTGCCGCTCAGCGGCAGGTGCGGCTCTTCTTTGGTGCCTTCTTCCATCTTCTTTTGCATCCAACACTTCTCTTCCTTCACTTCCTTCATCGAACCCTGATAATTCCTGTCAACACAAGGGAAAACCAAGCATAAAACCCAGAAAACCCATTTTGTCTCTTTTTCTCTCTAATTAAGACAAAATGCATGATTTCGAGCTAGTTTCTAAGTCATAAAGGAGTGCTTTGATGTGAATTTCAAGTATGAAAATAATGGTTTTTAGACCGTTATCACTAGGTTCACCGCTCAGCGGTAGGTGCGACACTCAAGTGGGACGCTCAGCGTTCACGCCCAGGCGTTTGGCAGTGCTGTTACTGAAGAGGCCAACGCTCAGTGCTGGATCTGGTGCTCAGCAGTGGGCGCGACTCTATCTTTTCCCCTCAGCGTTAGCGCTTAAGCGTCTGGTAGTGTACAAATTGAAGAAATCAGCGCTCAGCGGTAGATCTGGCTCTCAGCGTTGGGTGCGATTCTTCATTTGTGCCTTTTTCCATCTTTTCTTGAGTCCAATTCCTTCTTACTTCATTATCCTTCCTCCAATTCTCGTTAAGTCCTGGAAAAATAAGGAAAACCAAGCATAATACCTATAAAACCACCTTTGACTCTCTTATAACCTAACTAAGACAAAATGCATGATTTCAAGCTAATTTCTAAGTCATACAGTGTGTGTTTTGTATCAAAATTAAGTATGAAAATAGCGGTTATCACAACCCCAAACATAGAACTTTGCTTGTCCTCAAGAAAACAAAACAAAACTTAGTCTTTCACCTATCATCAAAATGGTTCAACACATTCAAAACCCTTTCTTTCACAACAAGTCATCACTCAATTCTGCTTATCAATAGAATCTAATCAAGATGCAGACATGCTCCATATCAATTCATCACAGTGTTCACAAATTCACGTAATCTCAAACAGATACTATTCTTATGAATGATCAATCAACTAAGCACAGATGAAATAATGAATTCATGGAATCACTCCTCACCAAACAAGGTGTTTCACTGAATCACTCAAGTGTTTCAAAAGGTTCACTCCTTCCCTACACTATCCACATGTCACATAGAACAAAATTGCCTTTCATTTACCGCAATCAATCATCATCACACATACATCCCATCACAAGGACTTTTTCCAAGGCTTATAATGCGGTTGGGCTAACAAGAGAGTTATTTACACATTCATATTTCAAGCACAAACTCTCTTTTTACTAATCTCACTCATTCCCAACTTTCCTTTTCTTTTGCATTGAGCCTTTCTTTTGATGCCATTTTTCTATATCTTTTCTATCTTTTTCATACTTTTCATGCTTTTCCCAACACCTTAACTCAATGCTTATCTTTCTTTTTCAGTTTCCCAACAACCCCAAACTTGAACCTTTATCAATACCCTAGAATAATTCTCAACTTAACTCAAGTTAAAGATTCTTCAAAAGGGTTTCACATACTGCTTAAGGCTTAGGTTCAAACAGGGTAGAACACATTGTGTTCTTCTTGATTAGGACGAAAACTTTTGTTTGGCTAAGAAAGAGTTTACTCCACAAAAATGGCCTTGATCATATGACACATACATGCAATTCAACCAATCATGAAACATGGGCAATATCATTCATGCTTTCAAATAGATAGCAATCACATCATCAAAAACTATGGAGCTCAAAACCTCTCATATAAGATTCTCTCAACATTCCACATATCTCAAAATCACACCCTGCTTAGCATCATAATCACAATCATAATATCATCATGCATTTGTTCACAAAGCTAATGAACACTCCACCTGTATATCAGCATATGGCAATCTCAATCATCATTCAATATTAAGCATCATCAAGCACACTCATCATGCAATCAAAAGTCAAACCATCATCAGATAAGGTGTTCAAACCAAGTACAATAATCCTATACTACTCAACAGAAGCAAATATGGTTCAGTTACAAATCCAAAGACATAAAATAAAACCCCTGCTCTAGTGAAAATGGCATCCATCAGTAAATGCCATATCATCCCATACTGTCATCAGAATCATCTCCTATCCAATCTCTACATCCTCCAAATCATCATCATCCTCCATGACTGGAGCTTCACCTGCTCCAGCTCCACTACCTTGTGCCTGCACCTGCGGCCATGCCACCGCATTATGAAACTCGTCCATAGTCCACCTGTGTGAGGGAGGTGTATCATACATCCCCACTATGATCTCAACTACGGCCACCTACCCTCGATGAGTGGATTCAAGTTTGGCCTCCATCGTGGACATATACATGCCCTCATCTAGAAAGGCTCTGCGTGATGTGTTGGGTGATAACGGTTGAAAAACTGTTATTTTCATACTTAATTTTGATATCAAATGCACCCTTGTTGACTTAGAAACTTGCTTGGAATCATGATTTTTCTTTAGTTTTGTGAATAAAAGAGTTGAGGACATGTTTTATGATTTTATCAATAAATTCCCTTGATTTTGTAGGCTTTTGGAATGATTTGAATGAAGGGTTGAAGTATCAAGGGTTACAGTGCAGAAAAGTCAAATAGAATGCAGAAAAGTCAACCAGCCAACGAGAAAAGTCAACTAGTCAACCAGAAAAGTCAATCAGTTGACCAAAATGTTGACCAGAGACTAGTACAAAATTCGGTTTATACAGCGCACATTATGCCACGGTTAGGCAGAAACCGTTGCATAATGGTGCGCGGTGGCAGTTTTGTAAATAAATGTAACTTATATGCCGCGGTTCTCTGTAGAACCGAGGCCTATTCCTTGTGACAGGGGGTATATGTCGCGGTTCGCCTAGCAACCGCGACATATTCCCCTGCCACGTACTGACATTCCCCAACAGTCAGCCCCTGCAATAAATTGGCAGGGGGTATATGTCGCGGTTCCCCAGGGGAACCGCGGCATATACCCCTGTAACCTCCCAACTACCTTTTGGGGAGGCAGTTGGTATATTCAGAACGACAGGGTATAGGCCGCGGTTCTCAGGGTAACCGCGACATATACATGTATATGCCGCGATTTAGCAGGAACCGCGGCATATAGTTCAAAAAGAATTTCAAAAATGCCATTTTTATTATTTTTTAAGCAGTATAGGCTGCGGTTATCTGATGAACCGCGGCATATGCGCTTTAGAAAATAGAATACACAGAACAGTTTCTTCTTCTCCACGATTTTTCCCTCTGAACGACGAACGCCAAAACGCTGCTGCCGCCCATCCTCGTCGAACAATCTTTGCCGCCGCGCCATTCCGCCGTCCGTCGCGCCCCTGCCGCCGTCTCGCGTCCTTTGCCGTCGCGTCCTCTGCCGTCGCGTCCTCTGTCGTCGCGCAAGCCTCTGCCGCCGTCGAGCCATCCTCTCCGTCGCACCATCTGCTACTCCGGGTACGTTCCATTCTCTGATAATAGTTTTTTTTTATATTGAAATGCACGGTTTGAATATGTTGTTGTGGCTTTGATGGTTTTTGTCAAATTTGTTGTGGTTTTGGTGGTCCAATAAGAGACAAATTATGTTAACTTGTATGGGAAAGGATTGGTATAGAGGTAGATAAAACGTATTTAATTTTTTTTAATCAACAATTTTATTTAATTTATTAATATGTTATGAAATTTTTTTAGTAGATTTCTTATAAAATCAAAATTATGTTTGAATGATTTCTATAGACAAGATATCATATGTAATTAGTTGTGATACAATGTCTGAATTGATCATTTCAATGATTATTAATTGTATGATTGTATGACTGAATTGATTGTATGATTGAATTGATAATCTTATATAGATATTCTATAATTTTAATTTTGTAAAATTTAGGAATGGATCGAAATTGGATTAATTTACCACGTATTAGTGCTGAGTACGAGAGAGGTGTAGAGGAATTTATACAAGTTGCACAACGTAATGAGGGGAGAAGTGATGATGAAGTGAAGTTTAGATGTCCTTGTGTGAACTGTTTGAATGGGAGAAAGTTGAACGCAACCCAAATTAGAGAACATCTTATCTGTGATGGTTTCCTAAGATGTTATACAACATGGATATGGCACGACGAAGAAATGTACTTTCCGACTGACTCGCAAACTGAAAATGTTAGTGATTCCACCATGGAAGAAGATCGACCGGATGAAGACAAATTGGAGGACATGATCCGCGATGTTGGCGCAGAAAATTTTGCCAAAACTCATGTGTATGAGACGATGTTGACTGATGCGGAAACACCTTTGTATGTCGGTTCAACTAAGTTCACACGTTTGTCAGCTGTGTTAAGACTCATGAATTTGAAGGCGAGCAATGGATGGACTGATAAGAGTTTTACAGAATTGTTGACGTTGTTGAATGAAATGTTGCCAGATGGAAATACACTACCCACTCGTATCTATGATGCGAAGAAAATTCTCTGTCCAATGGGTATGGAGTATAAAAGGATACATGCTTGTCCCAATGACTGCATTTTATATAGGAAAGAGTTTGAATTTTTGACAAAGTGTCCAAAATGTGGCTTATCACGCTACAAGTCAAAAAACAATACTGAAGATAATGGTCGGATACAAAAAAATGGATCTGCTTTGAAAGTAGTTTGGTACCTTCCAATAGTGCCCCGACTTAAGCGTTTGTTTGCGAATCCCAAAGATGCTAAAAACCTTAGATGGCATGCAGATGAGAGAAAAATTGACGGGCTGCTTCGTCATCCAGCTGATTCAAAGCAATGGAAAAATATTGATCAACAATTCCCCGAATTTGGTAAAGAGTGTAGAAATCTTAGGCTTGGTTTAGCCATTGATGGAATGAACCCATTTGGTAATCTGAGTACCAATCACAGTTGTTGGCCAGTTATATTGATAATTTACAACTTATCTCCTGCATTGTGCATGAAGAGGAAGTACATGATGTTGTCTATGATGATATCTGGTCCAAAGCAGCCTGGAAATGACATAGATGTTTATCTAAGCCCACTAGTTGAAGACTTGAAGTTATTGTGGGTTGATGGGGTTGAAATATTTGATGCATTCGCTTCTGAGACTTTTGTGATGCGTGCAATGTTATTTTGCACCATTAATGACTTTCCTGCTTATGGTAATTTGTCAGGATACAGTGTCAAGGGTCATAAAGCATGTCCTATCTGTGAAGAAAACACTGCAGCTCATCAATTGAAACATGGAAGAAAGACGGTGTATCTGCATCATCGGAGATTTCTAAAACGTAATCATCCATATCGAAGGTTGAAAAAAGCATTCAATGGAGATCAAGAGAGGGACGAAGCACCAAATCCACTTACTGGCCTTCAAGTTCTTGAAAAAGTTAATAAAATACATCATGTATTTGGGAAAACATCTAAGAAGTCATCTGTAACGACCCCTTGGAAGAAGAAATCAATATTCTTTAATCTTCCATATTGGTCAAAGTTAGATGTTCGACATTGCATAGATGTGATGCATGTAGAAAAGAATGTGTGTGATAGCTTGATTGGTACACTACTCAACATTCAGGGAAAGACAAAAGATGGAATGAATGCTCGTTTGGATTTGATTGATATGAAGATCCGAGAAGAGTTGGCACCCAAGGAGATTGGTAAGCGTACTTATTTGCCCCCTGCATGTTACACAATGTCTAGACAAGAGAAAATAAGTTTTTGTCTTTGTTTAAAGAGTATCAAAGTACCACAAGGATACTCTTCAAATATCAAGAGTTTAGTGTCGATGTAGGACTTAAAGCTTGTTGGCATGAAGTCTCACGATTGTCAATATGTAGTAAAGCCATCGATCCTACAAAGTTAGATGAACTTCAAGGCGAGATTGTTATCATCTTGTGTCAACTAGAGATGTTTTTCCCTCCATCATTTTTTGACATCATGGTACATTTACTTGTTCATTTAGTTAGAGAAATCAAGTTGTGCGGACCGGTATACTTAAGATGGATGTATCCTATTGAGCGTTATATGAAGATTTTGAAAGGGTACGTTAAAAATCCATATCGTCCTGAAGGTTCGATGATTTAAAGGTATATTGCTGAAGAAAGTATCGAGTTTTGTTCAGATTACATGACATCAACGAATCCGATAGGAGTTCCTCGCACATCATGGTTGAATAAATTTTCTACAAGTAAAAGCATCCGAGGTGTGAATGTGGTGACAAAAGATCGCGAAGAATTGTTGCAGGCGCATCTTTATATATTGAACAACACAGATGAGGTGATCCCTTTTTTGGAATCACACAAAGCCATTGTTAAGAATAAAAATCCAAGACAATCAGAGAAATGGCAGTTGATGGAGCATAACAAAACATTTATGTCTTGGTTCAAATCTGAAATTGACAAAGAGCCACATTCTTCTCAAACTTTATTGTGGCTTGCAAATGGTTTGAAGTTTGATGTCGTGTGTTGTACAGGTTATGAAGTCAATAATTGCACATTCTATACGAAGACTTTGGATGACAAAAGCACAGTACAAAATAGTGGAGTCAGTTTAGAAGCTGAGTCACTTCAATTTTCCACATCAAAAGATCAATCTCCTGTACTTGGATCAATGAGATATTATGGTATAATAGAAGAGATATGGGAGGTTGATTACACCAAGTTTTTTGTTCCATTGTTCAAATGTAAGTGGTTTGACAATAAGAGTGGTGTAAAAATAGATGAATCAGGGATGACACCGGTTGATTTTCGAAAGGTGGGTTACCGAGACGAACCGTTTATCATGGTTCATCAAGCATCTCAGGTTTTTTATGCCAAAGATCCTGCGTCTGACCATTGGTATGTCGCTCTTCAAGGCAAAAAACAAATTGAAGTTAACGAAGACAATCTGATTAATATTCATATTGCTGACAACCATTCATTTCAAACTACAACAAATTTGGACGACCAATCTCTAGTTGACGACGATGATGTACATGCAATTCGATCAGATCATGATGAGGGAATATACATATGATGAATCCATATCTTTATGTATGAATTTTCAATTTCTGTAGCGGTATTTTGTTAATATCACATAAGTCTTCCTTTTATATATTTCCAATGATTACCATTACATGTTTTGTTAAATTAATATTTCATGTTGCTATTTATTTTGACAGATATATGGCTGATCATCCACAAACTTCAGGGGATGAGGCTCCCCCTACCAGATCCACTAGAGGACCCACTAGGATGAAACAACTTTTGATCAGAAAGAATAGTGGTGAAAGAACTCCAGTGAATGTGAACGTGGTCACGGGTGTGGCAACTGGCCCCTATGCAGATGACTTCCGATCATACCTTGGAGTAGTGGCACGTGATAGGATTAGTATTCTCACTCCATCTTTTGATAATGTGTCCGAGGTTGATCGGAACATTATATGGAATGATATATTGGTAAGTTAGTTAATATCATTTGAATTAAAATTTGTTTATATTGATAATTTTGTACTAATAAAACTTTATTATGTTTATTTCAGCTGACATTTGACATTCCAAATGTCGCAACACTTAGAAATACGTGTTTGTCAACTGTTGCTGAAAACTTCAGAAACTTTAAAAGTAAGTTGACATCAAGATATATCTTTGGACACCTTAAACATAAGTCTCCATGTAGTTCCTATAAGTCCATTGATGAGGAGACTTGGCGGCTTTTTAAAGAGAGTCGGATGTCAGAGGAATGGCAGGTTAGTATAATTGATATTATTCAATTCCTATTAACAAGTTCTCATAATTGATATATCATATGAACTAATTAATTAATGTGTATGTGACAGGCAATTAGAAGCAAAGCACAAGGAACAAGTGCTCATAACAAAAACCCCCACCTATTATCTCGTGGTGGGTATAGGAAGCTTGAGGAGAAAATCCTCAAGAAAAAGGCAGATGCTAGACCACCATCTCAGGGTGGTAGCCCCCCTCAGCCTCCTTCTCCACCTTCTAGACATGAAAAATGGAAGTTGGCTCGTATGAGACCATCGGGCACCTACTCTTCCGACACTGCACGGGAAATTTCTGAAAGAATTGTAAGTAATCACTGTTCCTAAAATAAGAATAATTGTAATTATACATACTACATTGAACTTTTTAAAGAATAATTGTGTTTTGTAATGTTACAGGACTCCTTGGTTGAGCAGAGCTCCCAAGGTCAATTCACTCCAGAGGGTCGCCAGGATATTCTTGCTGCTGCGATTGGACGACCTGAGCACCCTGGACGTGTACGTGCTGCTGGTCCTGGAGTAGGAATTAAAGAATATTTTGGGAGCTATTCTCGTCATCCTTATGCATACAGCGAAGTAGAAAGAGAAAGGATGACACAAGAGATCACAAAAAAGGTTCGAGCCGACCTTACGGACGAGATCACAAACAAGGTTAGGTCAGAGCTCAGGGCTGAATTGTTTAGTGAGTTCAGCTCCATGTTCCAGCAGCAGTTTGAGACCTATGGCATGCGCCCGGTGCCATCTCCTGTACAGGAACAGGAACATGTTGTGCCTCCCATAGGTAAACTTAATAAACATTTATGTGCAATTATTTCTATCTTTTGTATAATCTAACATTTACTGTGACAGGGAGAAGCGGGAAAGGAAGTTGTTCTGCACCAGCCGTCCCAGGGGATGACATGGACGATGCTAGTCCATGTCTGCTATACATTTTAGACGATATCGAGACGGTCCTGGTAGCTCGTGGAACAATGTTTAAGGCAGAGACTGTTGTTCATGGTGAAAAGCTATCAGAGGATGAGGTGAAGGTCTCAGTGGACGAAATGATATTACCTGATGCCTTAGTTCCTCTGGCCACAGATGAGATTTTCACTGTGGAACAAGCATTCAAGTCCTTTATCGCTTGGCCTAAACATTTGGTTGGTTCAGTTTCTTACCCCCCGGTATGGAATTCTTCTTTACACTTCTCAATTTTAAAGTTTGCATGTTATTGATGTCAAAACTTATCTTATTTTGGTTCATTGCAGGCAGAAGAGAAGATTCCTCTATCTGAGGATGATCCTATTGGTTCATTGCAGCTACTTGCTGACATCCTTGAAGATAAGCCTTTGGAGGTTGAATATGATTCTAATGTATTTGGGAGAGTCTCTGAGGTCCCATTATACCTTCATGCCTCAGATGTCAGAGAGCTTGCTTCGGGAACACAAGAGTTGAATATTACAATTATTCAGCTATGGATGATGTAAGTCTATGAGCAATTATATATATATATATATATATATATATATATATATATAATTGATTTGTATATCAAGTATCATTTTCTCAAAGTTACCTTTTGATTTCAGGTATTTGTGTGGGACCAGGAACAAGTTGGGGCACTCTGATGATTATGGATTTATTGATCCCCAATCCATTCACGAATCAACTGATTTTGATCACATCAACACAAATCTCATCAGAAATTTTGCAAGCGGCAAAAAAGTATATTTTTTGCCTTATATATCCGGGTAAGTGGACTTTGTTAACATAATAAAATTCCATGTGAGATTTTAAAATATAATAGTTAAGTTATTATGAATTTCAGGCGCCATTGGTAGCTTCTTGTTATTTCTATGCACGAGAGCTATGCTTTATGGTTCTGCTCATTGCACATGCCTCCTCCCACAAATCTCAGACAACTAGTTGATTGGTAAGAACCTCATTGTTCGGACTTTCTTTTTTATATAAATGAATGCTAAAACCATTTTTTTTATATATAGTTCTATTCCAGCAAGTATGATGATGGTTGGGAGATCAATTACACACACTAGAAAGATTGCATGGATTTCTCTCAAGGTTTGACATATGGCAAAACCATACTTTCTTATAGTTGTTTTGTTTTAATGTTTTTCACTAACTATTTACAAATGTGTTGATATGTTGTAGTGTAACAAACAAAGTGGGTCATATGAGTGCGGATACTACGTAATGTATTGGATGACCCAAATTATTCGATCTCATATCACAAGAGGCTGGGAAACGGTAATATTTAACTTTAACAAATGTTGATTTTTTCCAAAATTTAGAATTCAAAACACTAATTAATATAAATTGTCTTGTGCAGAGGTTCAAGACGACTATACCAGTTCCTGAGAAGCCACTATCATTCATCAAAAAAGCTGCTGCAAAGTATATAGTTAGATTATATAATAGTTCTTAGTTACTAGATTTAAAGATTGCATTTGATTAGATTGTATTTAATTAGACTTTGTACTTTATTTAAAGTTCAAATACATTTGAACATGTGACTGATCTGTTGTAAATGATATAGACTGTTTATTTGATATGCAGGTCTGTTTGTGTGGTAATGTATACCACATAAACAGACCTGCTATTTTAAAAAATTGCAGGACAATATGCCGCGGTTGTTACCACAACCGCGGCATATAGTGTCTCGTTTTATTTTTTTTATTTTAAATACACTTTCGGCCGCGGTTGTGGTAAGAACCGCGGTATATTCCCTACATTTTTACCGCGGTTCCAACTGCGGCATATAATGCTACGATATATTTTTTTTAAAAAAAGGGGTTTAGGCCGCGGGTGTGGTACGAACCGCGATCTATTCCCCATACTTTTTTCCGCGGTTACAACCGCGGCCTAAAGTCCCAAACTTTTTACCGCGGCTGAATATGTCGCGGTTCGGGAACCGCTGCATAAGGGCGAAAACAACCGCTGTCGTTTCCCCTGACTGCACTAGTGAGAGCGCTGAGCGGCAGTTTTCGGTGCTGAGCGCCAGTGAGGCAAATCGCTGAGCGCCGTTTTTGATCGTTGAGCGTTGGGGACGCGGGCATGGACCTGTTTTCTGCGATTTTTATGATTTGTTTGGACTTGAACTTGTTTTCTGTTATTTTTATGCCCTATTGAAAGGCCAAAGCGTCTTAGGGTTTGTATCTTTTGATGGCTTAGGCATAAAAACACACTTTTCACCCCTTTGGGGGTAGATTTGGAGATGGTGACAACTCTCCTTTTCTCCTGTTAGAGATATTCTTCTTTGCTCAAATGCTTGTTATGATTTATTCATATTTGGCATAAATCTTATGATTTGTGAATATCATGAGGAGATATCGCACTCTTAGGGTAGGTGGATTTGGAGGTAGTGACAACTCTCCTCTTCTCTCCCTAAGATTGGTATCATGAGATATCTAAAAATCATGATCTAGGGAATTCTCTTGATTAAGCAATACTGCCTAGAGATAGGGGTAGGACGATCAATTGTATTTGCTTCTGTAATATATTGTATTGCTAATTACTTAGGGAGACTAGAGATGGTAAACTAGTAATGATAGGCTCTTTTCGTCGAGAGATCGGATTTAGAGTAGACTAGAAAGTTTGCATTAACATTAACAAAGAAGATGAATTCATTCATATATGAAGGTGATTAGGTGAAATCGAAACCTAAACAACAAATCCATCTCATATTATCAACATCATCCATCCACTTTTGTGTTTAACCTCAATTGATCAAATTGCATTCATGTTTATTTTTCTGCACTTTATATTTAAAAACCCTCAAAATGTTGTTTTCATAGTCTTGATTGGTGTCAATACCAAATTTCGTCCGGATAGTTAAATAAAAATGTCTAAAAGAAAAAAAAAATTGTTTTTATTTTATCTTATTTTATCTTATTTTATTTTATTTTATTTTTATTTTTATTTTTATCTTATTTTATTTTCAGTTTATTTATTTTTATTTTATTTTTATTTCTTCTTTATCTTTCTTCTTTTATTTGTTACCTTTGTTATTTTTGTTTCTCTTCTATTTTTTATTTTTTTTATTATTTATTTATTTATTTATTCATTTTTTCTTTCTTTCTATTTATTGGTTTTTATTTTATTTTTCACCCTTTCTTTTCTTTTATTATTTATTTTCTCCTTTTTCTTATATTTCAAATTAAAAAAAATGGTGTTGTAAAATAAAAAAAAAAAAAAGAAAAAACAAACTAACAAAAAAAAGAAAAAAGAGAAAAGAGAAGAAACGCAGTAGTCAACTACACTCCCTTTTTGGGATAGGAGTCTTGTCTTCCTCCCCGTACTCCTAACCTTTCCTTCCTACGACGCCTTATGTCCTGCAATACACAACAGTCAACATTTCTACACACAACCAATTTTCGTTTTCTGAAAAAAAAGCCCTGTGCACCTTGGTTTTCTGCCAGTGACTATACATCAAAGGGGAATGGCGTTTGACAAAGGTGACGGCTTCGGCAGGCGGCTTTGGCAGGTGCATCTTGATCCTCAGTGATCCTCTTGAGCAGAGTGACGAAGAAAGTTGACTTCCGTAGAAATAGGGGAGAAGGATGAGATGAAAAAGGGGAGAGAAAACCATCTATCATTCACGGAGTACTCACTCAACAACACAGAATCCTCTCCACAATCCTCTACTAATTTTTTTTCTCTCTTCGTCCACAAACACATAGCGATTCCATCTTATTCAAGATACTAAGAAACCAGAGCCTAGACACCAACCAGCACTTACCTTGAGCACCTCACCAACGGAGCTCGAGCATTTGGAGACTCACCACCATACCGAGCCATCACAGCTTACGAAGGGACCTCACGGCCAAAAGAGAAAAAAACCATTTGCCTTTGCCATTTCTTTTCAAGGGCGGAGGTAAGTTGCTGGCTCTAAACTCTTAGTCATTTGTGAATCCATGCTCCTATCTTATATATCTAGATATGAATGAATAATGCATGTATCTAGTAGTGTCCGCTTACTTTGTGTTATTCTCTGTCAACCAAAACTGCACCCAAAATACAATTTCAATACCCTTCTACTTACAACCAGAAATGTCCAGAAAAAGTATTAGAAAACTGTGAGCCAATAAGAAAAAACAACTAAACTAAGAAAAATACAAGCACTGCACTGTATCATACTGAAACATAGAGAATTGGAATAAAAGGGGACCACTTGAAATTGCAATGAGGGGTAAAGAGGGACACCCGGGAAGGCAATGCCAAGTCCTCCTTGGAACCAGGTAATATTCTGGCCAAGTGTAGCAGCAAACGCAGATTATCCCTTCAGACTAAAATCAATGAACAATGGTAGCGCGCAGTCATAAACCTCTTGCGCATAAAATTAGGCGAACCTTGCACCTCCACCCAGTTCCCATCTCCACCCAATCCCCACAACTTGATGCTCTTCGATGTTTCGTTGCTCCCAACCCCATCAACCAGATACGATTTACCCTCTCTGTCACTCACCAATCAAACAGAAGTGAGTTAACTCGGTAACCCCAATAGTTTCTTCCACCTTCCATTCCCCAAATATAATATCTTCATAAAAACAATTTTAGGGTTGCAAAATACGGACCCATTGAAGAAGAATACCTTTTCGGTTATGATTGTTGCCGAATACCAGACCATAGCCGGTAACCCGTTTCAAAGATCGAACCTTTGAGTCTTGAACGAAGGCACGACTTGCGGTGGCAGCGGAGAACAAATTTTACGACCAAGGTGGGACGCTCCACGAAAAAAACTTGGACTGATCCTGTTGATGGCTGGTGTCGCCGGCGACGCCTTGGATTGAGTGGCGACGGCTCCGGCAGCGAGTTGCGTCGCCGGCGCGACCTTGGTTCGTGATCCGGAGGTGGCAGCGGCCAGTTTCAGTGGAGGAAACAGGAACGGCGAGACTTCGGAGTGGGGGAGGTGCGCGCGAAGAAGAAAGGACGAGACGACGGTCCAGCGTGAAGGGCGGTGGCTCTTCCGACGAATGCGTCGGCGATGCCGTGGACAACCCCCTCGTAGCATCCTTCTGATCGGAGGTTGTGGCGGCAGTGGGTGCAAGAGTGGCGGAGGTGAAGCCTCTAGGGTTTCTCATGGGAAGAGACTTCAGTCTCATTTTGGGGAAATGGCATAATGGGATGGGGAAGACAAAACCCCTATTTTTCAGCTGCTGGGAACTTTGGGCCGGATCCGGGTCCTTTCTTTTAAAAAAAAAATTATTAAAAAATATATAAAAACTTTTTCCCCTTTGCACCCCTGTTTCCCATCCTGGCACACCCCTCTCCTTTTTCTTCTTTTTTTGTCCTTGGTTGGGCCTCCAGCCCAAAGGCAATTCAATGTTTGCCTTCTTTATACAGCCATTTTTTTTAGTTTTTCCCTCTCCATCAATATTTTGGGCTTTTCTCTTTTTGATTTTATTTTCTTTTACGTCTTTTACTGCCCTTTTGTTTCTTATCTTATTTCTTCTATTTTATTTTATTCTATTTTATTTTTTATTTATTTATTTATTTTACGTTATTTTATTTCATTTTTTATCTTATATCTTTTTTTATTTTATTTTGCTTTATTTTATTTTTATTTTATTTAATTTTTATTTTTATTTTCATTTTTTTCTTCTCTTTTCCAATTTAGATATTTACCTACTTTTTAAATATATGAAAATAAACAAAAAAATTATTTTAAAAGGGTTAAGCACACGTGCGACCATTCGCGTCAGCCTTGTGTTGAAAACTTTTTTTCTTCTTCTTTTAAAAAAAAATAATAAACAAAAAATTATTTTAAAAAGGTTTAAGCACACGTGTGACCATTCGCGTCAGCCTTGTGTTGAAAACCTTTTTCTTCTTCTTTTAAAAAAAATAATAAACAAAAAATTATTTTAAAAGGTTTAAGCACACGTGCGACCATTCGCGTCAGCCTTGTGTTGAAAACCTTTTTCTTCTTCTTTAAAAAAAATATAAAACAAAAAAATCATTTTAAAAGGTTTAAGCACACGTGCGACCATTCGCGTCGACCTTATGCTGAAAACTTTTTTTTCCTCTTTATAAAAAATCGTTACTTTCCAAAAAAATCAAAATTTATCCACAATCTTTTTCAAGCAAATTTCCCAAACAATTTCTCAAACAAAATCGTTTTCAAATAGTTTTAAAGAACTACGTAACCCTGATTTCTCATTCTGAATGAGAATACGTAGGAGCAAGGTCAATCCTTGTCGGGCTCAAAAAACTAAAAAATATGTTTTGTTTCTTTAGAGTGTCTGTTTTTGGGGACAGTTAGACATTCTGAAAACCACATCACATTCGTGTATTTGATTAAAGGTACTGCCTTCGGGCAGGCGTTGTAGAGTGCTAACACCTTCCCTACACGTAACCGACTCCCGGGCCTAGAATCCAGTTTTCGCACTCCATGCCTTATTTTTTATGGTTTTTCCGTAGTTTTCCAGAATAAACTATGGTGGCGACTCCAAATCTCTTTTTCAAACACGTTTTCTTTTTGGATCGTCGTCCCATCGCGATTCCGGTTGAGACAATTGGTTTTGCAAAAGCACAACAGTTTAGTGCCATGAGTCTCTTGGGAAAACGATACTTGGTCTTACCACTTATTATTATTTGATACGATCTGGTACACTTTCCAGGGGATTAACAAGTTTTTGGCGCCGTTGTCGGGGACTCGTGGTTTAACTTTTCAAGTAGTGTAAATTGATTAAATTTGACTTGTTTGTATATATTTTGTTCTTGTTTTATTTTTATTATTTTGTAAAAAGTGCTTCTAGGGTATTTGTTTCTTGTGCATGCAAGAAATCATTCATACTAGAAGTAAGAAAAACCAGCAACCGCTTCTTGAAGGACTATAAAACAGGAGGGGAAGGGGAGTCAGACGTCCATCTAGAGAACTATTTCCTTCTCCTGAGAGACTATTACAGCCCTCACCAGAAGCTATTACACAAGATCCAGAAGAGATGGCGGCTGAGCAACCTCCTCCTAGACGCACACTAGGTGATGCATCAAACGTTGTGGGCCCATTTCATTTCAACAGTATATCCATCCCAAGGGATAATACAACTAAAATGGTGATGAACCCTGCATTAATTCATCTGGTACAGGGAAACCAATTTCATGGTTTGTCAAATGGGAATCCTTATGATCATTTGACAAATTTAGTGAAATTTACAATACTGTAAAGATGACTGGAGTATCTGATGATCGAGTAATGCTTAGCTTGTTTCCCTTCTCACTGGGAGGCAATGCTAAGACATGGTTAAACTCCTTTCCAGAAGGAACTTTCACTACATGGGAGACTATAGCATCCAAATTCGTGAACAAATATTTTCCATAGTCGAAAGTCATCCAAGGAAGGTTGGAGATCTCTTCATTTAAACAGGGCATGGAGGAAACTCTCGGACAAACATGGGATAGGTTTAAAGGTCTATTGAGGAAGACGCCAGTCCATGGGTTTGACAAGACAACTTTAGTTCTTGCATACCTTGGAGGCTTAAATACACAGTCAAAGATGATGCTGGACGCCTCAGCTGGAGGTGATCTAAAGAGAAAGACTGAGGATGAGGCCTATGATCTTATCGAGAGTATGGCTGCAAATGAACAGGAAACATATAGCGAGAGAGGCGCACCAGTGCAGAAGAGGGGAGTTTTGCATTTGCCTGTTGATGATGCTATGTTAGCTCAAAATCATCTTCTTACTCAGAAATTGGATAATTTAACGAAGATTCTGTCTCAGCTTCTAAAGGAGATTAGGAATGTCTCCCAAACTCAACAACTTTGTGACTTTTGTGGTGGTGACCATCTTAATGGTCAATGTGCTGTGCCAGAAGAGATGCAACAGGAGGCAAATTATATGGGGAATTAGTTCCAATATAGGCAGGGAAATTTCAATCAAGGCAACTCTAGCCAAGGTTGGAAAAACCATCCTAGTATTGGACAAACTCAAAATAACCCATCTAGAAAAGCAAGAGGCTTCTTTAACAACAAACCGCAACAACCATCACCTTTGTGGCAACAGGTGAATAGTTTAACATAGACTGTCAGAAGCCTTAATGATAGATTTGACAAATTTTTGAAGGTTTATGATTCTCAACATGCAAGTGACCAAGCCAGTTTCAGATCTTTGGAGATGCAAATTGGTCAACTGTCAAAGAGGGTGGAAACCACAGAGAAAAACCAATTTAGGGCTAATACTGATGTTAACCCTAAAGAGGAGTGCAAATTTGTTGTAACCAGGAGTAAAAGGAAAGTAGAAAAGGAAATTGTTGAAGATGAGAGTAGTGAAGAGGAAGAAAGAAAAGAGATTGTTGAGTTGGAAAGTAGTGAGGGTGAAGAAGAAGAAGAGAGAAGAGATGGTCACAATGGGCAGTTTAGAGAGATTTTCAATCACGTGACTATGGTGCCTTCAATGATTCAGTAGATTCCTGTTTACTCCAAGAGAATAGAATATTATCTTGGAGAGGTGATGGACCTTGATGAAGAAGAACAGGAAATTTCTATCCAACCTAAAAAGAGGACACATCCGAAAAAAATGAAGGATCGAGGGTATTTGACTCTTCCGTGTGTTATTAATAATGTTGATGTGGGAGGAGCTATGCTAGATTCTGTATCTAGGATTAATATGATACTTAAGCGTTTCTTGAAAAAAATTAGAGGGTTAGTATTAAAACCATCTAATTTTACTATGACGGTGGCGGATGGTTCTACTAAAAAGTCGCTTGGTATGGTGGAGGATGTGATTGTTCGTGTTGAGCAGCTAGAGTTCTTGGTTGACTTTATAGTCATGGATATGGAAACGGATGAAAGGATTCCAGTGATTCTGGGAAGACCTTTCATGACAACTTCAAAAATGCTTATTAGTGTCTATGACGGGAGAATCATGCTAAGAGATCAAGAACATGTGTTGACGTACAATGGCTCTAAAAAGAATAACATGAGAATAAAGAAGAGATCCAGACATAAAAAGTCCAGAAGAGAGACTGCATCTGGAGAGAGCATAGGTACTGATACTGATAGTTGTAACGTTTTGCAGGTACCTCTAAGTGAAGATATTGATAAAGGACGAACAATCCATTTTGAATCAAAAGAGGACTCACTCCGACCTGGCATAAAGGTGAAGTACAAGAAGAAGGAGTGGGTAGTGAAAGAACTGAAAGAGAAAGGAGTGGTGGAGATTGAAGCGCCATACTCCAGACGTACCAAGAAGGTGGATAGAAGAAAGCTGAGGATTTGGTGTACCAAAGACACCAATATGAAGGAGAAGACGTGATTTGCTGGAGGGTATAGTATGTGTTGTAAAACATTAGTTTTAGTCTTATTTTATTTTGGACATGTAATTCTTGGATTTTTATACAATTTTTGGGTAGCATCTACTGAGGGATGCTAATTTGTATGTATCTACTGAGGGATACAGGTCAGTTCATTTACTAGGGAGGAAAAGATTGAGAAAAAGAGGAAGAGAGGAAAGAAGAAAAGATCACATGAAAAACCCCTTCCTCATCAGAAGAAAAATCATATGAAGGAAAAGAAGTTTAAGCGCTTTATTGAAATCTTCAAGAAATTGGAGATTAAAGTTCCTATGATTGATATATGGAAACAGGTGCTTGGTGTTCTCAGTTTTCTGAAGAAATTCAACAGGAAGAAGAAAAAGAAAAGAATATCAAGCAAGGAGTATCAACACCTACTGATGGGTGTTTACTGGGGGTCATCCCAGTTATTGTAATATATTAGTTTTTTTTTTTTGGACATGTAATTCCTTGGATATTTAAAAATTTTTTGGGTAGCATCTACTGAGGGATGCTAATTTTTATGTATCCACTGAAGGATACAAGAAGGTACACTTACTGATGGGTGTTGGTAAGAATTGCACTTACTGATGAGTGCTAGACAGGTTTGGGTCAGGCTCGTGACGTTAAACAAGCGCTACTTGGGACGCAACCCAGTTGATTATTTGTTTGTTTTTAAATTCTGTCTTAAGGGAATTATATGTTTGCATGTGCATTCAAGAGGCATTCATCATCAATTAGGAGGAAGTTTAACAAGCATCTAGTTTCTCCACTCAAGTAAGTTGTGCAATTTCATTCTTAGGGTTTCTAAACTTGAAATTTGATGAAGAACATGCTTAGGAACATGATAAATTAGGGCTTTTGATTTCTATGCATGATTTGATGAAATAGGAACTGTTTGAATCGATTGAATTGCATGAATTTGGTGTGGATTGATGAAATTAGTGTTAGAGTGGAGAATAGGACGATTCAGAAAAGGTTTTTGAGAAACCCTAGTCGCCACCGTTGAGCGGTCTGTTTGGACGTTGAGCGGTGGCGCGGCTTAAGGCAAACCGCTGAGCGGTCTCCTTTGACGCTGAGTGGTCTGCTGTAGATTTTGTTGGATGCTTGATTTTTTATGCAGGGACGCTGAAGGGCCGTGTTTTTCCCTCAGTGTTTGACTGTGATTGGTTTGGAATCTGAGTAATGATGTACTAACCTCTAATGATGAATTCTTGTGGTCTTTTGAACTTTATTATATGATGGAATGTCATCATCATCGAGAAGGGTGAAAACTTTTGGCAACAAAAGGAAGGAACCAGAGAGGCAAAGAAGATTTTATTCGCCTAGGTTCCTCTCCAGGAAACATGAGGAACAATATGTGATTGTGCAGGAGAGGAGATTTTTGATGGAGAGGAAGGCCACTTTTATCCCAGACTTGGCTCCTGAATTTGGAATAGAGATTATGAGGAGAGATTGGGAAAGGTTGGCCACATATCCTGCACCGGCCAGCATTGAATTGGTAAAGGATTTCTATACGAACGCCTTGACTTGAGAAAGAGTATCGGCTGGGAGATACATGAGCTATGTGAGGGGACAGACCATCAGGTATGACCCTGACACTATTAACAACTTTTTGGGCACTGAATGGCCAGGTGAACAGTGCCAGTATGTAGCACTCGTTGGGGGGTTCAGAGATATAGCAGATATTAAGAGGGTTATGTGCCTTCCTGGAAGGCATTTTCAGAATAACCCTAATGGAGTGTCTGTCAACATAAAAAGGGTATATTTGATGCCTTTGGCGAAATACTGGATGACATTCACTCATGCCAACATTCAGTCGTGCTCTCATGTTTCAGACATCACCATGCATCAGATCATCTTCATTTACTACATGCTGAGGCAGTTAGATGTGAACGTCGGGAAGGTCATTGCCGACGAGATTCAGAGGTGCGCTACTACTGTGAGTAGCAGGACACCGCTGGGACATCCGTCCCTGATCACCTTTTTGTGTCAGCAGGCTGGGGTGGATACTACAGTTCCACCAAATGAGAAGCCTAGGAAGGCCATAGACGCTGCCTATTATCAACAGTACTGTGAGGAAGAGGAGGCAGCTGGAGCACCTAGGAGACGTCCTAGGAGAGCAGCACCACAGCAGGAGCATGTACCTGCAGATGCACCGACACAGCACGCCGAGCCATTCCAGATGAGGGACATGTATATGTCCATAATGGAGGCTATTCGCAGAGGGCAGATAGCCACTGCTGAGATGATAATAGGGCTGTACAATCAGCCACCAGTGCACAGGTGGACCATGGACGAGTTTCATGGAACTATGGCTTGGCCTCAGGAGTAGGCACAGGGCAGCGGGTCTGAAGCAACTGAAGCACCAGGCATGGATGAGGATGATGATGAAGATAACTTTGAAGATGCTGATGATGGAGACGAGGAGGATTCAGATGAGGACATGGATTGAGAGGGCATCTACTGATGGATGCCCATACTCTAAACAAGGTTTTATCGTGCACTTTTGTATTTTTTTTTTAGAATAGGTTGAATTTTAATTGTCAGTGTCTATGCTTGGCTTGAACACTATTTCTAAAAATGTTTGACTTGATGATATTGCATGATGAATCTATTTGATGATGATTGGATGTGGATGATGATTGAGTTGTGTTGATATTCAGGTGACACTAGTGGAAAAACGCTGTTTAACGTCGGTTATTTTGGGCTTTTAACGTCACATGTGGAACCGACGTCTATTCGAGTGACGTTAATTACACATCGGTCACGATATGACCGACGTTTATGTAGACGTCAGACTATATAGGTCCGACGTCTATATAGACGTCGGACTCTATAGGTCAAACGTCTAAAATGTCGCCGTATTTGATAGGATCTTTCTCCGCTTGAGGCCTCTCGAGTTGCTCTTGGCTTATGTTGATTCGAGTTTACAACTTTATATTTTAGTTGAAGAGAATGGATTGTACGTTTTTTTTGTATTGGATGGTTTTAATAATGTAGTGTAGGGAATTAGAGGAGTGTAAAACGCAAGAAATCACCGTCCAAGAACGCTCCCGAGGGACACGAGCAAAACTGGACAAAACTCAACGAAAACACATTTTAATCGGTTGAAATGAAAGACAATTCATCAAAGAGTAATGTAATCGGAGTAAAATTAATTTTAAACGGTGCAAAAGTGAGAAAACGAACCTGAAAAACATAGCCTGTGGAGAGAAAATGCAAGGACGATGATGAGCAATGAGTGCGCGTAATTGCTGCCTCGCGTTCGCAGTACTTTAATGCAGACATTTAGAAGTCGGTTCCCCGATAATAGACGTCTACAGACGTCGGTTCCCCCCACAACAAACGTCTATATGGAGTCAAAAAGTGACCTTTTAAATATTTGGATTTAAGGTTTAGATGTCGGTTCCTCCAATAACTGATGTCTAAAGTGCTTTAGAAGTCGGAGTGGCAGGATCAGACGTCTATATGGAGTCAAAAAATGACTTTTTAAATTTTTGGATTTAGGGTTTAGACGTCAGTTCCCCCCATAACAGACATCTATATGTCTGGCAGGTAGGTGAATAACCATTAATTTCCGCCATATAGACGTTGGGGCCCCTCCTAACTAAAGTCTATATGACTGAAAGAAATGACTTTTCACCCACTTGTCAGACATATAGACGTCAATTAGGAGGGGCCCTGATAACGGTCTCAAAACCGTTATTTTCATGCATAAATTTGATATTAAATCACACCCTCTGTAGCTTAAAATGAGCTTAGAATCAAGTAAAACTCTTAAGTTGTGTCACATGAGAGTCAAAAGTTGTTTTGCATTGTTTTGCAGGGTTTTTGATGAAAATTGAATATGGTAATGAAGTAGGAAGGTCATAGACTCAAGAATGAAGGAGAAAAAGGAAGAAAAGAAGAGTTTGTGAACCGCTCAGCGGTAAATTCCACCGCTGAGCGTCCTAGAACGAGTAAAAGTATTGTTTGGTGCCCAGGCGGTGACGCTGAGCGTTCAGAGCGACAAGAGGCAAACCGCTCAGCGGTCATTTTAGGCACCTGGGCGGTGGCGTGTGTTGAGGCAAACCGCTGAGCGGCCAATTTTGGCGTCTGGGTGGTTGTCTGTTTTTATATTTTGGATTTTGAGATCTTTTGGTTATCTTTTTGGCTTATATATAGCCCTAGTGCGAATCCAAATGTAATTCTTTTGGCAGAGAACAACGTCCACAGCAGCTTTACACCTTTGGAGGAGATTTCTTGGATGCTTAGGCTCCAATTTATCAAATCTAGGGTTTGCTTTTCCATTCTTCCATTATATTTCATCTAGTTTCACCATGACTATGGTGAACTAAACCCTTTGTTGTTGGGGAACAATGTAATCTTTTGAAACTCTCATATATCCAAATTCTTGTTTACTTTATATGCTTGCATATGCTTGATTTATCAATTGTTGGGTTGTTTACCTGTATTTAATGCTTTTACCGTTTAACTCATTCGGTAGATGTTGTTTGTCTTTATTGATACGGGGACGTACAGTAATGTCATGAACTGGGGAGAATTCCTTGATTATGTTAATACCGCCTAGGGATAGGGGTAGGACGATCAATTGTATTTTGCTTCCGCTTATCATGCATTATTAATTATTATGGGAGGCTAGGGATAGCAAGCCAGTAATTTGTAATAGGCTCTTTTCACCAAGGGAATGGGTTAAGGGTAGACCAAGAAAGTTTGCATGGAAATATGATAAATAAGCAAAGTAAATAAGAAGAGTAGATATATGAGGGTGGACAAGATGAAATTGTAAACCCCAACAACCTCATTCATTCATAGTTTCTCTTAGTCAATTGAATTCCTGCATTTGCATGTTTATTTCTGTTTTGCATTCAAACCATTTAACCTAATTTTCTTTTACTCAAGTCTTAAACAATTTGTTTACACGATAGATGAGGCCTTAAGAGTCCTTATGGAAGAACGATATTGGGATTACCGATTTTTATTACTTCATACGATCTGGTACACTTGCCAGGGTCTTAACAGGCCCCGACGTCTAAAATATTATAGACGTCGGGGCACCTTCTAACTGACGTCTATATGGCCAACTTATTTACGAAAATGCCACCGGTTATTAATATACGTCGTGCTTACCCTTAATCGACGTCTAAGGGGTGACGTTAAATAGCGTTTTTGCACTAGTGTGAAAAGTTCACTAGCTATGTGAACAGATGTGTGATGAATTATGATTGTGGTTATGATGCTAAGCAGGTTGTATGAATGGATGATGTGTGAGAAAGCATGTTTTGTGAGGTATTGAGCTCCAGAGTATTTATTGTTGTATGTACTGTTCACAGGAACGCATGAATGATATTGCCTGAGTCTTGATAATTGATTGAATTGAATGTTTATGTCATATGATCAAGGCCATTTTTGGAAGCCCTTACCTAGCCAAATTTTCACCCAAAGTGATTAAACTGTTATACCCTTTTTGAACCTTGGCCTTAAATAGGATGAAAACCCTTGATTTGAAATTATTTACCTTGAGTTGGATTGAGAATAATTGTTGAAAAGGTTCAAGTTTGGGGTTGTTGGGAAAATTTGAATGGCAGAAAAAGAAAGGCCTTGAGCTCAAGTGTTGAAAAAGAAAAATGCATGAGAAAAGAAAAAGAAGAAAAAAAAAGCATGGAAGATGAGCTCAATGTAAAAATAAAAGGAAAAGGGAAGAAGTTGGGAATGAGTGAGATTGGTTAAAAAAAGAGAGTTTTTGCTTGAACTTTAAATGTTAAATTAGCTCTCTTTACTCAAGGATTTTGTGATCCAGAAAAACCAATTTTCCTTGTTAGCCTAGCCTCATCATAAGCCTTGGAAAAGTCCTTGTCATGGCATTGACATGTAAGAATTTTGATTGTATTAGATGAAGGGAAATTTTGTTTCATGTGACATGTGAATAGTAGAGAGTGGAGTGACTTCTTAAACACTTGAGTGATTGAGTGAAACACTTGCTTGGTGAGAATTGTTGAATTCTATGATTACATCTATGCTTAGTGGATTGATCATTCATAAATAAAACATCTGTTGGGAAATATGTGATCATGTGAACTGAGTTGAATAGAAACCATGTATACATCTTGATTTGATTCCATTAAAAATCTAAATTGAGTAGTTTGTGTCATAGGAAAAATGAATTTTGGGATTGTTGAAGTATTTGATGAAAAAAGTGGAAAGCCAAGTTTTGTCTTGTTTGCTTGAGGACAAACAAAGTTCTAAGTTTAGGGTTGTGATAACAGTCTAAAAATCGTTATTTTCATGCTTAAATTGGTATCAAAATACACCTTTTATGGCTTAGAATGAGCTTAGAATCAGGTAAAACACTTCAGTTGAGTCATTTGAGAGTCAAAAGCTGTTTTTAGAGATATTATGCTTGTTTTGCATTATTTTGCAGGGGTTTCGATGAGAATTAAGAATGGAATTGAAGAAGGAAGGTCTTAGACTCAAGGAAGAAGAAGAAAAATGAAGAAAAGAAGATTCTATGAACCGCTCAGCGTCAAAATGCACCGCTGAGCGCCATTATTCGAGGGAAAGCCACTATCTGGCGCCCAGGCGGTGACGTTGAGCGTCCAGAGCGATTAGAGGCAACCCAGTTGATTATTTTCTTTTTTTTAACTCTATTCTAGTGCATGATTTGAATGTTGCATATGAGAGGGGAAGGGCATACAAAATTGAAAGTTGAAATCAAGTGCTATAGGTTTGATCACGTGAAGGCAAGCAAATAGGAGAGAAAAATTTTTTACGCTCACCGCTAAGCTGTTCATTTGACCGTTGAGCGGTGGCGGCGCAGACCCAACATGGGCTTTTAAAAGCTCAACGTTTTGGGGGTTCTGCACTTTGAAAATTCCCCTTTGAAGTTCGCCCAAGCGGTCTCTATGAATCCTCACATCTCTCTTTCACTTTCAAGAGCTTTCCAAAGAGTTTTCCTCACTTTTCCCATCACCCACTCACAAAAGTCTCATTTTTCAACCATTCCATTGTCAAAAGTTTGGGATTTTTGGTGAGAGCTTTGCATTGGGAGGCATTTATCATCAATTACAAAGAATTTTGCAAGCATCTAGAGGATCTTCACTCAAGTAAGTCATGCAATTTCATTCTTAGGGTTTCTAGAATTGAAATTTGATGAAGAATATGTGTAGGAACATGAGAAATTAGGGCTTTTTTTTCTATGCATGATTTGATGAAATAGAAACCTTTTGAACCGATTAAACTGCATAAATTTAGTCTGGAATTGAGAAATTTGTGATAAGAGTGGAAATTAGGGAATTTAGGAAAGGGTTATTGAAAAACCCTCGACGCCGCCGTTGAGCGGTCACTTTGGACGCTGAGCGGTGGGCATCAGATTTGTGTGGTTGCTTGATTTTCTAATGCAAGGACGCTGAGTGGCCCTGTTCTTCCCTCAGTGTTGGACAATGCTTGATTAGATGTATGATTGAAGATTTGCTAACCTCTAATGATGAATTTCCTGGGATTATTGAATTGTATTTGATGTAGGAATGTCATCATGTTCAAGAAGCAGAGTGAATACTCTTGGGAACAAGAGGAAAGAGCCGGAGAGGCCGAGAAGATTTTATTCTCCTAGGTTCCTTTCCAGGAAACATGAGGAACATTATGTGAGTGTGCAAGAGAGAAGACTACTGATGGAGAGGAAGGCTATTTTCATTCCAGACCTGGCCCCTGAGTTTGGATTGGAAATTGAGAGACGAAACTGGAAGAGGCTGGCTACATATCCTGCACCATCTAGCATTGAACTTGTGAAGAAGTTCTATGCAAATGCCTTGACTAGAGGAGGAGTGTCGACAAGGAGATATATGAGCTATGTTAGGGGGCAGATCATCCGATATGATCCTGACACCATCAACAGATTCTTAGGCACTTAGTGGTCAGGTGAGTAGTGCTAGTATGCAGCGTATACAGGGGAGTTTAGAGATTTTGAGGATATTGAGAGGGTTATGTGTCTCCCTGGAGGAAATTTTTAGAGGAACCCAAATGGAGTGCCCATCAACATCAAAAGGGCAGATTTGACACCTCTGGCAAAGTTCTGGATGGCATTTACTCATGCCAATATTCAGCTGTGTTCCCATGTTTCTGATATCACCATGCCCAGGATCATATTCATCTCCTGTATGCTGAGGCAGATGGATGTGAATGTTGGTGAGGTCATCGCCAACGAGATCTAGAGTTGCGCTACTATTGTGAGTAGCAGGATGCTGTTGGGACATCCGTCCCTGATTACCTTTCTGTGTCAGCAGGATGGGGTGGATACTTCTGTTCCACCATATGAGAGGCCTAGGAAAACCATAGATGCTTCTTATTATCGACAGTTTTGTGGATGAGACGAGGCAGCTGGATCAGTGCCTAGGAGACGTCCTAGGAGAGGAGCAACCCAACAGGAGGATGCACCTGCACAGCATGCGGAGCCGTTCCAGATGAGGGACATGTATATGTCCATGATGGAGGCCATATTGGAGTCTCTCCGCATAGGGCAGATAGTTATTGCCGAGATGATAGTGGGGCTGTATGACACACCACCAGTGCACAAGTGGACTATGGATGAGTTCCATAGTGTTATGGCTTGGCTTCACGAGCAGGCACAGGGTAGCGGATCTAGAGCAGCTAGAGCACCAGGCATGGACGAGGATGATGGGGAGGAAGACTTTGAGGATGCAGAAGCTGGAGACCAAGAGGACTCAGATGATGACATGAGTTGAGAGGGCATCTACTGAGGGATACCATTGCTTAGGACATGGGTTTTATCTTTCACTTTTGTACTTTGAATATTTAGAAGAGGTTGAATTTTATTGTAGGTGTCTGTGCTTGGCTTGAACACTATTTCTGACTTTGGTTTAACTTGATGTTATTGCATGATGAGTTTTCTCAAATGATGATTGGATGTGGATGACGATTGAGTTTGTGTTGCATGTTGATATACAGGTGAATGGTTCATTAGCTATGTGAACAAATGTGTGATGATTTGTGATTGTGATTATGATGCTAAGCAGGGTGTATGAATGATGTTTGAGAAAAGCACAGTTGTGTGAGGTTTTGAGCTCCAAAGTGTTTATTGATATATGTGTTATTCATATGGAAGCATGAATGATATTGTCTGAATCTTTATGATTGATTGAATTGCATGTTTGTGTCATATGATCAAGGCCAATTTTGGAAGCCATTCTTAGCCAAATATTAACCCAAAGAAAAGAGAACCATGTGTTCTATCCTTTTTGAACCCTAGCCTTGAAGCAGGATGAAAACCCTTGCTTTGAAATTTTTTACCTTGAGTTGGGTTGAGTATAATTGTATGATATTGCCAAAGTTCAAGTTTCGGGTTGTTGGGGAAATTTAAAGGCAAAAGAAAGGCATTGAGCTCAATGTGAAAATAAAGAGAAAAAAAAAAGGGCATGAAAGATGAGCTTAATGTAAAAATAAAGAGAACAAAAAAAGAAGTTGGGAATGAGTGAGATTGGTTAAAAAAAAGAGTTTGTGCTTGAGCTTTGGATGTTAAAATAACTCTTTTAACTTAAGGATTTTGTGTTCCAGAAAAACCAATTTTTCTTGATTAACCCAACCTCATTATAAGCTTTGGAAAAGTACTTGTGATGACATTTATATGTGAGAATGTTGATTTTAGTAGATGAAGGGCAATTTGGTTTTATATGATATGTGAATAGCAGAGGGATGGAGAGACCTCTTAAACAGTTGAGTAATTGAGTGAAACACTTGCTTGGAGGGGATTAATAAATTGTATGGTTACATCTTGCTTAGTGAATTGATCATTCATAAGTAAAGCATCTGTGGAAAAGTATCTGATTATGTGAACTGAATTGAATAGAAGCATGTATGCATCTTGATAAGATTCCACTGAAAATTTGAATTGAGTAATTCTAGTTGTGAGAAAAATGAATTTTGAAAATGTTGAACTATTTTGATGAAAAAGTGGAAAGCTAAGTTTTGTCTTGTTTGCTTGAGGATAAGCAAAGTTTTAAGTTTGGGGTTATGATAACGGTTTAACAAAAGTTATTTTTATACTTAAATTTGATATCAAAGCACAACCTTTATGGCTTAGAATGAGCTTAGAATCAAGTAAAACACTTAGTTGAGTCACATGAGAATCAAAAGTTGTTTTTAGAGATATTATATTTGTTTTGAATTGTTTTGCAGGGTTTTGATGAGAATTGAAGATGGAAGTAAAAGAGGAAGGACTTAGACACAAGAAATAAGGAGAAAAAGGAAGAAAAGAAGAGTCAAAGTCACCGCTCAGCACTATTTTCAAACACTGAGCGCCATACTCGAGGGAGAAGTCATTGCCTCTCGCCCAAGCAGTGCCGCTGAGCGTTCAGACGATTTCGAGGCAAACCGCTGAGCGGTGAGATGGACGGTTGAGCGATCCTGCGATTAGAGGGAAACCGTTGAGCCGTGGAATGTTGGGCTTGGGCTTAAATTTTGTTACTTTAATGCGTTATAAATAGCCCTAGTGCGATCTTCAAAGTAATTCTTTTGGCAGGCAGAGACGTCTGATAACGGTCTAAAAACCGTTATTTTCATGCTTAAATTGATATCAAAATACACCCTTTATGGCGTAGAATGAGCTTAGAATCAAGTAAAACACTTAAGGATGGAATTGAAGAAGGAAGGTCTTAGACTCAAGGAAGAAGAAGAAAAATGAAGAGAAGAAAAGTCTATTCACCGCTCAGCTCAAAATGGACCGCTGAGCACCATAATTCGAGGGAAAGCATTATTTGGCGCCCAGGAGATGAAGCTGAGCGTCCAGGGCGATTAGAGGCAAACCGCTCAGCGATGAAACTAACCGCTGAGCGGTGGCGCGGCTTTAGGGAAACCGCTAAGTGGTAAAATACGACGATGAGCGGTGGTCTACTGGGCTTGGGCCTAAATTTTGTTACTTTTCTGTGCTATATATAGCCCCAGTGAGATTTGAGATTTATTCTTTTGGCAGAAGAGCACGTCTAGAGCTGTTCTACACTCCTCGGAGAAGATTTCTTGGATGCTTAGGCTCCATTTTATCCAATCTAGGGTTTTCTTTTCCATTCTTTCATTGTATTTCATCTAGTTTCACCATGTCAATGGTGAACTAAACCCTTAGTTGTTGGGGAACAATGTAATCTTCTGAAACTCTCTTATATTGAAATTCTTGTTTTATTTATATGCTTGCATATGCTATTATTATCAATTGTTTTGTTCTTTATCTTTGCTCTATGCTATTATCATTTAACTCATTTGATAAATAGATGTTTGCCTTTGTCAATACGGGGAAGTCATGAACTGATAGGGAATTCCTTGATTAAGAAATACCACCTAGGGATAGGGGGTAGGACGATCAATTGTATTTTGCTTCTGTGGTACTTGCATTGCTAGTTACTAGGGGAGACTAGGGATAGTAAGCCAGTAACTAGTAGTAGGCTCTTCTCACCGAGGGATCGGATTTAGGGTAGACTAAGAAATTTGCATGACAATTAGATAATAAAGTGAATTTAATAAGAAGAGTAGATATAAGAGAGTGGATAAGATGAAATTGTAAATCCCAACAACTCCATTCATCCATATCTTTTTTTTTGCCAATTGAATCACTTGCATTTGCTTGTTTACTTTTTGTTTTTGCATTCAAACCATAAATTAATTTTCTCTACAAGTCTTACGATATTGATTTACACGAAAGATAAAGCCTTTGAGTCCTTTGGGAGAACGATATTGGGTTTACCAATTATATTACTTGATACGATCTGGTACACTTGCCAGGGTCTTAATAAGTTTTTGGCACCATTACCGGGGACTCGTGGTTTAACTTTTCGAGTAGTGTAAATTGATTAAATTTGACTTGATTTTATATTTATTTTTATTTTTTTATCTAATATATGTTTTGTAGGGTTTTGTACCTAACGTTTGCAGGATGCAGTACGGACAAGAATTTGATTATATGGGCACTCAATTCTACCAAAATGATTTCAACCATTGGTGGGAACCTCATTCAATCATGGATCAAAGCCAACTTGGGTAAGCTGCCGAGCAACAAATTACTCCAGTCAAGGAGAATATAAATTCTGACGAAGAATTTCTTCAGCGGATCACGGGTATGAATATGTCATTCATCAGAAGTATTGAGGAGATGCGACAACGTGAGGAGTTACGAGAACGTCAAAGACAACAATATCGTCCTTCACTTGAAGAAGTAGAACATCAAAGGCAGCAATATTCTCCTACACTTGAAAAAAGAGAAACATTGTGAGAAGCTGAACAACATTTACGACAAAAAATATTCTTTATACCAAGAGAAACGTTGGGGGAAGCTAAACAGTGTTTACGACAGAAACAATTCTCTATACCAAGAGAAACATTGGGGGAAGCCGAACAACGTCTTTGGCAACAACAATCATTTTTGCCAACTCTCTTGCATAATGAAGTCTCTAGATCTTAGGGGTAATACTGAAGTTAACCCTAGGAAGGAATGCCAAGCTACTATCTCTGAAAGTGCTAAGGTTGTTGATGAGAAAAAAATAGAGATAGAGGAGGAAAAGATAGAGAGAGTTGTAGAGGGAGAAGAAACAGAAAGGTTGAGTGAGGGAGAGAAAGATGAGGAGAGAGAAAGAGAAGTGGTTGAGAGAAAAGAAAAAAAGAAAAAAAGTGCGAAAATAAAAAAGAAGAAATCAAGGAAAAATAAAAAGAGAAAGTTGAGGGAAGAAAAGATTGAAAAAAAGAGGAAGAGAGAAAAGAAGAAAAGATCATATGCAAAACCCCTTCCTCATCAGAAGAAAAATCATAGGAAGGAAAAGAAGTTTAAGTGCTTTATGGAGATCTTAAAAAAATTGGAGATTAAAGTTCCTATGATTGATACATGGAAACATGTGCTTGGTTCGATCAACTTTTTGAAGAGATTCAGTAGGAAGAAGAAAAAGAAAAGAATATCAAGTAAGAAGAATATCAACACCTACTGATGGGTGTTTGCTCGAGGTCATCCCAGTTTTTGTAATATATTAGTTTTATTTTATTTTGGATATGTAATTCTTGGATTTTAAACAATTTTTGGGTAGCATCTACTGAGGGATGCTAATTTTTATGTAACTCACTTACGGGTATAGAAAAGTACACCTACTGATGGGTGTTGGTAAGGATTGCACTTACTGATGGGTGCTAGAAAGGTTTTGGTCAGGCTCGTGACGTTAAACAAGCGCTACCTTGGAGGCAACCCAATTGATTGATTTATTATTGTTGCATGTTTTAATACTATTCTAATTGCATTTAGGGCTTAATTGTTGCATAAGTGTGTAAAGTGAGTGGGAATTGTATTTAAGGTTTAATTGTTGCATTTTAGGAAATCCATTCTCTATCACTTTTGCATCATTCATAATCTAAGTTTAGGGTTTTTGAGAGAGCACTGCATTTTGGTTTCATCTATCATTAGTTATAAGAATTTTGCATACATTCAAGGTCTCTCCACCCCAAGGACAAGTTGTTATTGCCGAGATGATCATAGGCATGTACGACACACCTCCTGCTCATAGGTGGACGATGGATGAGTTCAACAACAGAGTGGCTTTGCTAGAGCAGGCACAAGGGAGTGGAGCTGGAGCAGCTGAAGTTCTAGTCAAGGAGGATGATGACAAGGATGATAACTTTGAGGATGCAAAGGCTAGAGAGGATGAGGACTCCGATGATGATATGAGTTGAGAGGGCATCTATTGATGGATGCCCATGCTTTAGACAAGGTTTTATCTTGCACTTTTGTATTTTGTTTTTTTTAGAGTAGGTTGAATTTTGATTGTCAGTGTCTATGCTTGGCTTGAACACTATTTCTAAAAATGTTTGACTGAATGAAATGCATGATGAATCTATTTGATGATGATTGGATGTGGATGATGATTGAGTTGTGTTGCATGTTGATATCCAGGTGAAAAGTTCACTAGCTGTGTGGATAGATGTGTGATGATTTATGATTGTGGTTATGATGCTAAGCAGGGTGTATGAATGAATGATATGTGAGAAAGCATGTTGTGTTAGGTATTGAGCTCCAGAGTATTCATTGCTATATGTACTGCTCACAGGAAAGCATGAATGATATTTCCTGAGTCTTGATAATTGATTGAATTGAATGTTTATGTCATATGATCAAGGCCATTTTTGGGAGCCCTTACTTAGCCAAATTTTCACCTAAATTGATTAGAACCATGTGTTCTACCCTTTTTGAACCTTGGCCTTAAACAGGATGAAAACCCTTTCTTTGAAATTATTTACCTTGAGTTGGGTTGAGAATATTTGTATGTATTAACAAGGTTCAAGTTTGGGGTTGTTGGGAAAATTTGAATGGCAAAAAGAAAGGCATTGAGCTCAAGTGTTGAAAAAGAAAAATACATGAGAAAAGAAAAAGAAGAAATGAAAAAGCATGAAAGATGAGCTCAATCAAAAATAAAAGGAAAGGGAAAAAGTTGGGAATGGGTGAGATTGGTTAAAGAAAGAGAGTTTGTGCTTGAAATTTAAATGTTAAAATAGCTCTCTTGACTCAAGGATTTTGTGATCCAGAAAAACCATTTTTTCTTGTTAGGCTAGCCTCATTATAAGCCTTGGAAAAGTCCTTGTGATGGCATTGGCATGTGAGAATGTTGATTGTATTAGGTGAAGGGGAATTTTGTTTCATGTGACATGTGAATAGTAGAGAGTGGAGTGACCTCTTAAACACTTGAGTGATTGAGTGAAACACTTGCTTGGTGAGAATTGTTGAATTCCATGATTACATCTATGCTTAGTTGATTGATCATTCATAAATAAAATATCTGTTGGGAAATATGTGATCATGTGAACTGAATTGAATTGAAAGCATGCATACATCTTGATTAGATTCCACTGAAAATCTAAAATTGAGTAGTTCTTGTCATAAGAAAAATGAATTTTGGGATTGTTGAACTATTTGATGAAAAAGTGGAAAGGCAAGTTTAGTTTTGTTTGCTTGAGCACAAGCAAAGTTCTCAGTTTGGGGTTGTGATAACGGTCTAAAAACCGTTATTTTCATGCTTAAATTGATATCAAAATACACCCTTTATGGCTTAGAATGAGCTTAGAAACAAGTAAAACACCTAAGTTGAGTCATTTGAGAGTCAAAAGCTGTTTTTAGACATATTATGCTTATTTTGGATTGTTTTGCAGGGTTTTGATGAGAATTAAGAATGTAATTGAAGAAGGAAGGTCTTAGACTCAAGGAAGAAGAAGAAAAATGAAGAAAAGAAGAGTCTATGCACCGCTCAGCGTCAAAATGCACCGCTGAGCGCCATAATTCGAGGGAAAGCGTTGTTTGGAGCCTAGGAGATGAAGTAATAATAATTGGTAATCCCAATATCGTTCTTCCCAAAGGACTCTTAAGGCCTCATCTTTCGTGTAAACTAATCGTTTAAGACTTGAGTAAAGAAAATAATTTTAATTGTTTAAATTCAAAATTGAAATAAACATGCAAATGCAAGAATTCAATTGACGAGAGAAACTATGAATGAATGAGGTTGTTGGGGTTTACAATTTCATCTTATCCACCCTCATATATTTACTCCTCTTATCTACTTTGCTTATTTATCATATTGCCATGCAAACTTTTTTGGTCTACTCTTAACCCAATCCCTTGGTGAAAAAAGCCTATTACTAATTACTGGCTTGCTATCCCTAGCCTCCCCTAGTAACTAATAATGCATAATGAGCAGAAACAAAATACAATTGATCGACCTACCCCTATCCCTAGGCGGTATTAACATAATCAAGGAATTCTCCCGAGTTCATGACATTACCGTACGTCCCCGTATCAATAAAGACTAACAACATCTACCGAATGAGTTAAACTGTAGAAGCTTTAAGCAAAGGTAAAGAACCCAACAATTGATAAATCAAGCATATGCAGGAATATAAAGTAAACAAGAATTTCAATATATGAGAGTTTCAAAAGATTACATTGTTCCCCAACAACTAAGGGTTTAGTTCACCATAATCATGGTGAAACTAGATGAATTGAATGGAAGAATGGAAAAAGCAAACCCTAGAATTGATAAAGTGGAGCCTAAGCATCCAAGAAATCTCCTCCAAAGGTGTAAAACTGTTGTGGACTTTGTTCTCTGCCAAAGGAATAACATTTGGATTCGCACTAGGGCTATATATAAGCCAAAAAGATAACAGAAAGATCTCAGAATCCAAAATATAAAAACAGACAACCGCCTAGGCGCCTAAAATGACCGTTGAGCGGTTTGCCTCAACACATGCCACCGACCAGGCGCCTAAAATGACCGCTGAGCGGTTTGCCTCTTGTCACTCTGGACGCTCAGCGTCACCGCCTGGGCACCAGACAACAACTTTTCCTTGCACTAGGACGCTCAACGGTGGAATTTACCGCTGAGCAGTTCACGACTCTTCTTTTCTTCCTTTTTCTCCTTCATTCTTGAGTCTATGACCTTCCTACTTCATTGCCATCTTCAATTTTCATCAAAAACACTGCAAAACAATGCAAAACAAGCATAATATCTCTAAAAATACTTTTGACTCTCATGTAACACAACTTAAGATTTTTACTTGATTCTAAGCTCATTTTAAGCTACAAAGGGTGTGATTTTATATCAAATTTATGCATGAAAATAACGGTTTTGAGACCGTTATCAAAGGGCAATTTTGTTTCATGTGACATGTGAATAGTAAAGAGTGGAGTGACCTCTTAAACACTTGAGTGATTGAGTGAAAAACTTGCTTGGTGAGAATTGTTGAATTCCATGATTACATCTATGCTTAGTTGATTGATCATTCATAAATAAAACATCTGTTGGGAAATATGTGATCATGTGAATTGAATTGAATTAAAAGCATGCATACATCTTGATTAGATTCCACTGAAAATCTGACATTGAGTAGTTCTTGTCATAATAAAAATGAATTTTGGCATTATTGAACTATTTGATGAAAAAGTGGAAAGGCAAGTTTTGTTTTGTTTGCTTGAGCACAAACAAAGTTCTAAGTTTGGGGTTGTGATAACGGTCTAAAAACCATTATTTTCATGCTTAAATTAATATCAAAATACACCCTTTATGGCTTAGAATGAGCTTAGAATCAAGTAAAACACTTAAGTTGAGTCATTTGAGAGTCAAAAGCTGTGTTTAGAGATATTATGCTTGTTTTCCATTGTTTTGCAAGGTTTTGATGAGAATTAAGGATGGAATTGAAGAAGGAAGGTCTTAGACTCAAGGAAGAAGAAGAAAAATGAAGAAAAGAAGAGTCTATGCACCGCTCAGCGTCAAAATGCATCGCTGAGCGCCATAATTCGAGGGAAAGCATTGTTTGGCGCCCAGGAGATGAAGCTGAGCATCCAGTGCGATTAGAGGGAAACCGCTCAGCAGTGAAACTGACCGCTAAGCGGTTGCACGGCTTGAGGGAAACCGCTGAGCGGTAAAATAAGACGCTGAGCGGTGGTCTGCTAGGCTTGGGCCTAAATTTTGTTACTTTTATGTGCTATATATAGCCCCAGAGCGATTTGAGATTTATTCTTTTGGTAGAAGAGGACGTCCAGAGCTGTTCTACACTCCTTGGAGAAGATTTCTTGGATGCTTAGGCTCCATTTTATCCAATCTAGGGTTTGCTTTTCCATTCCTTCATTGTATTTCATCTAGTTTCACCATGTCAATAGTGAACTAAACCCTTTGTTATTGGGGAACAATGTAATCTTTTGAAACTCTCTTGTATCAAAATTCTTTTTTTATTCATATGCTTACATATCCTGTTATTATCAATTGTTAGGTTCTTTATCTATGCTCTATGCTATTATGATTTAACTCATTTGATAAATAGATGTTTGCCTTTGTCGATACGGGGACGTCTGGGGAAGTCATGAACTGATAGGGAATTCCTTGATTAAGCAATACCACCTAGGGATAGGGGGGTAGGACGATCAATTATATTTTGCTTCTGTGGTACTTGCACTGCTAATTACTAGGGGAGACTAGGGATAGTAAGCCAGTAACTAGTAATAGGCTCTTCTCGTCGAGGGATCCGGTTTAGGGTAGACTAAGAAAGTTTGCATGACAATTAGATAATAAAGCGAATTTAATAAGAAGAGTAGATTTAAGAGAGTGGATAAGATGAAATTGTAAACCCCAACAACTCCATTCATCCATATCTTTTTTTTGCCAATTGAATCACTTGCATTTGAATGTTTACTTTTTGTTTTTGCATTCAAACCACAATTTAATTTTCTCTACAAGTCTTACGATATTGATTTACACGAAAGATAAGGCCTTTGAGTCCTTTGGGAGAACGATATTGGGTTTACCAATTATATTACTTGATACAATCTGCTACACTTGCCAGGGTCTTAACAATGACCAGAGCACTTCTACACTCCTTGGAGGCGGTTTCTTGGATGCTTAGGCTCCAATTTATCAAATCTAGGGTTTAGTCTTCCATTCTTTCATTTAATTCCATCTAGTTGAACCGTGTCCAGGGTGAACTAAACCCTTTCTTGTTGGGGAACAATTTAATCTTTTGAAACTCTGTTATATTGAAATTCTTGTTTTATTCATATGCTTATATTATCAATTGTTGGGTTTCTTATCTATGCTCAATGCTTTTATCGTTTAACTCATTGGGAAAACGATACTTGGTCTTACCATTTTATTATTACTTGATACGATCTGGTACACTTGCCAGGGGATTAACAAGTTTTTGGCGCCGTTGCCGGGGACTCGTGGTATAACTATTCTATGTGTGTAATTCTTAACTGATTAGACTTTCTATCTTTCTTTTTATCTATCTTTCTGATTTTCTATCTTTAAAAAAAATGAAAATTAAAATAAAATAATATTTTTTACTATTTTTATTTTTTGGGCTAATTCTGTGCTCTAGTATAGTGTTCTTTAGTGTATGCAGGATAAAAATTTTGTACCAAGTATCGTTTTCCCAAGAGACTCATGGCACTAAATTGTTGTGCTTTTGCAAAACCAATCAAGACTATGAAAACAATATTTTGAGGGTTTTAAAATATAAAGTGCGGAAAAATAAACATTGTCAATACAAAATTTCGTCCAGACCGTTTTTCAGCTATTTCGTATTTTTGTTGTCACTTTCTTTTTTTTAATTTTCGTTTTTAATTTTATTTTTTAATTTTTGTTTTAATTTTAATTTTTAATTTTCGTTTGTTTAATATAATATAACTAATTACAATATATAATAAAAAATTGTTATCAGTTAAAACGTTTTAAAATTAAATAAAAAAATGTGTGTAATTTTTTTAAAAAAAAAAGGAAAATGAAAAAAAGAAAAAGTGAAAGGAAAAGACAAAAAAAAATTGGTGGAAAGGGGGGGACACGACAGAGGAAAACCGGTTTCTACTGCTAGGAAACAATTTGGTTTTTGGCAAACGCGGACTGGAGTTTGACAGAGACGTTATGGATGTACAATTTTGTTACGAGATGTCGAGGGAGAAGAAAAAGCAAAAAACAGATAGCAAGAAAAAGGAAGGGGGATTCATTTATTTTAGAGAGCAAGCAAGGAGACGGGGAGGGTATTGAAAGGAGAAGGAAGCAAAAAAAAAAGACATGTTTTCACAGGAGCTGAGGTGCTGATTCTCGAAGATCCTCACCGCCGGCACCGATCACACTCTTCTTGTGGCAACGGCCCCTAGAGACACTGAGCAGTAACACACAAGCTCCCAAAGGTAAGTGGAACCTTCCCTGCTTGTATCCTCTTGCTCTAATGAATAGCTTGCTACATTTTTATTTCACATTTGCTGTTGGAACACATTCATGCTCTGTTTCCATTGTTTATATATGTATGGTATTGTATTGTTCCAGTTAACTCCTTCCATAACGATTTAACCAATTAAAACAAGACCACCTTCTTCTCACCCATCTTTTAGCCTTTGGACTCACCTCTTCACGCAGAAACTAACTCTTGTAGAAATAACAAAGGCCATATGTCACCGTCATTACCCTTCCCTCACTCAAAGTGTAGAGATGCTCACCCACTAGTGGAAAAATACCTTTCTATGACTGACCTATTATGACGTACAAAAATTATACATCATAATAGGTTGATCGGTGGCAGAATTGTAATAAAAGTAAGACATATTATGACATAGTTCTGTATATCAGTCATAATATGAAACGTGGTGGCAAACTTGTAAATAAGTTTAAGACATATTATGACGTAGTTTTATACATTAGTCATAATATAAAAACGTGGTGGCAAAATTGTAAATAAATTCAAAACTTATTGTTATGTAGATATGAATATACGTTATAATATGTTAAATAATTTTATCTCTTTCACGTTCCCTCTCACTCTCACACTCTCGGTCCTTCTAATCTCTTTCACGTTCCCTCTCACTCACACTCTCGATCCTCTCATGCTCTCTTCCTCTCTTAAATTAGGTTTTCTTGCTTTTCTTGCTCCACGCCGTGCTTTTCTTGCTCTGAGAACACTCCTCCTCCGCGACGCGCAAAGGGCCACCACCAATTAGGTTTTCGTCTCCTCCACCAACGCAGACCGCCACATCCACAACCGCCTCTCCGACCAACAGCTGGAACCGGTGGTGTTGTCGCACATACTCTACCCTCACTCTGTGGCCTTGGTGGTGTCGTCGCAACTGGAACCGGCTAAGAGGAAACGGGAGCGACCGAGGAAGTACGAGACATCAAAGCAGGCTCTTCCTTGTCGTCTCAGTCGTTCTCCGCGGACATGAAGCCCCACTTACCAATGTTCCCTTCTTCCTCATCTTTCACGTCCAAGAAATCCCATTTCCTCACTCTAGGTTTGTTTTTCCCTTTCTCAATTTCACTTATTAATACCTAGAGAATTGGGCAAGTTGAAATATCTCAGGATGTGCTTGATCTGGGAATGAATCAGTTAACCGGACCAATTCCTCTAGAGTTTGGAAATCTAACTCAAGTTGTGAAATTGTAAAAGAGATTCAGTATAAACTTCGTTTATGGTCTTTGTCTTGTAAATGTGTACCGTATATTATTTTTAAAGTAAAAAAACTTTAAGATAAGGAATGTATGATGTATTTTTTCTTAGTATATACATTAATTGTTCCGTTTTATTGGGTATGTGATAGGAAGTATTGTTACTACGCAAGCCTACTATTTCTCCCTAATTCTCAATTTTATCATACTAATAAGATTAGGATTGTGTGATGCAACTTATAGTGTCTATTCTGAATGCAGCGTTTGGATCAAGAAGGGAGTACGCTTTTGTACCCGGACCACACATGATGATAATGCCATAACAAATGCAATTGAAATATATGACATCTTGAGGTATTTTTCATACCAAGTTATATTAGTCTCTGTTTGGAACATGAACACGACTTGACATGAAAACTTTTGCAGTGGTGCAACTCATATTATTGCTTCCAATAATGATTGTGATGTGAGAGAATATGACACAAAAAGGTTTCAGCTTTTGAATAGCTTCCAGTTCTCTTGACTTATGCAGTATATTTTTTTATTTTATTTTAATGATATTTTTTACTATTGTAGAAAAGTTAAAACATGATACCTGATGTGAATATAAAAACCATAGAGTTATAAATTATAATAGCAGAATACCTCTGTATGAGGCTAGAAATGTTGAAGTCATCAATCCCTTTGAATGGTGCCTCTCAGCTTATTAGACAACCTATTTCTCCATCAAACACAACATACTAAATATAGGAAACTTGGTGGGTGAGTAGTTTAATGTTAATAACCATGCAGGGGAGATTGGAAAATAAGAATAGGCCTCACATGATTTAATTATTATTGAATCTACACAAACCAAATGGCTAGAAAATATGATTCAGATTATCAACTCCACAACTTAGCAGTGAATGAAAAGTTCACATTGGAGAGTTCTTTCTTGAATATGATTCAGATTCAATAGTCAGATACTTATAACATATAATTTCTTTTACATAAGAAAATTATAAGAAGAACCAATTTTTGGCAGTAGGTAGAAAATCAGAGTTATATAAAATGTAATCTATCTGAACTGTCAGACCTTAAGTTTGTCTCTATAACATTAAATACAAATGGCAAGAATGGATATTTTAACTTAGCTTAATCAGACTAGAGATGAATGCTTAGCTGATATCAGTCACTGTGTTGAACTTGAGTAGTTTTTTTGGTAGACTGTTTATGACATAGCATGATGGGATTCTTGACAGTTGAAGAAAACACTATGTTCTAATTTATCTTGTTCATTTCCTGTAACTTTTGCAGGATGGAGATGAGCTCAGTGGTCTACATTGCTTTAGGCATCTTAGAGATCATGTAATAGGCTTTATAGAATCCATAAACAGGTACACCATTTATGATGTACTAATTGCATCTGAAAATTCAGTAAGCAGTGCTTTCTACCTTCTTGATTTTATGGAGCTGAGTAATAATTAGAAGATAATAGGGTTGAGCTAATTGCTTAGATGGGTTGAAACAATATTTACCTATTGAATCATAAGATTTAGACACAATGAAAAATGTCTTGAAATACGTAGAGTTAATGTGTAATTGTTGTATTCCATATACATAAGTCTGATAGTAATAATTTTAAACCAGGGATTGATCTTATAATGGGAGCCTCTCTCCTTTGTTTTTCATAACTTTTCTGGTGTTAGGTGTTAGCTTCCAAAGTTACAGTACTTTTGTGGTGGATGTACTTTTTCATAACAATTTTTGGGTCATTTTGTTGATGCAGAATTGAAAAACAGAAACTGTTTTAGTAATTAATGTTTTAAAAATATAGGCAAGAAGGAAAATTAGAATGACAACGAGTTATTTTTCAGTTTTTATCAATGACAATGGGTAATTAATGTTTTAAAAACTCATTCTGGCTGTGTGACTCACTGTGACCTTATTATTAACATTTTTTAACAGAATCAATCATATTCTTCCCAAGTAAGGCTAATTCAGTACTATATAGGAACACTCTTATCTTGGACAAATTGCCCCTTCTATCCCCTTCTAATTAACCACCCCTAATTCTCCTTCAATAATAAATTCTAACAATTTGTGGATTTGTTATAACTTTCTACTTTTGGTTGTTAATAGTTGGTATCTTTAAAATGATGGGGGCTCTACTGACTATTATTGATTGTCAGTTTTATAGTATTCAAATTTGTAATGTGATGTTTTTCCCTTTTATAGGTTTTGAACCATTTGCTATATCTTATGCGAGTTTCAGAAAAGGGTTGTCAAAGGCGAGTTGCTTTGGCTCATGCACATCTTTGTTCTGCAGATGATCAGAGAAAATTTTTTATTGATCACTATGGTATGTATCTTAGTAAATGCTTTTTCATGGGTTTGGTTCTCATCTTTTATTGTTTTACAACTCCTTTTTGTATTTGTTTTCAAGTTGATCATTTGTTCATGCAGGTCTTGAGTTGCTTATAGGGCTTCTTGGATCATCCAGCTCTAAGCAACAACTTAATGGTGTCGTGGCTTTATGCAAGTTGGCCAATAAAGCATCGACCTTGTCTCTTGTTGATACTCATCCAACGCTTTATAGTGGTTTTATACTTTTTTGTTTTGAGATTTTTAAAGAAAATAACAGTATTTGTTTGAAAATTTTATAACATATTAGAGTTGAAGTGTTGGTGAATGTATTTTTATTGTAAATGGAATCAATTATAATTGGAATGGAATCTATTGTGAATGATTATAATTTTATCGGATGTGAATTGTAATAATAATTGAAAAAAAAACATATATTATGACGTACAAAATAATGTATGTCATAATAAGTTGGTTCCGAAAATCATATATTATAATGTATCAACAAATTTACGTCATAATATCTTTCGTGCATATTATGACTGATTTTAGAAACTATGTCATAATATGTTCAAACTATTATGACGTAAATTTTTGTTACGTCATAAAATGCACAGACTTACTATTATGCCCAAAATTATGACCCCCAGGAAGTACGTTATAAAATGTCATTTTTGTACGTCATAAAATGTATTTTTTCCATTAGTGACCAATTCCTCCTTTATTTGTTTCCTCTTTGCCAAACAACATTAATGTTACACCCCTAGCAAGTGTACCAGATCGTATCAAGTAATAATAATTGGTAAACCCAATATCGTTCTTCCAAAAGGACTCTTAAGGCCTCATCTTTCGTGTAAACTAATCGTTTAAGACTTAAGTAAAGAAAATAATTTTAATTGTTTAAATGCAAAACAGAAATAAACATGCAAATGCAAGAATTCAATTGACAAGAGAAACTATGAATGAATGAGGTTGTTGGGGTTTACAATTTCATCTTATCCACCCTCATATATCTACTCTTCTTATTTACTTTGCTTATTTATCATATTGCCATGCAAATTTTCTTGGTCTACCCTTAACCCAATCCCTTGGTGAAAAGAGCCTATTACTAATTACCGGCTTGCTATCCCTAGCCTCCCCTAGTAACTAATAATGCATAATGAGCGGAAGCAAAATACAATTGATCGTCCTACCCCTATCCCTAGGCGGTATTAACATAATCAAGGAATTTTCCCCAGTTCATGACATTACCGTATGTCCCTGTATCAATAAAGACAAACAACATCTACCGAATGAGTTAAACTATAGAAGCATTAAGTACAGGTAAAGAACCCAACAATTGATAAATCAAGCATATGCAAGCATATAAAGTAAACAAGAATTTCAATATATGAGAGTTTCAATAGATTACATTGTTCCCCAACAACTAAGGGTTTAGTTCACCATAATCATGGTGAAACTAGATGAATTGAATGGAAGAATGGAAAAAGCAAACCCTAGAATTGATAAAGTGGAGCCTAGGCATCCAAGAAATCTCCTCCAAAGGTGTAAAGCTGCTGTGGACTTTGTTCTCTGCCAAAAGAATTACATTTGGATTCGTACTAGGGCTATATATAAGCCAAAAAAGATAACAGAAAAGATCTCAGAATCCAAAATATAAAAACAGACAACCGCCCAGGCACCTAAATTGGCCGCTCAGTGGTTTACCTCAACACACGCCACCGCCCAAGCACCAGAAATGACCGCTGAGCAGTTTGCCTCTTGTCGCTATGGACGCTCAGCGACACCACCTGGGCACCATACAACACTTTTCCTTGCACTAGGCTGCTCAGCGGTGGAATTGACCGTTGAGCGGTTCACAGACTCTTCTTTTCTTCCTTTTTCTCCTTCATTCTTGAGTCTATGACCTTCCTACTTCATTGTCATCTTCCATTTTCATCAAAAACCCTGCAAAAGAATGCAAAACAAGCATAATATCTCTAAAAACAACTTTTGACTCTCATGTAACACAACTTACGAGTTTTACTTGATTCTAAGCTCATTTTATGCTACAAAGGGTGTGTTTTAATATCAAATTTATGCTAGAAAATTACGGTTTTGAGACCGTTATCAATTAACACACAATTTTGACCACCGAACATCATCATTGCCGCCTCCTTTACTGTTAAACTAGATACTTACCGGAAAACATGACAAAAAACAACCAAACAATGTATAGCAGCTAATTCCATCCGGCACCACATCAATCAACCCTTTGTGAACCGTGTTATATGACACAACCGAGGGATCCACTTTCTTCCTTAACATCTCCTCACATGACACCATGGCCCCTTCAACCTGCACCCAGGAAATAAACAATACAAAACGGAAAAACTAAACAGATTTCCCCATCCTGATACCGAACCCCTTTTACCAAGCCAAACTCTAGCAACCTTCACTATACCACCAAGCTAAGTTCTTACATTATACACCACCCTCATTGCTTCCGAAATCATACACGGTCCTAGGTGGAGTAAAGAAGGTGAAGAGAACAAGTGCTCGATGCATAGTTACAATTGCGAATCCTCCACATTCTTCAGGCGATGAAGATGGGTTGGGGTTTAAAGGGGATAGAAAAGTGAAAACCGGAACCAGGAGAAGCAAATGGAAGCTAGGTTTGCAGTGGCGGTGGACGGTGGTGTACGAAAATTTGTGCAACCGCCGTCAAAGCAAATCGGAGCTGTTTCACAGCTTCTCGTCGGGGAAGTCGTTGGCGCTTTAAGCAGGACATATACGACTCCGCCTTCGATACTCACCATCCTCTTCCAGGTTCAGGGAATGGATTCCAACATTGTGACTTTGGGAAAGGCCAGTATGTGGAACGAGGCTTCCCGGATTATCCATGAAAAGGGGTTTCGGCACTACAGCTCGTAGGGTTCCCGGCGGCGCTTGGAGTTGCCGGTGGTGCTTTGGTCTGAGCGGGAGGGTCGTTGGTTTCGTCGATGGCGGCAGGATGGTAGTATCTCGGAGTCGGAGTCGATCTCGCGCGAAGAAGAAAAGACGAGACTCTAGTCCGGCGCGAAGGGCAGTGGCTCTTCCGGTGAAGGCTGGTGACGCCTCGGAATGAACGGGACGACCAGTTTAGTGGTCGGACGGAGCTGCGTGAGTGGTAGGGTTGGCGGCCTATAGGTTTTGTTGAGAAGGAGAGATTTTGCCTCTTAGGTGCCGAGTGTGTGAGTGTGGAATGAGAGGCAGTGTGGGAGACCCCTTTTTTTCCTGACCTGGGAGGAGAGTGTCTGGGCTTGGGTGCAAGCCCAACCGAAAAAAATAAATTTTAAAATATATAATAAGAAAAACCAAGAAAAAATAATATATAAAAAACATATATACTTCTGCACCCCCAATTTTCGATAAGTCACACCTTTTTCAATTGGGCTTAGACCCAATTTGCCTTTAAAGATAAATTAGGTTTCCACACCCTCTTTCTATTTAAGCACCTCCACACCTTTTTATTTTGTTTTCTTATTTTACATTTTTATCTTATATTTGTTTTTTTTATTATTATTTTTATTTTTATTCTTATTTATTTATCTTGTTATTTTTATTTTTATTTTTATTTTTATTTTCTTATTTTTTTTTCTTTTTTTTTGTGTTTTTTCTTTTTCTGTTTTAAATATCTATCTGCTTTTTTAATATATAAATACTAAAAAAACAACAAATATTTTTTTTTAAAAGGTTTAAGCACACGTGCGACCATTCCGTCAGCCTTGTGCTGAAAACCTTTTTCATCTTCTTTCAAATATAAAAACAAATTATTTTAAAAGGTTTAAGCAGACATGCGACCATTCCGTTGGTCTTATGCTGAAAACCTTTTTTTTCATCTTCTTTCAAAAATTAACAAAATTTTTTTAAAAGGTTTAAGCACATGTGCCACCATTCCGTCGGCCTTGTGTTGAAAACCTTTTTCTTCTTCTTTCGAAAATAAAAAAAAAATATTTTAAAAGGTTTAAGCACACATGCGACCATTCCGTCGGCCTTGTGCTGAAAACCTTTTTCTTCTTCTTTCAAAAAATAAATAAAAATTTACTTTAAAAGGTTTAAGCACACGTGCGACCATTCCGTCGGCCATGTGCTGAAAACCTTTTTCTTCTTCTTTCAAAAAATCAACAAAAAATTACTTTAAAAGGTTTAAGCACACGTGCGACCATTCCGTCGATCTTGTGCTAAAAGCCTTTTCCTCTTCTTTCACAAGAATAACACAAATATGTTTTTAAAGGTTTAAAGCACACGTGCGACCGCTCGCGTAGGCCTTGTGCTAAAAGCCTTTCTCCTTTTTATATAAAAAATGCCAAAAAAATATAAAATCTTCAAAAACTAAAAACATCTTCAAACAAACAATCTTTCTTATAGAACTACGTAACCCTGATTTCTCAGTCTAACTGAGAATACGTAGGAGCAAGGTCAATCCTTGTCGGGCATAAAAAACAAAAAAAAAATATATATTGTTTTCTTTAGAGTCTTATTTTATTTTTCTTTTTAGGGGAAGTTAAACATTTTTGAAAACCACATTTTATTCGCGTATTTAATTAAAGGTACTGCCTTCGGACAGACGTGTTGGGTGTTAATACCTTCCCTACACGTAACCGGCTCCCGAAACCAGAGTCTGGTTTTTCATAGACCGCCTTATCCTTTTTATGGTTTTTTCGTAGTTTTCCATAATAAACTATGGTGGCGACTCCAAATCTCTTTTCCTAAACGTTTTCCTTTTTTGGATCGTCGTCCCGTCGCGATTCCGATTACGACAGATGGCGACTCCACTAGGGACGCTAGAGAGTGAGGCCATTTAATTAGATGCGCGAATTCGATGTTGGTTTTGCTTTATGTTTTTTCTTCCCCCTTTTCTTTATCTTTGTTTGATATTTGAAATAATTGGATGTGAATTGTTTTAATTATTCTATATTGAACCCTAGGATAGAAAACATGTTTATATCTGCCTGGGAATCTTATGGTTGTTTTGCAGGTGAGGGTTTGGGTGCATTGCATTCTCCCTTCACACACACACATATTATGCATCTATTGAGTGAGGCCTTATACCCGGGTCTGAGTGCAGCTTAGAAATAGAGGGGTTGTGTAGCAATGCCACTTGGGCCATACTGCCTGTTTGGCTATCGTGAGAACCCCAACTAGAGTTTGTTCTCTTCATTTGTGTCTCTGCACCTAGTTGATTACTCGATTGTTGTGGAGATACTGTGGAGGGGGCCATGGCTCTAGTGACCGTTGACCTCTAGGTTTAGGGAACCATACCAGTGAGATTGCATATACTAGACCTCCATTCTGAAGCGCCGAACCTTTATTAGGGCACAAAGGGAGAAATTTACATTCCCGTAGCCTTCACGCTGTTGGTTTTTAATAAAAATAAATAACAATGTCATTGCATCTTCATACTGTGAATGCACATTTTGTTAGTCATGTTAGTTTTACTTCGTTATATTGTCATGCATCATGTTCATACATCATTTGGTAACATGCTGGTTTTAGGGGAAATCACAGGTATTCACTTGATCATATAACAAGATGGAAGTTGATGCGAGATCTGGTGCGACACAACAGACTGATTCTGCCGTTTTAAGGAGGAAACCTCGTCTAAGGGCTTATGGTGGAAACTTAACAGGGTTGATAAATTTAGGAAAAAGACTCAAGACCATAAAGAGGGAGGCCTTCAAGAAGAAATATGGGAATTTGTTGAGTCTAATGGAAATGGAAGTACAGCTGCCTACTATCACTGCCCTAGCTCAGTATTATGACCCTCCGCTGAGATGTTTCACCTTTCAAGACTTCCAGCTGGCGCCAACTGTAGAAGAATTTGAGCATATCCTAGGCCTGCCACTAGAGGGCACCACGCCGTATCAGCATTTGGAGCATCACGCCTCTATCCCTACCATTGCGGCCATCATGAAATTGCACCCTAAAGAATTAGAAGACAGGATGGTAACGAGGAATCAAGTGCGTGGGTTGACACCGGAATATTTGGAATAGTACTTGCATCACCTGGCTGATAAGGAAGATTGGGAAACTTTCATGGATGTGTTAGCCCTTACTGTGTATGGCGTCGTTTTGTTTCCCAAAATGGAAGACTTTGTGGATTATGCCGCTATTGATGTCTTCATGGCAAGAAAGACGAGATCAGAAAACCCCGTAACAGACGTCCTCACAGATGTGTATGGGACCATGAGGTTTTGCCACGAGAGAAAAGGGAGGAGAATCCTATGTTTCTTGTCGGCGTTGTATGCATGGATGACTGCCCGCATGTTTAAGGGGGCGGTTGATATCAGGTGCCCATCAGAGGATCCGTCGCGCCAGGGGCTTAAAGACAAGGGGGGAAATGAGTGGGCCCATTTCTTTGCTGGTTTGAACGGGGGAAAGGTAAAATGGCGTCTTCCTTGGCTTGGGGTTAAACCGTCTATTCAGCATTGTGGCAATTTTCCTAATATACCTCTCATAGGTGCCCGATATTGCATCAATTACAACCCTATTTTGGTTCAAAGGCAATTCGGGCATCCCATAAAGGGGGCATCCTCACCAGACTATCTCACAGCATTCTTCATCTACTATGAGGACGGGCTTTGCACTGAAATGTTGAGGAAAGTTAGAAGCGCTTGGGAAAATGTTATGCGAGCCGAAAGGGATTTGAGGAGTGGAGTGGTGGATAGTAGGGTTAGTTATCACACCTGGATTCTAGAGAGAGTAAAGGAAGTCAAATTGCCTTTCAAGCCAATCAGTGATCAACCGGCTAGTGAAGAACCATCCCAAGTCCTAGAGAATGAAGAGGTGAAACAGTTGAAGGCGAAGATGGAGAAATTGAGAGTGAGGAATGCTAGGTTGGAAAAGGAATTACAGAGGGCACGCAACGATTTTGTGGATATGAGGAATGATAATGAAGAAAAGTCACGGGCTTATGAAAACATTGTTAAAAGCTAGAAGGCTGAGAGGGATTATACATTCCAAGTGAAGCAGGATCTTGCAGCCGCAAGTAAAGAGTTAGCCATAAGAGTGAATGAGAAGAATGTGGCTTTAGAAGAAGGCAGACAGTGGAAACAGCTCTGCGAAGAAGCCAAAAGAGATAAGCGGGAAGCCTTGAAAAGGCTAAGAGAAGCGCAAGTTCAAGTACAAGAAGTGAGGCATCAGATGAAGGAAATGGCTACATCATTTGAGGCGAAGTTGAATCAAGAGCGTTGGAAGCTAGCAGAAGCTGAAGAAGAATATCGAGCCATGTTAAAACAGATGGAGGATTACATCGAGGAGCAAGAGGAGCGATGGAGGTCAATAGAATTTGTAGAAAGGCATCAGGCCTTGGTAAAGAGAATGGAAGAGCACATCACAGAGTAAGAAACGGCTATAAAGCATTGGAAGGAAAGCTTTTCTCGGTTGGCTGCTTTGGCAAATGGGGCAATCGAAGACATCCCCAAAATGGTGTTGGAAGCTGAAGCAAGTACTCACTTTTGTAGCCCGCCGGCGGAGATAGAGCTTTTTATTAATCATTGTAAATGGTTGTTAGGCGAGATGAAATCCCTCATCACTCGGGCTAGGGCATGATGTATTTGGAGTTCTTTGTATTTTGTTTCCCTTAGGAAATGTAATGAACTTGTTTTCTTTTAAATGAAAGATGTGGGATGTTTGTTTAGTATCTGCTTGTGTTAATTTCCATCAGTTATGTCATTGTCATCCTGTGATTTCCCCTTATTACTAGCATGCATCATCTTTTCGTTTGTTTAGCATGTTTCATTTCCAACTAATTAATTAAAATAATAAAACAGTACGAGTGAGAAAAACAACGGCCAAATTTCCACGACATCCATACAGGACTCAAGCCAATTCAAGAGCCATGGAAAGCTGGGAGGAGTCACAAGAATCTCTCAAAGCGGATGTTGGCCAGTTGAAAGACCAGGTCGGCCAGATCTCGGCAGCTCTTGAATCCATGAAGACTACTAGAGAGTCTTCATCTGCACACGTTGAGGGGAATGCCCACCTTTATCCCCCAATGTTCAACGCTGCGAGCCAATCGGTTCCTTTCCCACTGTATGGGTTGCCCCAGGTTATACTCCTCCCATAGGAGAGTACTCAGAGGCAGAACACGCCACATTCTCATTTCCCACGATTGTTAATATACATCAATCAGCACTCAGGGACCTGTCTCAGTGTCGGCTCCCATGGTGGGAACGGGAATGAATGAGACAAACACAACTGAAGGAATACGGGTGACCCAATACCACATGTGCTTGCTAAGGAGGATTCTTCAGCCGGAGCTGCGCCGCACGCCACAGTGGTTGGGGGGTTTAGTAACCTCATTGGAGCTAAGGGTAGGCTGAAGAGTTTGGAGGCGAGATTGAGGGCTGTTGAGGGGGTTGAAAGCTATGGGTTTGGAGATGTCGCAAGGATGAGCTTGGTTCCAGGTGTGAAAATACCGCCTAAGTTCAAGGCGCCGGAGTTTGAGAAGTATAAGGGTAACACTTGCCCTAAGAGCCTTGTGACCATGTACTACAGAAAGATGGTTGCGTATGCTGATGATGAGCAGCTACTCATCCATGTTTTCCAGGAAAGTTTGGCTGGGTAGCGTTGAACTAGTATACTCACCTAGAGCCATCTCGAATTCGTTGCTGGGCGGATCTGGCTGACGCCTTTGTGAAACAGTACGTGTACAACACGCATGTCGCACCAGACCGTCTGCAGCTGCAGAATATGACAAAGAAGGACAGTGAAACCTTCAAAGAATATGCCCAACGATGGAGAGAGTTGGCTGCACAAGTTGAGCCGCCATTGTTTGACAAAGAGATGGTGGCGATGTTCGTAAGTACGCTCCAACCACCTTTTTATGAGCATATGGTTGGGAATGTGTCTATCAATTTTGCTGACACCATCATAATTGCGGAAGAATAGAAATCGGGTTGAAAAATGGGAAGATAGCATATGGCCCGCCTGCGGCCACAAACTACAAAAAGCCCAGCTTCAATCCAGGGAAGAACAAAGAAGGGGATGTACATGTAGCGTCGGTAATGCCTATGTGGAGAGGTCAAGCTCCGACCCCTAATTATCGACCATACTTAAGCCCACCTCCCTATGCTGCTAATGCCTCGTTCACTCATTAAACTAGGCCTTAACCACAACAAGCGTATTATCCACCGCAGCGTATCCCAACTGAAGCTTGGAGACTTGGATCAAACATGGGCCCAAATCTGAATGCGGGTCAAAACAACAACCCAAGAAGAAATCAATTTGTTAGTTTCACCCCGATCCCCATGACTTACACTGAATTGTTACCTATCCTGGTCAAAAAGGGTCTGGTCGCCATTTGCCCGATGAAGCCTGTACAACCTCCATACCCTAGGGGTTATGATGCAAATGCCAGGTGTAGTTATCATGGGGGAGGCGTTGGTCACTCGACTGAAGGATGTATGGCTTTCAAATACAAGGTTCAGGCTCTGATCGACTCGGGTTGGTTAAAGTTTCAAGAAGACAAGCCCAGCATCAAGGTTAATCCATTGTCTGGGCATGGGAGTTCCTCGACGAATGCCGTCGAGGTTGAAAAACATGATCTGATAAGAGATGTGGGCGAAATCCGAAGTTCTAGGAGGTTTATCTTGGAAGCTTTGTTGAAGGTGGGCCTAGTAAAGGGCGATTATGATCTGGGTATAGCATGCGCACTCCATCCGGATGCTGGGCACTCTATTGAGGAATGTGTGGAATTCAAGAATATTCTGCAAGATTTACTCGACAGAAATCTGATGCAAGTATGCCACAAGGTCAGAGAGGAAGAAGTGTTTGCACAAACTAGTGTAGAATTTGATGTAACTCTGCCAGAACCGTTGGTGATCCATTTCACCAGGACCACCCCTGCACCGGTAACTGAAGAAAATCCGTCTGTTGTCATCCGAGTGCCATCTCCCTTCCCTTACAAGAATGAGAAGGTTGTCCCTTGGAAATATGGGGCAATTGCGTTAGATGATGGAAAGGATGCAGATCCGGCCGTTGAAAACATATCAGGCATTGGTGGAATGACGAGAAGTGGTCGAATCTTTACACCACCAGAGTTGGCAAGAGAAAGAACCAACGATAAGGAAGCAACATTGGTCGCAAAAGCAAAGGAATTCTTGAAGAGAAAGAGTATGCGGGCCGAAGAGATCCCTGACAAGGAGGAAAAGAATGAAATATCCGAAGAAGAGGCTGGTGAATTCCTAAAATTCATACAACAGAGTGAATATAAAGTGGTGGAACAACTGAATCGTATGCCCGCTCGGATCTCCTTGCTGGAATTGCTTATGCATTCTACTTCCCACCGTAAGCTGTTGATGAAGATACTCGGTGAGGCTCATGTGGAGCAAGGTATTTCTCTGAACAATTTCGAAGGCATTGTTGGCAACATCGTCGCTAATAATTACCTCACCTTTACCGATGAGGAGATACCTATTGAAGGGAGAGGTCATCACAAAGTCGTTCATGTCTCGGTGAAATGCCTGGATCATGTAATAGCGCGTGTCTTGGTGGACAATGGCTCCTCCCTGAACGTCATGCCAAAAGCAACATTGGAGAAGCTACCCAGTGATGGAATGCATATGAAGCCAAGCTCTATGATTGTTAGAGCTTTTGATGGTAGTAAAAGAGAAGTGATGGGAGAGGTGGAACTGCCGGTCCAAGTTGGTCCGTGTGTCTTTCAAGTGACATTCCAAGTCATGGACATCCTCCCGGCCTATAGTTGTTTGTTGGGTCGCCCATGGATCCATTCTACGGGGGTTGTGCCTTCAACACTGCACCAGAAGTTGAAGTATGTAATGGAAGATAAACTGGTGATAGTGGCAGGAGAGGAGGATCTCCTAGTGAGCGGGCCATCATCCACACGCTATATTGAGGCAGCCGAGGAAGCTCTCGAGACAGAGTTCCAATCTCTGAAGATCGTGGAAAATACCTACGAGGAGCGATTCCCAGTAAACCCGCGTCTGTCGCGTGCTTCTATCATGATGGCCAAAGTTATGCTGAAAGAAGGTTATATGCACGGGAAAGGTTTGGGCAAGCATGGGCAGGGGCGCGCATTCCCTCTAGAGTTCGTCGAAAACAAGAATAGGTATGGCCTGGGATACAAGCCCACCAAAGAGGACAGGAAAAGGCTGATAGAAGAGAGGAGAGAGTGCAGTCTGGCTCGGGTGGAAAGACGGGAGCCCAAGGTGGGAAAGATTCATATCTACGATATCAAGGAGAGCTTTCGCAGTGCTAGATGGGTTAACATCGGCCAGATAGCAGCCGTGGAGGATGAAGATGGATCAGAAGGCTCAAGTTTCGTATGGGCCAGCTCCTAGATGCACAACTCGACAATTTGGAGATGCTGGATTTACCCGTGGTGCTTAATTTGAATCAGATGTAATAATTTTAATTAAACCTATAGCAATAACCGGGGCTTTAGGATTCGTGACTTACGAGTTGACGTTTTTAGTTTTATGCTCAGCGTGATAATCAAATCGTGTTTGTTTGTGTTTCTATCATCATCTAGCATTCTTCATCGTTTTTTCTGTTTATTTATCTCTTTTTCATAAACTTAAATAATGCAGATGTGACAATGAATGTTTTGAAAATAACCATGTCGATATTCCTAATTTCGAGCACCCTGTCAATAATACGGAAGATGATTGTGATGATGACCCGGAACCCTCTCCAGAACTGTTGAGATTAGTGGAACAAGAGTCTAAAGAGATAAAACCCCACCAGGAAGATGTTGAAGTACTCAATTTGGGAGATGAGGATGAGGTAAAGGAAGTAAAGATCGGTACATGAATGAAAGCGGAAGTGAGAGAGAAGTTGTGTGTCTTATTGAAAGAATTTAGAGATGTGTTTGCCTGGTCTTACAATGACATGCCAGGTCTAGATACCGATATCGTGTAGCACAAACTCCCACTCAAGCCGGAATGCCTCCCGGTCAAGCAAAAGCTAAGAAGAATGAAACCAAAAATGTCCTTGAAGATCAAGGAAGAGGTACAGAAACAATTCGATGCAGGAATTCTGGCTGTCGTGAGATACCCACAATGGGTAGCAAACATTGTACCGGTGCCTAAGAAAGATGGCAAAGTTCGAATGTGTGTCGATTATCGTATTTTTGAATCGTGCAAGTCCAAAGGATAATTTCCCATTACCACACATTGACACCCTAGTTGATAATACGGCCAAGTTTTCGGTATTTTCGTTCATGGATGGTTTCTCGGGGTATAATCAGATCAAGATGGCGCCGGAGGATATGGAAAAGATGACTTTTATCACATTGTGGGGAACATTTTGTTATAAGGTGATGTCTTTTGGGCTCAAGAATGTCGGGGCAACGTATCAAAGAGCGATGGTGGCATTCTTTCATGATATGATGCACAAGGAGATTGAAGTTTATGTGGATGACATGATTGCGAAGTATGAATCGGAAGAAGAACACATTCTTAACTTGAGGAAATTATGAGAGATTGAAAAAGTATAAACTCCGATTAAACCCCGCCAAATGCACATTTGGAGTGAAATCCGGGAAATTGTTCGGTTTTATTATCAGCCAAAAGGGGATAGAAGTTGATCCTAACAAAGTGCGAGCGATAATGGAGATGCCCGCACCTAGAATAGAAAAGGAGGTTCGAGGTTTTCTGGGTAGATTGAACTACATTGCTAGATTCATTTCCCAATTAACTGCTACTTGCGAACCATTGTTCAAGTTATTACGAAAGAATCAGCCTGTGGTTTGGAATGAGGATTGTCAGGTTGCTTTTGAAAAAGTCAAACAATACCTACAAGACCCTCCGGTATTGCGTCCACCTGAGCCAGGAAGACCACTTATTTTGCATTTGACTGTACTAGAAAAGTCAATGGGATGCGTATTGGGTCAGCACGATGAAGCTGGGAAAAGAGAAATTCACAGACTGTGAACAACGATATTCGTCGTTAGAGCGAACTTGTTGAGCCCTGACGTGGGCTGCTCATCGCTTAAGGCAGTACATGCTGAGCCATTCTACCTGGTTGATATCCAAGATGGATCCTATCAGGTATATTTTCGAAAAGCCTGCTCTCACAGGAAGGATAGCTCGGTGGCAGATGCTATTGTCAGAATACGACATCGTATATGTCACTCAGAAATCTGTCAAGGGTAGCGCGCTAGCAGAATATTTGGCTCATAAACCCCTTTGTGATTATCAACCAATGCAACCTGAATTTCCCGATGAAGATATCATGGCTCTATTTGAAGAGAACAAAGAAGACCGAAACGAAAAAGCATGGACAGTATTATTCGATGGAGCCTCGAATGTGATGGGACACGGAATAGGGGCAGTGCTTATCTCTCCAGAGAATCAATACATACCAATGACAGCAAGGCTATGTTTTAATCGCACGAACAACATCGCAGAATATAAGGCCTGTGCTATGGGTATTCGAGCAGCAATCGAATCTAAAGCGAAAATTTTAGACGTATATGGAGATTCAGCTTTGGTAATCTATCAGTTGAAAGGAGAATGGGAGACTAGGGATACAAAATTAATTCCCTACCAAGCTTACATCAGGGGATTAATAGAGTATTTCGATACCATCACATTTAACCACATACCGCGAGAAGATAATCAATTGGCAGATGCGTTGGCTACCTTGTCGTCGATGTTTGAAGTTGACCAAGATGCGGAATTACCAATGATTGAAATGAAGAGCCATGCAGAACCAGCATATTGCCATTTCATCGAGGAGGAGGTAAATGCTAAACCTTGGTATTTTGATATCAAGAAATATCTTAAGACCCGAGAATATCCTGAGAAGGCGTCTGAAAACGATAAAAGGTCACTAAGGAGGTTGGCTGGCAGCTTCATCTTAAGTGGGGATATGCTATACAAGAGAAATCACGACATGGTTCTCCTCAGATGCGTGGATGCAAAGGAAGCTGAGCTGATATTGAAAGAAGTGCACGAAAGTACATTTGGCACACACATGAATGGGCATTCAATGGCCAGGAAGATCTTGAGAGCTGGTTACTTCTGGTTGACCATGGAAAATGATTGTTGCACACACGTGAGAAAGTGTGAGAAGTGCCAGATGTATGCAGATAATATTAATGTGCCACCTACGACCCTGAACGTATTGTCTGCACCATGGCCATTTTTCGATGTGGGGAATAGATGTCATCGGAGCTATAGAACCAAAGGCGTCAAATGGACATCGCTTCATACTAGTCGCAATCGACTATTTCACCAAATGGGTTGAGGTTGCTTCGTACGCCAACGTGACTAGAAAGGTGGTGACCAGATTCATAAAAAAGGAATTGATTTGCAGATATGGGCTCCCTAACAAGATCATCACTAATAATGCCACCAACCTGAACAACCAAATGATGGCAGAGTTGTGTGAAGAATTCAGAATTCACCACCATAATTCCTCTCCTTATCGTCCAAAGATGAATGGGGCAGTAGAGGCGGCTAACAAGAATATCAAAAAGATTGTGCAAAAGATGGTGGTCACCTACAAGGATTGGCACGAAATGCTTCCTTTCGCTTTACATGGATACCGCACATCGGTACGAACATCGACTAGGGCAACACCATTCTCGCTAGTGTATGGGATGGAAGCAGTACTTCCATTTGAGGTGGAAATCCCATCCTTACGGGTGTTAATGGAAACTCGGTTAGAGGAAGCTGATTCGACCAACTCAACCTCATCGAAGAAAAAAGGTTAACAGCAGTGTGTCATGGACAACTGTATCAAAGGAGAATGAAGAAGGCGTTTGACAAAAGGGTGCACCCGAGGGAGTTTCATGAAGGCGAGCTAGTGTTGAAGAATATTTTGACCATTCAAAAGGATCATAGAGGCAAGTGGACTCCAAAGTATGAAGGGCCATTTATGGTGAAGAAAGCATTCTCTGGTGGGGCACTAATTCTCACAAGGATGGATGGAGAGGAGTTACCGTTACCGGTCAATTCTGATGCGGTCAAAAAGTTTTATGCGTGATGATTCCATGATAGGGCATGTTGTTAAGGGATATTGACATTGTCTTTAAAGCTTTTTGTACTCTGTGTTATTCAATAAATACCGCATAGTCTTACATTTTAATTTTAGTTCGTATACTTTCTGAAATATTGCATGTCGCGCTGAGGTGTTAGGCAAATAAAGGATAATGAAAATGAAAATAATTGAACGAATGTCAATAAAAGCATCACGGGTATATTCGGTCAGCAAGCTCGGTCCTGGTGGATGTCGTGAGAAACAAAAAGAAAAAGCAAAAAGGAAAAGACACACGTTGAATTCGTTGTCAATAAAGTTGTCAATGGCATAGTACTTTCGAAAAGCAAAAGCAAAATGAGAAGAGAAAGCGAGAGCAAAAGGAAAGAACGAAACAAATGTCTCATATGTCAATGCATTCATACACCATCATGACATAACATCATCTCAAAGAAAGCAAGGGAAAATTATTCGAAAGGATCCTTAAAGGGGAAATGAAGTTGTGAAAAAGGTTAACACGTCCTTTACATCTAAATCTCTCCAATGCTTTGCTCAGTATTTACCAATGTTCCTTCAAAAGATTTAAATCCAAGTGTTTCTTCTACGATAACGCCCCGCTATAAAACAATCGTCGAACCTATTGACCACTATCATTTACATTCATCCATAGGGTTAGTACACCCTTTCCACGAGGTTGGTACACCTCACATCATTCATCTATAGGGTTGGTACACCCTTTCCACGAGGTTAGTACACCTCATATCATCGGCATTTTTTCGCAGGGTTGGTACACCCTTTCCATGAGGTTGATACACCTCACATATCATCACATTCATCCATAGGGTTAGTACACCCTTTCCACGAGGTTAGTACACCCCACATCATTCATCCATAGGGTTGGTACACCCTTTCCATGAGGTTAATACACCTCATATCATCGGCATTTTTCCGCAGGGTTGGTACACCCTTTTCATGAGGTTGGTACACCTCAAATCATTACATCTTCCATAGGGTTGGTACACCCTTTCCATGAGGTTAATACACCTCACATCATTCATCCATAGGGTTGGTACACCCTTTCCACGAGGTTAGTACACCTCATATCATCGGCATTTTTTCGCAGGATTGGTACACCCTTTTTCATGAGGCTGGTACACATCAAATCATTACATCATCCATAGGGTTAGTACACCCATTCCATGAGGTTATTACACCCCACATCATTCATCCATAGGGTTGGTACACCCTTTCCATGAGGTTAGTACACCTCACATCATCGGCATTTTTCCGCAGGGTTGGTACACCCTTTTCATGAGGTTGGTACACCTCAAATCATTCATCCATAGGGTTGGTACACCCTTTCCACAAGGTTAGTACACCTCACATCATTCATCCATAGGGTTGGTACACCCTTTCCACGAGGTTAGTACACCTCATATCATCGGCATTTTTCCGCAGGGTTGGTACACCATTTTCATGAGGTTGGTACACCTCAAATCATTACATCATCCATAGGGTTGGTACACCCTTTCCACGAGGTTAGTACACCTCACATCATTCATCCATAAGGTTAGTACACCTCACATCATTCATCCATAGGGTTGGTACACCCGTTCCACGAGGTTAGTACATCTCATATCATCAACATTCATCCATAGGGTTGGTACACCCTTTCCACGAGGTTAGTACACCTCATATCACATCATTCATCCATAGGGTTAATACACCCTTTCCATGAGGTTAGTACACCTCATATCAATCATCCATAGGGTTTTTACACCCTCCACGAGGTTTGTACACCTCATTTCTCTCAAGCACAGTTTTTGTATAGCCTTTTTAAGCCGAGTTTCGTCTGGCACCTTTAGTTTTTCTAGGATTTTGGCCCTCTGCTAGGCAATGGTCAAATCCAGGTTGTCGTTCTGTGATATCGGCCCTCTGCTCGGCAATGGTCACCTTTTACAATCTCTCATTTTTCGTGGATTTGGTTAACCTGATGCTTTGTATTCATCTTCCTTCATGTCGTCGCCGCAAAAATCCAGATGAAATTAGTATTTCCATGTTTACTTATCTTTTACAATATAATATGGAAACATCCCTTTGTCATATTATATAATAAAATCTAAGTAAAAAGCGGCAGCTGTCAATACCAAATTTTGTCCAGACCGTTTTTCAGCTATGTCGTATTTTTGTTGTCACTTTCTTTTTTTAATTTTCGTTTTTAATTTTAATTTTTAATATTTGTTTTAATTTTAATATTTAATTTTTGTTTGTTTAATATAATATAACTAATTACAATATATAATAAAAAGTTGTTATTAGTTAAAAGGTTTTAAAATTAAATAAAAAAATGTGTGTAATTTAAAAAAAAAAGGGAAAATGAAAAAAAGAAAAAATGAAAGGAAAAGACAAAAAAAAATTGGTGGAAAGGGGGGACACGGCAGAGGAAAAACGGTTTCTACTACTAGGAAACGATTTGGTTTTTGGCAAACGCGAACTGGAGTTTGGCAGAGACGTTATGGATGTACGATTTCGTTACGAGATGTCGAGGGAGAAGAAAAAGCAAAAAAAAGATAGCAAGCAAAAGGAAGGGGGATTCATTTATTTTAGAGAGCAAGCAAGGAGACGGGGAGGGTATTGAAAGGAGAAGGAAGCAAAAAAAAAAGATTTGTTTTCATAGGAGCTGAGGTGCTGATTCCCGAAGATCCTCACCGTCGGCACCGATCACACGCATAAAAGTAACAGAATTTAAGCCCAAGCCCAACATTCCACCACTCAGCGGTTTCCCTCTAATCGCAGAACCGCTCAGCGGTTTCCCTCTAATCGCCTGGACACTCAACGACACCGCTTGAGCGAGAGGCAGTGACTGTTCCCTCGATTCTGGTGCTCAGTGCTGGAAAATAATGTTGAGCGGTGACTTTGACTCTTCTTTTCTTCCTTTTTCTCCTTCTTTCTTGAGTCTAAGTCCTCCCTCTTTTACTTCCATCTTCAATTCTCATCAAAACCCTGCAAAAAAATGCAAAACAGGCATAATATCTCTAAAAACAACTTTTGACTCTCATGGGACTCAACTAAGTGTTTTACTTGATTCTAAGCTCATTCTAAGCCATAAAGGTTGTGTTTTGATATCAAATTTAAGTATAAAAATAACGGTTGTTAAACCGTTATCAATAGGTCTTCGACGTTTTATTTTCTTCCACCAATAGAAGAGGGTGGCGAACTTTATATTCTTTTTTCTTTAAATCAGACATGAAATCTTTTTTCTTTTTACTTCTTCCTTAATTGATTCAAGTTAGCCTTGTACTGAAATTTGCACTTTTAACCAGTGATCAGTTTTTGATCAATATCAGAACTGCATAATCTTCTCTTCTCCACTGGATTGAGAGTTAGTCCATAAACAATGCAATCATCATTCACAATTCACAGATCATTTTTTACTAAAATAAATCTTTGTTGCATTTCTAAATAAAACCGAAGGAAATGGAGAAACCAGTGGGGGCTTAATAGCCATGATTACAAAATTAAAAAAAAACAAAGAAAAATAGTCCCTATTATTATCAAGAAGATTCCATTGAATCTTCATCGTCAGAATCTTCAGTATGATCTTCACCACGAGTAGGTGGACTTCTGACTGTTTGCTCATCAGTGAAGAACCATTCATTCTCAGTCCTTTTCAGCCCAATAGATGACAGACTTGGTATACCAATTTCTTGTGACCTTTTGCACACAATTCTTTCTTCTTCAGATACATCTACTCCTTGGAGTTCCAACACCTTGCTGATAAATACTCCATATGGCAATTACTGTGCCTAATCATCTCTTGGACCGATCATGTGGTCTTTTAGAACTCCAACCCAGTTGGTTGGGATTCTAGTCTTGATAGCATTCAACAGAAATACATCTTTTGTTGACATTTTGTCCTCGTTCAATCTTCCAGGAAGCAGTAGCCAAGTGAGGACATAAGCAATAATTTTCTCCTCCTTGTTTAAGCCATCATGTAGGTACTGCTTATCCACCTTGTTCCTTCCTGGATATCTTAAGCAGTTTACATATATAGCTATCTTTGTTAGCAACATGCTTGACTCAGAATCACGGATATGAGAAGCCAAAACTTCAGCTTTCAGACCAACAATATTTGACCAAACATTATCGTCAATAGTAATGTTAACACCTTTGACCCTTGAGTGAATGTCCCCATTTGCAACCCTCAGGTTTGTGTAGAAAACCTCTACCAAATATGGATAGTAATTTCCTTTCATCTGGACAAAATCAGTAAGCCCTTAATATGCAATCCATTCTTGAAAAAGGAAACCTTGTTTCTTGAACAATTGCAGGTCGAGATACCTGTGTGGAACTACAGTTTTTAAATGTCTCTAGTATAAAAAATTTACTCGGATCTCTTCATCACTTATCCATCCAGATGGGTTTACGTTTCTTGTAACCCGGGCAACCTTCTTTTTTCTTCTTGATGATGATGATGAAGAAGCCATGTCTGAATAGAATTCTCGGAACGTCTTTCACAATCTAGTAGTTTTTAACTTCTCTGGTTTAAAAATACAAACGATACGTCAAATTCTACTGGGCTTTGACATATCAATTGACAAAAAACACATGTTATACGTCGAATATTTTGGATATTCGACGTTTTCTTGTTCAACCTCCCGCCCTTTTGTTTCCTTTTTTTCATTTAAATCGCCCATAACCTCCCGTTATCCCCGCCCTTTTGTTTCCTTTTTTCATTTGAACCGCCCATAACCTCCCGTTACCATTATATTTTAAGATAAGATTTACATTTTTTTTTAAATTTTTATTTTATGAATTTGTGTAAATTTATCTTGTAATATTTACATATTATAAAATATAAGAGAGATTTGTCGGTGAAATTTAAAGAGAATAAAAATTTATTTCTTTAAAATATTATTTTGATTTCATATTAATAATAATAATAATAATTTATGAGAATTGAGTTTTAGTTATATATCACAATAATTAAAATCATAATAAATATTATTATATTATTACAAGTTATGTGAAATGAATGTTTTTTTAAATCCGAACTAAAAGATAGGTATGATTATACTAAAAGAATTTAATTGATTTTTAAAAAATAATAGTTTAAAATTCAAAAACGATTAAGTTGAGTGATAAACTGAAGGTTAAGATAGATCATTGTTTACAAAAATTAAGATAGGTTAATTTGTAGAAAATATTGAGACAAGTTAAAAATTCAAATGCATCAAACCAAGCTAAAGATCGAGAAGAGACAATATGTATCGAGAATAGTCAGGTTTTATTGATGTACAAGACTCGTCTTGAGTTAAAGGTCAAGACAGATCAATCTCGACCAAAGGTTGACCCTCTAAATGAATGTTGGGATGGGTGATTCAGACTAAAGGTCGAGCGAGATAGTCTAACATAAGTTTAAGTTGAAGGTCCATTGAATGTCATTGGACTTTCTTTTAGGGTTTCTTAAGTGCCTTAAACATTTATACCTGTATATAGGGCACCAAATATATATAGAACTCTGATTCTTATAAAGATTAACAGCTTTTTTGCGATTCTTCCGTTACTTATCAACCTGCTAGATTGTGGCGTCTCCATCTTTTTCTTATCAACCTCCAATCCAAGCAAATAGTCGAGACGGCCAGGCTAGGTTATGATTGTACAACCAAAATTTTGTTAAGGACCATGATATGTTAACAACTTTTTGACAATATACAATGTATCACTATTTTATTGATCTGTATATTTGAAACGGACCAATCACCAACAACTACATAAGCGGTTATAGAAAGTCAAATATAAAAAGTCCACAACGAAGATAAAAATTGAAACGAACTCTTAGAACAAAAATTTGGTCACATTCAAATAAATTACTTTGAAATATTTAATAGATATAATAAGTTATTAATATGAATAAAATACTATGATTAACATTATTAGAATAACAAATTTGAAGTCTCTCATGCATTATTTCTATGCTTTTTAATATTTTAACAAACGTGTGATCAATAACCAGCCACGTTATCACCATAAATAATCATTAAAAGCTCATTTGCATTTCTTAATTTATAACGCTTTGAATCGATTCTTTATTATTTAGAATCGATTATATTAACTTAGCAAAATTTAAAGTGGAATTATATAAATACATAGGGAAGTCCTCAGAGTCACACATGAAGGAACAGAGGACGTGAAACGTGCAAGGAAGAACACTCTCATTCAGGAGTATGAGATGTTCAGAATGGAACCTGGAGAAACAATTTCTAATGTCCAAAAGCGTTTCACTCACATAGTGAACCACTTGACTGGGTTGGGTAAGACTTTTGATAATGATGAATTAAATGTGAAAATTTTAAAATCATTAGACAGGTCTTGGCAGCCAAAGGTAACTGCCATCTCGGAGTCTCAAAACCTCACTCAGATGTCAATGCCAATTCTGTTTGGAAAGCTTCGTGAGCATGAGCTAGAGTTGAGGAGACTAACTGCTGAAGAGGATCAAGGCAAGAGAAAGACACTAGCTTTCAAGTCAGAGATCTCTAAAGGAAAGAACTCTAAAAGGATTGAAGATGATGATTCTGATGATGAGGAGAACATGAGCCTTATGATAAAGAAGTTTGCCAAGTTTATGAAGGCAAAAGGAAAAGACAAATTCCGCAAAGAAAGGAAAGAAAATAAAGAATCACCTTTAAGTGTAAAATGCTTTGGTTGTGGAGAAAGAGGACACATGAAATCTGAATGCCCAAAGAACAGGAAAAGTGAGGAAAAGAAGGAAAGAAAATTTCAAAAGAAAAAGAAATCTTACATAGCTTGGGAAGACAACGCTTCCAGTTCATCAAGCTCAAGTGATTCAGATGAGGAAGCTAATATTTGTCTAATGGCTGACTCAGAAGATACTGAAAGTCAAGTAAGTGATTCTAGCTTTGAATCTAGTGAATTAGACTTACAAAAAGCTTTCTTTGAACTAATGAATGAATCTGAAAAACTTGATGTTGCACATAAAAAGCTAAAGAAAGAGCACAATGAATTGAAATTGAAATATGATAAATTGCTTGATGATGAAGTTGTCTTAAGAAATAAAGTTAGTACTTTAGAAACAAAATTATCTGATGCAAACACTACTGTTGAATGCTTGTCTTGTAAGAGTCATATGTTTGATATTGACATACTTGAAAACCTACTTGCAAAGACAACCAAGACAACCCCGAATGTAAAAACAAACTTTAAAAGAAGCAATATTAGAAATAGGAACTTGCATCAAAACAAAAAGTCTAAACTAGAAGAACTCATAGAGTTTGGGTTGAAAAAGAGACTTTTGTTAAAAATAAAGTAAATGATGTTTGTTGTTTTTACTGTATGAAACATGGTCATACATCAAACAAATGCAACATTAAACATTTTGGTATTCCAAATGGCAAATATGCATGGATTAAAATTGTGAAATGATTTACACTTGCATGAACTAACCCCAAGGACCCATAATTAGATTGGGGACCTAAAACTCTTGCTAATTTGTTTTGCAGGAACCTACTAAGTTAAAGAAGTCATTGTGGTATCTTGACAGTGGTTGCTCAAGACACATGACCGGTGACAAGAAAAGGTTCATCCACCTTGAGAAGAAAAAGCAAGGATTTGTGACTTATGGGGACAATAACAAGGGTAGAATCATGGGTACCGGAGACATTGGAGGGGGAAACACATTGATCATAAAAGATGTCCTATATGTTGAAGGCCTCAAGCATAACCTCTTAAGCATAAGTCAGTTGTGTGACAAAGGTCTAAAGGTAATCTTTGAAAGTGATAAGTGTACTGTTTACTTTAAAGATTCTGTTGTTATTGCTTTGCAAGGTGTTAGGCATAATAATATATATTTGATTGATATTGAGAGTGCATCTAGTCATAGTATAACATGCTTAGTTGCTAAAGAAGAAAATCCTTGGCTATGGCATAAAAGAGTTGCACATATTCATATGCAACATTTAAATAAGTTAATTTCTAAGGATCTTGTGATTGGTTTACCTAAACTGAAATTTGAGAAAGACAAATTATGCACTGCATGTCAAAAAGGTAAACAAACAAAATCTTCATTTTCATCCAAAAGCATAATTTCAACATCAAAACCTTTAGAACTTATGCATATGGACTTGTTTGCTCCATCTAGAATTAAAAGTTTTGGTGGAAATTACTATGCTCTTGTAATTGTTGATGATTACACTAGATTCACTTGGACCTTCTTCTTAACTTTGAAAAGTGAAGCTTTCAAAGCCTTTAAATCTTTTGCTAAACGTATTCAAAATGAAAAAGATTTGAAAATTAAAACATTGAGAAGTGATCATGGTGAGGAATTTGAAAATGAATCTTTTGAAAAATTTTGTGAAGAACATGGCATTGCACATAACTTTTCTGCACCTAGAACTCCTTAACAAAATGGTGTTGTTGAAAGGAAAAATAGATCATTAGAAGAATTAGCTAGAACCCTTATGAATGAATCTAATGTGCCAAAATATTTTTGGGCTGATGCAGTCAGTACTGCTTGTTATGTGTTAAATAGGATGCTTATTAGGCCAATTCTAAAATTAACTCCATATGAACTGTTGAATGGTAGAAAACCAAATGTATCTCATTTGAAAATATTTGGATGCAAATGTTTTGTCTTAAATAATGGTAAAAATAATCTTGGAAAATTTGATGCAAAATCTGATGAAGCAATTTTCCTAGGATACTCTTTGACTAGCAAAGCATATAGAGTATTCAATAGAAGAACCTTGATAATTGAAGAATCAATGCATGTTGTCTTTGATGAAATTGTGGACCTTGAGGTAAACCCTCTTGAGTCAAATAAACCAATTGCAGGAGATGAGGATTATTTGAGGGAAGCTCTTGAAGAGATGTACCTAAACGAGAACTATCCTCCGAAACTTCAAGAAACACCTCAGGCCGTTGATCCTAAAAGTTTTCAACAACCAAGAGGACTATCTTTGGACAACATCATAGGAGATATATCAAAATGGGTAACTACTAGACACAAGCTTAATAATTTCTATTTAACTGTAGCTTTTGTGTCTTAGATAGAACCCAAGAACTTTAAGGAAGCTCTTCAAGATGATAAGTAGTGCGTTGCTATGCAAGAAGAGCTAAACCAATTTGAAAGGAATGAAGTCTGGGAACTTATTCCAAAGGAAGATAATTATCAAGTCATAGGAACCAAATGGGTTTTTAGGAACAAGCTTGATGAGGATGGAAACATCACAAAGAACAAAGCAAGGCTAGTTGCAAAGGGCTACTGTCAAGAGGAAGGTATAGATTATGATGAAACATATACACCCGTGGCCAGGTTAGAAGCAATTAGATTATTACTTGCATATGCATCTTTGATGAAATTTAAATTATATCAAATGGATGTGAAAAGTGCGTTTCTGAATGGTTTTATAAAAGAAGAGGTGTATGTTAGTCAACCTCCTGGCTTTGAGGATTTCAAATATCCTGATCATATTTATAAGTTAAAAAAGGCTTTGTATGGTCTTAAACAGGCACCTAGGTCTTGGTATGAAAGACTTAGTACCTTTCTAATTGATAATAACTTTTCTAGAGGTAAGGTTGATTCAACCTTATTTATAAAGAAAGCAGGAAAACACATCTTGATTGTGCAAGTTTATGTAGATGATATTATATTTGGGTCAACTGATGACTCTTTGTGTGAAGAATTTGCAAAAGTAATGCAAGGTGAGTTTGAGATGTCTATGATGGGTGAGCTGAATTTCCTTTTAGGACTACAAATAAAGCAAATGAATGGAGGTACTTTTATCTCTCAAACAAAATATTGTAGGGAAATTCTTAAAAAATTTGGCATGGATACTTGCAAAGAAGCTAGTACACCTATGGCAACTTCTTGCTATTTAGATAAGGATGAATCTGGAAAAGAAGTAAATGAAACTATGTTTAGAGGTATGATAGGATCTTTGTTGTACCTAACTACTAGTAGGCAAGATATTATGCAAAGTGTATGCGTATGTGCTAGGTATCAAGCCAATCCTAAAGAATCTCATTTGACTGCCGTCAAGAGAATCTTAAAATACCTTAAAGGAACCACTTCTTTTGGACTTTGGTATCCCTCTGATGCTTCACCTAGTCTAATAGGTTATTCTGATGCAGATTATGGTGGTTGTAAAATTGATAGGAAAAGTACTAGTGGAACCTGTCATTTTCTAGGCTATTCTTTGGTGTCCTAGCACTCAAAGAAACAAGCATGTGTAGTCTTGTCTACCACTGAAGCTGAATACATTGCTGCTGGCAATTGTTGTGCCCAAATTCTGTGGATGAAACAGCAACTGGAAGACTTTGATATTTTCCTTGATAATATTCCATTAAAATGTGATAATACTAGTGCTATCAATCTGACTAAGAACCACATAATGCACTCAAGAACTAAACACATTGAGATTAGACATCATTTCTTAAGAGATCATATTCAAAAGGGGGATTGTCAAATTGAATATGTTGATACCTTACATCAATTAGCTGATATTTTCACCAAAGCACTACCTAAGGATAGATTTTTTGAGCTTAGAAGAGAGTTAGGAGTGTTAGACATGTCTTAGGATCAATGCTTATGAAAAGTTTTGCATTTTCATAAAATTAACGCTTCATAATCGATTATCAAAAGGATATAATCGATTATTCAAACTTGAAACTCAAATCTGAGAAATTTTTGAACAGATAATCGATTATCATCAAGCATACTCGATTATCATGCAATGTTTGGGCAGTGACTTTTGAGCAGATAATCGATTATCTCGAGCCATAATCGATTATCACGCTGACAGATTCAAAAATAGAATCGTTGGAGCGTCCCTTAATGGCTATAAACGGCCATAAACGACTAGTTTTTCCATTTTTCCTATAAAAAGCCTCCCATAATCGATTGTTAGTCACTCTTTTACACCCTTACTCTGCTAAAATCAAATCTAGAGCTAAGATTCTCTCAATTTATCCTCATTTTCTCAAAGTCTCTCTACCTCAAATCTTTTCATGGCGGATTCAAGAAGTCATCGCCGCAGAGCTGCTGGCGCATCCTCTTCCTCTCAACCACGTCATGCAACCATCGATGGTTGGATTTCAGATCAAGGAAAACATGCGGACTATGTTAATTCCTGGCAAGAGAGAAGAATCATGGCGGTAAAGTATATTCGCCTTGACTTTTTTCGTTTCTATGAATTTCAATTTCCAGATCTGTTTGCTGGTCAAGGACTCACGAATCTGGTGGAGCAAAAAGGTTGCATTTATCCCGATCTCATAAGAGTCTTCTACTTCAACTTGAGATATAGAGATGGGATTATATCCACTAAAGTTAAGGGTGTTCGCATAATTTTAGATGATGATGTGTGGATAAATGTTGCCCAACTTACCATATGGGATGATGCTGTAAAAGTCCATCTAGGACTTGAAGATTTCAATAGGTTGATGACTTTCCAATCCTTCTTGCGTCATCCTGAACAACAGACAAATCGAAGGCAATTGCTAGTTGGGGGTTTCAAGATTGAAGAACGCATGATTCACTACTTGATCGTCCGGATACTGTGTCCTAGAGCAACCAACCATGCTCAATGCTCTGAGCAGGATCTGCTTCTTCTGTATGGGATTTTAAATCACATACACATCGATTGGCCTGCTCTCATTGCTGACACAATGGTAAAAGCCAAGAAATCTCATTCCTATCAATTTCCCTATGCTCTTCTTATTTCTAGGATTTTGGAGTACAAAGGTGTAAATGTTGAAGGAGAACTTGTCCAAGCCATTCAAGTTGTTGGCTCGGAAATTGGAGATACTACCTTTCGTCAGATGGGATTCATTACCAGAGGAAGAGTTCTCATCCATAAAGATGATGACCATCCTGATGAAGATGAAGATGATGACATCGATACTCATATGGCAGAACCAGTTAGTGCTGCTGCTCCTTCTGATGTTGGTCCTTCTACCATGCCCTCATCCTCCACGCTATCTATGGAAGAACATTTTGCTAGATTATCTAAGCAATTGGAGGATATGAGTCTAGCACAAAGAACACACTTTGAGGAGATTTATGAGTGGCAGCAATCTATTGATGAGTATATGGTTGATCAAAGTCTTGATCTTGATGTTCGTCTATCTAACATCGAGAATCACCTTCACATTCAACCTCCCGAGAGATCCCCAAGTCCTGAATTTTAGAAATAGGATTTTATGTTTGTATGCTTTGTTGATTGGTTGTTGTTCTTTCATCTATGATAAATTTTTGTCCTTTATGTTTCTTATTATGATGTAATCCTTCTTTTCATCAATGAAAATGATCTCTTGATTATATGCATACCTTGATTAATTGAGGGGGAGATCATATTTAGGGGGAGTTCTTTATATTAATCTTTTTTGCTTATGATCAAAAAGGGGGAGAAGAATAATATGGGGAGAAGTAAAAATTGATACAGGTATTGCTAACTAGTTTGTTGTTTGTTAGTTTGTATGTCCTACAGGATAGCCAAAGTTGCTTTTAAAAATTGAATTTTTGATCATCATCAAAAAGGGGGAGATTGTTACCAATAAGGAGTATTGGTAAATCTTGAAGAAAATTGTTTTGATGATGCTGCAAGAAGTTTTACTTGATGAAGATATTAGAATTATTTAAATTATGTAAAACTTGTATTATTTTAGAAAATGTTCTGAAATAATCGATTATGTGAAGCAATAATCGATTATCATGAGTATGACTGAGATAATCGATTATCACTTCAAATAATCGATTATCACAAGTCTGTTTTTGAAAATTTATTTTGAAAAATTCATAACGGACTTGGATAATCGATTATCACTTACAATAATCGATTATTACTGGCAGTTGGGACTTGACCTTTGATATTCAGAGCAGCTGGCTATATATTGGGTTTCTGTGAAGTTCAGAAGCAACGTTTTTTAACAGAAGCTTAGCAGAATACTGTTTGTCAGAGGAAGTTCTCAAAAGCTATAGTTCAAAGTTCCCTTGCTTGATCTCGTGAACAGGAGAGGCTCGCGTTTCGTGTGTCGATAGTCGGAGCAAGCTATCTTCGAGTTAGCAAGGTGCTCTGCCTGGTCTCGTGAAAAGGAGAAGCTCGTGAATCGTTGGTCGATTCCCAGAGCGGTTCTCTTCGAGTTGGCAGAGTGTTCTTCTTCCGGTTCGTTCGTCGAAGGAAGGTTTATTTTATCAATTGTTATTCATTATATTTGTAATCTGTGAAACAAATTTTTAGTGGAACTATTAATCACTTTTATAGTGATTAACGACTGGACGTAGATTCTGTTGAATCGAACCAGTATAAAAATTACTCGTGTGATTTTCTATTCCCTACACTCTTTATCTTTTACGTATATCAATTGTTCGACAAATTTTCTGAAAGAAAATTGATTTTCTAAAAAGGACCAAATTGATTTCAAAAAGGTGACTGAACACGCTTTCCGCTTACTCTAAGTTTTATTCCGCTGCGCTTTACTCTTCAAATCATACCATTTCTGGTACCAACAGGAATCACATTCTGGAACTTGAAGAGTGTGGCCACGTCAATAGTGTAGTCTGATTCCGTTTTAGAAAGCCATTGGGACATAGTTTAGGACTTTGGGGCCCAATTGTTGGTCTACTTTTAGGTTAGGTCCATTAGGAGGGCATTTTGGTCATTTGGGTGGTATAAAACCCTAAAAGCAGATTTCTCTCAAGAGTCTCAGCCGCCACTTGCCTTTTCTTTCTTGGGGAGCTCCTTCTTCTTCCTCCCCTTTGGGGAGGTTTGTAGGTTTTGCTTTCTTCTCTTTTAATGTATTGAACACACTTTCTTTAAAATTCCATGGTTGAATTTGTTGTTGCACACAAGTTTCTGGTTCATTTACGATTTCTACATTTTACTGTTCACCGTTACTATTCATTGTCTTCTTCATTGCTGTGTTTTTACTGTTCATCTGCAGCTGTTTATCTTTTATTGTTCATCAGTTCGGATTTTACTGTTCAATTTCCCAGATTTTCGTTTTCGTACGTTTTCCGCATTCTGCACAATTTACTGTTTCTGCAACTGCTTTTATATCGTTCGGTCACCCTTAAAACCGTTCGGCTTGTTTGTGCGTTCACTCATTTTAGTTTTCCAACTCTCATTTGCATTTGGTCTCCTCATCAGGACCGTTCGGCCTTGTGAAGAACCGTTCGGCCTTCTGAATAGGACCGTTCGGTTTTCGTGTTTTTTCGCATTTAATTCAATGCTTTAAATTTTTCTTACATCTTTATTTAATTCCCAGTTTTAAATCAATTTAATTTTGCATTGCAAAAACACTTTCAAACCCCCCCTATTACGTCTTTGACCTAAGTCCTGAACCACAGTTTGGTCCTTGAGAGACAACCTAGGAGTCACTTCCTAGTTTATACTGCATTCTTTTATGCACATTAAATTTGCATGGGGTGCGACACCCATCAATATACAACGTCAATTTTTTGTTACAGTTGACGTCATATTAATTATAACAATATTTGGTATTTATTTCTTTTGTATTGGACGTCAAATTTTTCCATAGCGACATTATGTGCATCAACGACCGTCACGTCGAACCATCTTGTTCGGCATTTTATGTTGGTCTCAACATCAAGCCATAAAGTGTGCGACATTCTGTTTTGTATAAAAGAGAAAAGAAAAAAAGAATAAAGAAGGGATTCACTTGCTCGCATATAAAATGTCATATATTTTTCATGGTTGACGTCAAATGTGGGTAGGAGTAATACTGCTGGAAGCAAACCACGATTTCGTTGTTTTTTTATTTTAAATTGAACATCATATGTTTCTTAAGTTGACGTTATGTGATTTTGAGGTCATTGTTTTACGTTGTACTGGGCCTTGTTTAACGTTAATAGAATTTAGATCACGTCAATATGGGCCTTGTTTGACGTTAACAAATATTAGACGACGAACTATTTTATTTAATGACGTGGAGCGATTGAATTTATTTATGGAAATGCCACCGGTCATTTTTAACGTTGGATATTTAGCAGTTCGACGTTGACCGCGTGTCGTTATAGCCCATTTTTGCACTAGTGCTTTGGCCGCGTCAGATAAAAATGAGGAAAACATTCAAGCGAAAGGGATAAATAAAGATCCCGACACACTAATCTAAAGGCTTGAAGGTAACCCTATCTATTTAGATGGAGTTGTATTGGTACAACATTTAAAAGACTGAGCACACCCGTTGTAAACTCATCAAAGGGTAATAAAATATGAAGTTGAGAGAAAAAAACTATGTACACACAAAAGAACTCCTCTTTATATCCCTCTCAGCCACAACAAACATTGTCTATGGCACTCACCCTCCAAAGCGACATTATATCTTCCAAAACTCCACTCTTAAACACATAAATGTTATTCAACCAGGAATTGAATATTCTCGACCATCTAAATTTGGAAAATTGACTTCTCACCAAGGGATCTACACAGTCGTACCCCTCCCTACTAGGTAGTCGGCACTTAGCATGCTCTTTAGTAGGATATTCCCTATTCTCAATGATAACTTCCCTCTCCATCCCATGGTATCAGATGTTGACAAGTCCGATGACACTAAGATCCGACTACTACTACTATCTGATTCCTCTCTAGAACCCATATTTTGGTGATCAAATGAAACACCTATTTATAAGAAAACTCATGACCTTTCATCATCTCATCTCCTTCCCGTCAACCATTAGATCTCTCTAGATTTGAAGGTTAAGAGTTATGACTATACCCTTTCCAGGCATTGCATCATTTCCTGTACAAAACATCAGTTTCATGCCTTTTCATCCCACTTGTCACGTCATATATGATACTTCTTCATCATAACTTCTTCATCACTATGCTTCTTGAGGCTAGGGGCTATTATACCTATAGGGTTACATAGCCAAAGATACAAATTTTCTTTGCAAGACGACTACTTAGTACCAGCATAATAATCGACAAGACAAACTGAAGACTGATTACATGATAAGTTAAAGCTCCTTGTAAGCCTTTAACATGTAGCATGTAAAGCTTGATGGTGGTGTACTATATATCACCAAGCACCTCTCATCCATATTATTATAGGACCTATCCCTGATCGAATATATGTTAGACTACTAAGTCAACATGTACTTGGTCCATCCTATTCGGCCATCACAACATCATAGAAAACACTTAATCATATTGGCCCATGGTTGACTACGATAATTCAGAAGCTAACATGTATTTAGGTAAATGAGCCCAAACCGATCCAGGTAAAAGCTCATCAACAGCAAGTATAAATAACATATCCATTGAGGTATATTAGTTACGTGAGAGCTTCTCCCTACATCTCTATGAATTCTTCCTACACCTTCAAATTTACCACATTGCCCTTCTGAATGCTGCACAATTTACAAAAAGAATGAAAGAATCTTTTAATGAGATTATTTTTCAAAAATTAAAAGCCAGACCCTACACCCCTAAAACCCATTCCAATTTTCCCCTCCACCACACTCCCTCCCTTGCTCTCTCGCTGCTTTGTCTCCCTTTTTCTCTCGTCGCTCCTTGTCTCCCTTCTTCTCTCGCCGCTCCTTGTCTACCTTCCTATGTCGCTCACCTCTCCCTCTTGCTCTCTCGATGCACCTCTTTATGTCTCAATCGCGCTCTACACTAGGGTTGGTGCTTTCTTTCTCTCTTCGTTATTCTTGTGTGTTTTTACATTAATAATAAAAGGACAACCGCATTTCGGCAAAACCATAACCGCGTTGGAAATGTGATGGACCCTTAACCATTGTTCACACTGCGGTTTAAGGGTCACTGGCGTTCGAACTGCGGTTAAAGGTCGTCGACGTTCGAACTCCGGTTAGTCGTACTTCGAAGTGCGATTTGAATGGTGTTCCACTATTCTAACCTCAAATATAATCTTGAACTTTGCTTGCTTCGTTGAAGAATCGAGATCCGACCACCACTCAATCACCGGGGACCACCAGCATAGGACCACACCAAGACATCAGGGGACCACAACTCTCCAAACACCAAACCACGAGAAGGAAAGAAGAAGAAGAAACAGAGTGAATGAGCCAGCCGGGGAGTGGTGGGGTGCATAATATATTAAACCACATTTTATATTTAATGTGGGTGGTTGGACATAATCATTTAATGTAAAGGGTATAATGGAAAATTTGGAGGTGTAACCAGAACTCGTGGAGGTGTAGAGAGAATTACTCTAATTAAGTTCATTAATTAGTGTATTTTTTTACTTATTGATACACCATGTTGATTTAGACGTCAAAATGTCTTTTACAAGCCCAATCTCCTCTTAACTCAACGAAAATGAATACTCAGAAAAATCGATACCTCAAAAATTGAAATTTGAAAAGGTTTAAAGTATTCTTAAAAATCCTTATAGGATACCCCATAAACATTAGAATAACAAATTAAAAGCCTCGTGGAATAATACGAAAAAGAAAAAAAAAATTGTACACATATAAAGAGATAATACACTCTAGAAAAAAAAAGAAAACTGCCTTTAACATCTTTCATAACAATCTAAATATCTCCTTGTTCATTATATATTCTAAAACCACTTAGTTAAACTTTGGATTCATTCTGTGACATTATCCACATAAATATATATAAATATAAACTACTTTTTAATATTTAAATAAAACAGGCACAAAATATAAATATAAAAGTACACCGTTTTTCAAAATTCAGAATTAAAAATAAATTTATATTATAGATATAAAAAAATATTCTGCGTTTAATTTTATTTATTTGGTCATACGATAGAAAAATTTAATCGGTTTATCGCTAATTTAATACCAGGAACCGTCTAGAATTTGCAATTGTTGACCTTTATCGCTATTATGTTCCCAAACACAAAGCATCGAATCTATGACACATGTCAAAGAATAACATGGCCTGGTAAAATTGGGTTCTATAGTGCCTATTTGATTCTAGAGATATTTATGACATACATGTATAGATACCAAGATATAGTAATAATATATTATAATAGCAATATTCAAATTTCGTCTTCTTTGAAGAAACAAGAATAATAAATTTTTATGATTAAACTATAAATACATGTAATAGAATGTGTGATAGAGAAGAAAAAAGGAGTTGCTGACCTTTTTTTTTTTCTTTTCCCTCACATATAGGCCATTGAATAGACTTTTTAGGACGGAAGGCCTAGATATACGCATTACACACAGAAACAGAACTACGTGGTTACGTAATTAGACACTAATAGTTTTTGTGCTTTTCTTTTTCTTGGAAGCTTCCTACGAATCTGTCAACAAAATCACTTTTGATTTTATTCTCACGTGTATGTGGTGGTCTCAATCGAAATACATCCTTAAAACTCGTGATTTTAGGTTCCACTAGTACTATATAAAACCAACCACATAAGCTTTCTTAATTGTTCTCTCAAACTAAACGAAATCTCTTTCTCAGATCGACCAAGCATACCTCGGACTCTCTTCTTTCTAGGTTTAGGAGGAGGAGAGAAGGATCAAATTCATCAATGGCTAAGGGAATCAGAAACTTGAGTTCGTGGATGGAGGTTGCTCCAGCACCCATAATCCTCCCAAGGAAGCCTTCCAATTCGCCTGCTTTGGCGACCATCACAGAAGAAGATGCTGAGGAACACACCAAAAAAGCTTCAATCAATACCCTCCTCAAATCGTAGTTGATGCAAGCTTCTGAAGATGATTTACTAGTGAAAATAAGCGCTAGTTCTTCAAAATTAATAGCTTTGTAGAGTTAGTTGATTTTGTCAGATATGTAGTTCCCTCTTTCTCTTCTTCTTTCTCGATCACTTTATTCTGCATCCCTGCCTTTGATTTTGGTACGAGTTGATTTAAGAAATACCGCACTTCATTTTTTTGTGGGTTTCATAATCCTGTTCTGTTTAAAATCCAGTTTTTTATGCGTATAATTCACGTTGTTGTTAGTTGGTATCACCCGAACCTATCAGTTTTAATCAATCAATTATACAATCGATAATGGTTAATTGAAAACATAGTGCATGAAGCAGAGATTATTAGGATTGAATCAGAGACATACACGTTTAACTTCATGGTTTATTATGATGTAGAGGAGTATGACAAATCCAGATTAATTAAAAGCGAAATAGAACACAATAAAAAGAAGAAAAAGAGAGTGATACTTTGTTTTAGGAAATTAAATCTTTTATATATATATATATATATATATATATATATATATATATATATATATATATTTGACAACATTATTTTGTGAAATTGGTCTACTTGGACTATCAATATATTTAATTTCGAGTGTGGAATTGGTACTCAATAAATCTTGGATTCCTATGAAAACACTAATTTTTCTTGCTTTCCCACACCCGATAATATTTGTTTTTCATTTTAAACTTTACATGTTTCTAAGTTGATTCTTTGAATTTTGTTAAGCAAATGGAATTGAATATAAAAATATACAAATAATTAATTTTCATTAAAATGTAATTTTTTGTCTTTAAATATTGCTTTTCAATCATATTTTTCTCATGTAATATCTTAAAATTTTCTCTTTTTGATATTCTCACACTTTTCTAATGCTTTCTTTTTTATTGTATACTTCAACTAACCATATGTCTACTCCCATATAACACATTATATGATCATTAGAGAAACCATCACAACACAAAAAAATGCAAATGTAAGCTAATAATAAATCAAAACAACAATTGATAATAATAACAATTATTTTACCGTCTTCACTTGATTTCTACAAGTGAAGTAACAATATAATAAATCAAAACAACAATCGATAATAACAATAAATATTTTACAATCTTCACTTGATTCCTACAAGTGAAGTAACACTAACAATATTTTTGTTTGCACAGAAAAATAATAACACATTTCTCAAACTAAAGTTGTTTACAAGCCAATAAGTAATATCTTATAAATGATAACGGTTGAAAAATCATTATTTTCATACTTAATTTTGATATCAAATGCACCCTTGTTGACTTAGAAACATGTTTGGAATGAATTGAAAGAAAGGTTGATTTTATCATTAAATTCTCTTGATTTTGTAGGTTTTTGGAATGAATTGAAAGAAAGGTTGAAGTATCAAAGGGTTGCAGTGTAGAAAAGTCAAATAGAATGCAAAAAAGTCAACCAGTCAACCAGAAAAGTTGACCAGAGCGTTGAGCGGCGGTTTTGGTCGTTGAGCGGCAGTTTTGGGCGTTGAGCGCCAGTTTTTCCTGTTTTTCACTGTTTTTCGCCTGGGGGGACCGCTAAGCGGTCCTGCGATTATGAGGCAAACCGCTAAGCGCTGTTTTTGAACGCTGAGCATTGGGGACGCGGGCTTGGACCTGTTTTCTGTTATTTTTATGATCTGTTTGGGCTTGGACTTGTTTTCTGTTATTTTTATGCCCTATTTAAAGGCCAGAACGTCTTAGGGTTTGTATCTTTTGATGGATTAAACACAGAAACATTCACCCCTTTGGGGGTAGATTTGGAGATGGTGACAACTCTCCTTTTCTCCTTTTTAGGGTTTCTATCTCTATCATTCCATTATTCACCTAGTTTCTCCATGACGATGGAGAACTAACCTTATTTGTTGTTAGGGAAAGATGTAACATCTAAACTCTCTTTTATTGAAATTCTTGTTTTATTCATATGCTTGCATATGCTTTTATTATCAGTTGTTGGGTTTCTTATCTATGCTCTATGCTATTATCGTTTAACTCATTCGATAAATAGATGTTTGCCTTTGTCGATATGGAGACGTACGGGGAAGTTATGAACTAATAGGAATTCCTTGATTAAGCAATACCACCTAGGGATAGGGGGTAGGACGATCAATTGTATTTTGCTTTTGTGGTACTTGCATTGCTAGTTACTAGGGGAGACTAGGGATAGTAAGCCAGTAACTAGTAGTAGGCTCTTCTCGCCGAGGGATCAGGTTTAGGGTAGACTAAGAAAGTTTGCGTGACAATTAGATAATAAAGCGAATTTAATAAGAAAAGTAGATATATGAGAGTGATTGGGTGAAATCTAAACCTTAACAACAAATTCATCTCATATTATCAACATCATCCATCTACTTTTGTGTTTAACCTCAATTGATCAAATTGTTTTCATGTTTATTTTTCCGCATTTTACATTCAAAAACTCCAAAATATTATTTTTATAGTCTTGATTGGTTAAGCAAAATCACAACAGTTTAGTGCTGTGAGTCCTTTGGGAGAACGATACTGGTCTTACCGTTTATTATTACTTGATACGATCTGATACACTTGTCAGAAGTTTAACAATAAAGATTATCACAATCTTGACGCTAATCACATTGGGTTTACAAATTCATACATAACTACATTACTACACAGAAGAGTCACATACCATCATACACCAAGATATTCACCACATTACCATTCACGCAACACTAGAGAATAAATATCTATTCAAGTAAAGGATTAGCTTCTCTTACCAGAAAAGATGCTCTCCCACTCTTTCGGCTTCCAATAGTCAACTCTTCTCAAGATTTTCTCTAGCTTGACCTCAAACAACATAAAGAACTTGTTCGCAAACTCTAAAAGAATATAAGAGAACTTTAATCTTTTTATAACTTCAGATCTCCCAAAAGAACTCAATCTGATCAACTTTAATTCTTCTAGAGTAAAGACATGCATAGTCCATCTTTCACGTAATAAAATTCCATCATTCTCTTATTGACACATGTTTCTCATTTTCTCACTTCCTTCGCTTCCCAACCTATATGGGTTATAAAGAAGAGTCCATTTTTCACGTAATAAAATTTCATCCTTCTCTTATTGGCACATGTTTCCCATTTTCTCACTTCCTTCACTTCCCAACCTATTATATGGGTTATAAAGAAGGCGTTAGAAATTTTCTAGAGAAAGCCAAATATTCTTTCTTTAAGGTAACCCTATCTCTTTCAGTTATTTTATATCACTATCATCATTTTATTACCTTTTAGGTCATTCTTCTTTACTTTACACTTGGTTGCTTCCTTATCATTGCCACATCCCTTCTTCGTGACAAATTTACACTCCCCGCTTAGGCATTTAGTACCTTGATCCATTTTCCTGTTAGCTATTTATCCTAACCCACTCATCCTCTTTTTTCCTCCTACATGCATATTATTTCCTTATTTGATCATTACATGCTCTAATGCATACAAATTTTGTTCTACCGACTTCATTTTATCTCACCTTCCTATTTTATAATTTTGCATTTTTAAATCGCGTAACCCTCACTAGTTCTCATTCTTCTGCTCAATTCATATGCATACATCATTTACAATGGCTATTTGCACCAAGTGTCTACTCCTCAAGCAAGGTGTAATTAGTTTAATTATACTTCAATGTTTACCTTGTATAGCATGTTATTTTTCATTACATTTGTTATCCAACATTTCTACAACATGCCTCCTCATCTAAGGATCCATTAGACGATCTCATCATCAAACATTTCATTAGATGACCTCCTCGTATAACGCCCATTAGATGACCCAAGCCTCCAATGACTTATTAGACGACCTCAATTTCTAATGCTCTATCCAACTCAAGTCATCTACTCTTCCTCTTTTAGGAGTTAAGCATATTGATCCATATTTTGATATGAGTAAATTCTTTCATTATTTATTGTTATTCTCTTCTATCATACTCATACCTTCTTAATACTCTTGTCCAAGTTCACTTTTATACCTTGCCTAATACCTCCATGCAATTATGGTGTTCTTCCACACTTCTACACATTTAATGACCAAGGCATCCACTAGACTCTTTCAAGCACAACGTTTTGTTGTCATCACATCCTATGTTATGTTTACCTTCATAGGAACCCTACTCATTACTTCATCAAAAGTTTTTGGGTCTTACACATAAAGTTTATTTTTAAAACTTTACTTGAACAAAAATAGTTTACTTTTAAAACTTTATTTGAAAAAACAAATTAGTTGAATATAATCGTAAAACTTTGAATCTTTATCTTCATTAATACTTTACTGATATTAATATTCTAAGAGCAAAATTTCAATTATATATTATATTGATTGAATTAAATACAACAAAACTTAATGTTTAAAATATGAAAATATTATGTTTGATAAATGATATGAAAATATTATGTTTGATAAATATTGATCAAATTGTGAATGCATGGTTTCATCTAATAAATGATAAAACATCATATGAATTTTCATTTTGCCTCATAAGCAAACGTTGGTGAATTAGATAACAAGTACAATCTAATATTTGAAGCTAACATAAATTCAAGGAATATTCTAAAGCTTAAGTATGTGATGTAAAAAATGTTTTCACTATCTATATCGTCAAACGATTTATGCCAAGTTCTAGTTTCATTCAAATCTTTCTTTAGATTCAAGCTAAATTTGAAAAATTTCCAACTTTAGACACGAGTATATGGAAACTTTAACACATCTATCTATTTAGTACGATGTGTTTTTATCACTCTTATATGTAAGAAATTTTATACAATATAGGAAGAGAAATGTTGTCAGTTATAAAAAAAATATTTAAAGAAAAGAAAAACATTAATGTTGTATGAAACACATCCAATGTTTCTGTGTCAATGACAAACAATATTAGAAATAAAAAAAAAAAAAAAAAAGGGAGAGACATTCAAGTAAGTTTAAAACTACTCAATGAGCGGAACCATATTTGCACTGACCATTTCTTCGTAACCTTATATAAAAACACTTTTTGAATAAGTAAACAAGAATAAAAATTGTCATTTACAAGTGTTCTTATTTTGCTGAATTGTTCTCTTTCCTTAAAAATTTTATAAGAACATTATTTATACTCATACCAACAAACTGGTAGAGAAAGTCTAACATTTATGTGCATTGAGAGACACTATCCATTCTAGCAAAAGCAAAAACTATAATCTTTTGATCATTCAAACTTTATATTTGTCTTGAGACAAGAGTAAATTATTAAAAAGATATTTAATTAAAAAAATGACTTATAAAAAAAAGTACTTCAATAAGATCAGACAAAAATGACTTTAAAGTCAAAAACTTATATAAATTAAATCAATAATAATCTATTGAAAAAAAATACTTAAATAGGATTAATTATAAGTGATAGAAGAGTCGAAATAATAGTTAATTGCATCTTAATTTGCTTAATATAATGGATTTATCAATAAATAAATGTAATATATATATATATATATATATATATATATATATATATATAATCAGACGAACGAATACAGAATATATTTTCTTTTCTCAAATTTTATATTACACGTTATAATAATACAAACAAAAAGTACGAAAATTCTAAAAAACAATTTAATCATTGTTATAATAAAATACTTTATTAGGTTAGGTAAAGCACTTATCATGCTGATTTTTAGTTATAAGATTAATGGTGGATCCACTTTGCCCGACTGCGCTGGCAAGAGTGCTTATTTCTTAAGCAGCCATTAGACATTATTTGGTGCATTAAATTTGTACTCTTGTTTCAGTTTCCACCACACATTTGCTTATTAACTCCACCGACCACGGGAAGCACGTTTAGCATTGGGAAAAGTTGTTACATATAGCGACAACTTCGTATTTGCTATATTTGCGATCTATATATCTTCCTTTTGGTGTCGGTTACTGTTGATCTCATCGACCCATTGTCCTGCTTCCCCACCATTTCAAAGAAAATGGCAAAACAATACAGTGTAAGACTAACATTTTATTATTTTTAATTTATTTATTAAGGTTACTTCTATGAACACGTGTTTTAAAAGTCGCGTACATATAGATGTAGTGTACCATACATCATCTTACAAACCGTCATTGAAGTCAAATAGCTTACCCAATGACAAAACCATCTCTAAAATTTTAAAACTTTTACGAAGATTAAAATTTAAAGAAGTTGGAAGTATAAAAATATTTTGGTTACATTTAATTGAAATATCAACATCAAATATATTAAATGTTCTTACCATCCCAACAAAATATTTGGTACTTCTAACAATTTCTTTTAAAACTATCTATATATTTTATTATGGCAACTAATTTGTCATCAAATTTAGTCATTACCGTTATTTTTAAGTTTAATCATTTTAAATATCTTATTTCTACACAGTCTTCTCAAATAGGTCTGTATACTTTTTTTCATTTCAATTAAATTTTTGTTTATGTAAAATTGAGTCAATTGGAATCTTGTCGTTAATTTCAGTGGACGGCGTTAAATTTACTGAGTTGTAACATGCTGACGAAACAAATTTTAATGACGTGGCACACTGAGATGCATTAGGTGGAATTTAATTATGCATTAAGTAAAATTTAAAACATTGTCTTCTTTCTTGGGTGTCCTCTTTCTGTTAGGGTTTTCGAAGTTGTAGTGATTTCATGCAGATCATTCAAAAAGTATTTTATCTTTTCTGTCAATCAGCTACTGACAACGTGTGCCTCAGTTTCGTTTATCCAATACAACATAAGGGGTTTATATATTCCAGAATCTTCAAATCTTAAATAGTAAATCCTCTTCCTGTTGGGTAATCTGGTTACCTTGGAAAGTCCATCCCAATGAACTGAGAAGCTCAACCAGATAGAGAAAACTATAATTACAGTACCCCAAGCTAAAAAGAATACACCTTTCAAGATCAACAATAATTTATTCTAGATTCCAAAGCAAATACTTGAAAAGGACAGGAAAATATGCATGCCTTTGATCACCATCTCCTCCACAGAAACGCCTTTGGAGGCCAAGAAGTGGAATTTGGGGACAAGCGTTCAAAAAATTAGGAACAATGTACACACATCTCATGCCCCACTACACATTTTTAACACTTAACTAAGAAATTAGGAAGAAATTATACGACTTTCCTCTTCCCAATTCCCCTAAACCGTTGCCATAGTGCGATCGATCAATGTTCAATCTCTGATTCAATTCCAAACCCTAACCCTATCAATTGCATTGTCCTCTTTTTCCCACCCCTTCAATGGCCAATGTCTCTATCGCTACGGAGTGACAGCTCCTCCACAACTGCTACTACCGCAAGTTCGAGCTCTACCCTATGCCATGGAAGCACGTCGACCTCGCCTGCACCAAGGTCGTCGTTGTGCCCTTCGGCGACCCGGTCGCCGTCATTCGTGACGACTCCAAGATCATCCAACTAAACCCCGAGTCCGTCCTCCACAAGCTTCACCTCTTCTCTTCCTCCAACGGCCGCCTCATTGGAATGTCCTGGACCGACAACCAGACGCTCCTCTACGTCGTCTAGGATGGCATTGTCTACCGGTATGACGTCCACGCGAACTTGATCGAACCTAACCTTTCTCTAGGAAAAGAGTGCTTCGAGGACAACGTTGGGGATTGCGCGTTTTGGGGGAACGTCTTGGTTTGCATCATCGAGGCGAACCAACTTTTTGCATTGCAGATTTCAAGAACCCAAGGGCGGTGAAGCTCGCAGATCCCCTGATCGATGAAATGTCTCATTGTATGGCAGTGATCGAGCCGCAGTATATGGTTTCGGGGAATGTTGAAGTTTTTCTAGGCGTGGATGATGTTGTGGTGCTTGTTGTGGAGGAGGATGACGTGCAAAGGCCCGGGGAGGGGGTTCTGCATGGACCGCTGCAGAAGATGGTGGTTTCACGCGAGGTTGTTAGCGGAGGCGGAGTTGGGAGCAGTGACGAGGGAGGGGCGGAAGGAGATATGAGAGGACGCAACGTGCTTGACGGTGATGCTAAATAAGATTCTGAAGGTGTGTGACGACGGAGATTAGGTTTAATTATTTTATCTTTTTGTTAGAAATCATAGTATAAATTAGGTTTAATTATTTAAAACTTGAAATAAAATAAATGACACCTAAGGCGACCACGTGCCACGTCAATTGAAAAAAAAATCAAATTTACGAGATAATTAAAATTTAATTTTGTACAAGCAAAAAAGTTAGTATAATAGTTAGGTTGAATATAAAAATATTTGAATAACGACACTTGGAACAGAACAAGAGATATTATTTTGGCTGGTGAAGATGTTTTTTTTCTTGAACACTGATTTAATTATTTTAAAAATATCCAAGGTTGTGCGAGCTTTCCTATGTCCTAAGCAAGGTTTGCTATGAAACAAAAAACATATTTTCCCCGTGTATTATTTCTTGGGCCTTGAGAGATTGGTAATGGGTCATACTCACATACAATAATGTTGTCACTTGATAACCCTTATAAAAGAGCAACCTCAGTGGCATTCTCTCTCAGAGCATACAACCTTTGTACTGAAGAGAACTGAATCATATACAACACTTTTTTTCCTAAGTTCATCAAAGAACTGAACATTCTTGGTGGCATGGCAAAGGAAACGAAGTTGTTGGCATCGTATACCGAGTTTGCACCCGCTCCAGTGATTCCTGTGAGAAAGGTTTCCCATGCCCCTCTTTTAGACACCATTCTCGAAGAGGCTGAAGAATGCGACCAAGAATTGCTTGTCAACATATATTTCTTGTTCGATTCAGTTTCTTGTGTAGAGTCCTGCAGTTTTACAATCGATTGAAACTTTCCCTTCTCCATGTTTTACAATAAACTTTTTCTACGTTGATTTCCGTAGCTATGCTTGTAAATTGTATCACTGCTAATTTTGGTTAAATCATATCTTGTCCACGTTAAAAACAACTATATAATTAATTGGAAAGCGTCAAATCCATATTAATTAATTATTAATTAATTAATTAATTCTGAAACAACCTGTCTACATATGTAATATCTTTTTAATCGAATTTTGCGGAATGAACTTATGTGAACAAGCTTTCTAAAACATAAAATGTGTTTCGGTTCCAGTTTTTCCAAAACAATATGTGCAGTTAGTAGTAACAAGGTGCAGGAAGAAAAAGTAAAAACGATCCGGAAATGCAATTTCTACAATATATAAACCTATAGGCCCAATGATGAAAACTACAAAACAACTTCATAACATATATTACTCCTGTATTTTTTAAAATTCCAACTATATCCTATTATAACTATAGTTTCTTAGTGTGCAATGCGTAGATATTTTAAATTGTACAATCTAAAATTCAAAAATATTATTTATGCACATTGTATAATTCAAAATGGAGATTTACATTTTGAATTATACAAACACTAATGCAAATTTTTATTCTAAATTGTATAATTTGTAATATAAATTTAGAATACAAACTAAAATAAAAAATACAATACATATTATATAATTTTTAATGAAAATTTATATTTTAAATTATATAATTTATAATATAAATTTGAAAAATAATTCAAAATATAAATTACATTATAAATTGTATATAATACAAAATTTAAAAGATTATAAATTGTACCATCTATAATACAAATTTAAAAGACAATTCACATTATACAATCCATAATACAAATTTAATTTATTCAAAACTTCTATTGGTTTGTCGAAAGTCTGGATGTGGGAAAACGAGAAGAATGTTACTCCCTCCACCACCACATAATGTTCCATGCGCTTTTTCAACTTTTCTTATTTCCAAAACTAACCTTATGTAAATATTTATTTTTTACTTCTACCTATTTTAATCTAAAACCCTAATCCCATTCCCATTCCATTTTTCACTACGGCAATACCCCCACACCCTCACATAACCTTCATTTCTCCCTTTCACTGTCTTCTTCCTCTCCTCCTCTTAGCTCTCTTATTTTTTATTTTTGTTTCCTCCTCCATTTCTGTTGCTTCCATTGTCACTAAGTTGCCTCCATAATGACTGAAGTGGTTGGTTTGTGAAGAAGAGTGTGGTTTGTGGTTGATTTCGTCTCCAGAAACACTTGGATCCAAGTTGGCTTCCTTTTTGTTTTAGTGGTTAATGCTCGATTTGGTTTTGCATTTGGTATGGATGATGCTTTGAGCCTCTGTTTGGTATTATTTGTGAGCTCTGTAAGATAATATGTTGCATGTGTTGTGGGATAACGGGTGATGAAAAAACGAAGGGTTGGTGGTCCATTTGTTATGTATGCTTGCATGATAGAATTTGATTTGAATGTTTATACCATCGTGTGAAAATTTTTGATGGTGATTCTGGTACCTTGTGTATTGTTGCATGAAAAAGGTAGAAGAAGAGAATCGCGAAGGTGCAACAACAAATATGGGATATCCGTTGGAACTTCAATGGATACCGAGATCTGTTGACGGATATGGATATCCGTTGAACGCCCAACAAATATCCCATATCCGTTGTGGCCTTTGAGTTCTCAGTTGTTTTAATTATTTTTTCTCTTTATTAGTTTAATTTTATAGATTTATTTATATAATATATTTATTTATTTAAATTTTTTCATATTCTTTTATAAATTTTTCTACTTTTAGTTTTGAAATGAATTGTTTAAGTTTTAATTAATTACGTAAATATTTTATATATTCAAATTATTTATATTTATTGAATAAATATTATTAATTTAATTTAGTTAATGTTAACTGTTAATAAATTTTTATTTGTAATTAATTACGTAATTTTATTTTATTTTATTTATTTATAGTTAATAAATTAATTAATATTAATTTTATAATAATTAATTGAAATTGTTTTTAATTTTTTTATAATTAATTAGCATAATTGTTTATTTTATTTAATTTTTTTGTAGTTAATAAATTAATTATTATTAATTTAATTATTTATAATTGATTTTGTTGATAGGGGGAGCCATATGAGTGCTGAATCCAATCTTTGATGTGTTTGATTTTTTATTATGACAACACATTGATTGTAACAACACATACATGTTTTCATGACATAACAAAAATGTGTACTTATGATTGATACATATGTTGGTATGTAAATGTTTCTTTGTGCTTAATACATATGATGATATGTTGATTGGTCTGCATACTAAATGTTTTTGTGTGATAAAACCATAAGCACAAAGCAACTCTGTATGAAATAATCGATTAGAGTCATAAGACAACTTATGTTTTGAACTGTGGCAAAACAACAAGCTTTAACCGATTACATTAAGTGTAAAATCGATTAAAACTCGTGTCTTTGCAAACATCTTTTTGAAATCTGCTGTGATGAGTTTTAAAGAGAAAAAGTTTTCAAAACTTGTTTAAGTGAAGAGCTTAATCGATTACACTGGTTATGTTTTCAATTAAGTGTGTTATAATTTGAAAACTGTTTTCAAGCTAAGTCATAACAATGTTAACGGTCATATTTTTAAATATGTTGACTAGCATTTATTGCATATCGATTACATTAATTGTGCATTCAATTAGAACTATGTTAGTTGTAATTATGTTACATCTGTTACTAGTGTAACTGATTACATTACTAACATAATCGATTGAATTGTGTCTGTCATGAGTAAAACTATAAATTGATGCATTGCACACTGCACTATAACGAATTGATCATTCTAATATTTCATATATGAGATTTTGTGAATTTAGAAGAGAGTTATAGGTGTGTTGAGATGCTCCAAGAAACAAGATTCATAGAAGTTGATTATCTTGAAGGTTTCTTGAAGAACTGATTGAGTTTTCACTGCTGATCAATTTCTGCACGAAAATAAAAAAATTTATTTTTCTTTTTTATTTTCTGTTTTTTTTAAAAAAAACGAAAATAAAATAAAATAATATCTTCTCCTTATTCTTCTCCTTATTCTTCTCCTCATTCTTCTCCTTATCTTTCCATCTTTCTATCTTTCTATCTTTCTATCTTTCTATCTTTCTTTTTGTTTTTATTTTTCTTTATCTTTCCAAAAATAAAAAATAAAAAATATCTTTTTCTGTTTTTATTTTTATTTTTTTAAAAAATATTAAAATAAAAAAATAACAAAAATATCTTTTTCTATTTTTATCTTTTTGTTTTTATTCTAAAAAAAATAAAAAAAAATAACAAAAATATCTTTCTGTTTTTATCTTTCTGTTTTTTTATTCTTCTATCTTTAAAAAAAATAATATATCTTTTTCTGTTTTTATTTTTCTGTTTTTATAAAAAAAACGAAAATTAAAATAAAAAAATAATATCTTTTACTGTTTTTATTTTTTTTAAAAGAAATAAAAATATATCTTTTACTATTTTTATTTTTTGGACTAATTTTGTGCTCTAGTGCAGTGTTCTTTAGTGTGTGTAGATAAGATTTGTACTAGGAGCACAAGATCATCAGGAGGCAGATAAGGAAGGAGAATTGGTTCACCAACACTCTGATGTGAAAAGTGACAAACCCAAACCTGGCACACCAGTGAAATTCAAGAATAGGTTATGGGTTGTCAAGACTATCAAAGCAAATAGAGCGCTCTTGAGATTGAGAATCCTTAGAGTTGGTGACAAGGAAATTTTCGAGATTTTGTTGGTGTCATGAAGGAAGGAAGAACACCAACATAGAATATCAACACCTACTGATGGGTGTTTGAGCTTTACCGGGTCAAGCTAATAACGTTAAAGAAGCGCTTGCTGGGAGGTAACCCAGTTTCTAACTTTTTCTTTTTAATTATTTGTGTGATTTGGATTTGATTTTTCTTTGTGTTTTTAAGTTTTTTTTTAGGTTATATGCTGCTTTTGATGGCAGTGATGATAGCATCTATTGATGGATGCTTCTACAACATCTACTGATGAATGTTGTTATGAAAGAGGATGATGAATAGACATCTACTGATGGATGTCATTAACAGCATTTACTGATGAATGCCATTGGGATAACATCTAATGAGGGATGCTGGAAGATTTAGGTATCTACTGAAGGATACAGGAAGGTACACCTATTGATGGGTGATGGTAAGGTTTGCACCTACTGATGGGTGCTAGAAAGGTTTGGGTCAGGCTCGTGACATTAAACAAGCGCTACTTGGGAGGCAACCCAGTTGATTGATTTTTGCATGTTATAATTCTGTTCTAGTTGTATATGTTAGTCAAGTGATTGGGAATTGCATAAAAATTATGTTTTGAAAGTTGAATTTGATGGAGAAAGGGTTGAAACAATTTTCAACAAAGAGAAAAAGAGAGGGGTGTAAACCGCGCTCACCGCCGGGCGGTGAACTCACCGTTGGGCGGTGGCGTCGCTGAGGGGTTTATGCGTTTTAAAAGAGAGCTTTGTTCTTTTGGCCCATTATTTGATTTTTCTACCCTTAAGGCTCGCCCAAGCACTCTCTATTAGATCCCTAAATTTTCTTTCACTTTCAAACACTCTTCCAAAGCTTTCCCATCACTTCTCATATCATCTTCTCTCTTGAAAACCAAATTTTTATCAAACTTAGTTCAACATCCAAGTTTGGGGTGTTGTGAGAGCACAACTATTTGGGGTTGATTCCTCCACATTTTTTTTTGGAAGAAGTTTTGTGTTCCACTAACGTTTAATGAGATCCTTGTGGTTTTGTGAGATGTACTTGATGTAGGGATGACCTCTCCTCATCAGGAAAGGGGATCAAGACTGTGGGGAACAAGAGGAAGGAATCAAAGTTGGAGCAGCTGAAGCTCCAGCTATGGAGGAAGATGATGAGGAGCATGCATAACGTCTACTGATGGATGTTATCTACACTAGAACAGGATTTTCTATGTTTTGTTTTTGTATTTTGAACATATTTGTTTCTGTTAAGTAGTGTAGGATTGATGAACTTGGTTGGACACTTTATCTGATGCAGTGGTTTGAAATTGATATTTGTGTGTGATGGTAATTGCTTGATGATGCTTTGATGTTGATGAAGTTGAGATTGCACAATATGCTGATATACAGGTGGTGGTTCACAAGCTATGTGAACAGATGCATTGTGATTTTGTGATTGTGATTATGAGGCTAAGCATGGTATTTGATTGAATGATTGGAATAAGCTTGTGTGAGGTTTTTAATCTCCAGAGTGTTTATTGATATATTTGCTATCTACTGGAAGCATGAATGATTTTGCCTAAGTTTCTATGATTGATTGAATTTCATATATGTGTCATATGATCAAGGCCATTTTTGAAAAGCCCTTTTCTAGCCAAAAGTTTCGTCCCACATGAAAAAGGAACATCATATGTTCTACCCTTTTTGAACCTAAGCCTTAAACAGAATGTGAAAACCTTTGCTTTGAAATTCTTTGCCTTGAGTTAGGTTGAGAAATATATTGTGGTATTGTTAACGGTTCAAGTTTGGGGTTGTTGGGAGAATTGAAAAAGAAAAGAAAAGTTAGGCATTGAGCTTATGAGTTGAAAAGAAAATGCATGAGAAAAGATGAAAAAGATAGAAAAAGCAAAGCATGAAAAGAAAAGCTCAATGTAGAAAAAGGGGAAAAGTTGGGAATAAGTAAGATTGGTTGAAAAAGAGAGTTTGTGCTTGAATTATGAATGTATAAATAACTCTCTTAACTCAAGGGTTTTGTGCTGTAGAAAAACCAATTTTTCTTGTTAGCCCAAACCACATTATAAGCCTTGAAAAAGTCCTTGTGATGACATGTGTGTGTGAGAATGTTGATTGTGGTAAATGAAAGGCAATTTTGTTCTATGTGACATGCTTTGAGTGAAACACTTTTGAGTGCTTGAGTTAAACACTTTTGAGTGCTTGAGTGTAACACCTTATCTGGTGAGGAATGATTCCATGAATTCATGATTATATCTATGCTTAGCTAATTGATCATTCATGAGAATAGCATCTGTTGGAAGATTATGTGATTGTGTGAACACCATGATGAGTAAATTGAATCAAAGCATGTGCACATCTTGACTAAATTCTTTTGATAAGTTGATTTGAGTGATTACCTATCTTGAAAGAAAAAACTTTTGAATGTGATTGAACCAGTGTGTTGATTTGTGGAAGACTAAGTTTCATCTTGTTTTCCTAAGGACAAGCAAAGTTTCAAGTTTGGGGTTGTGATAACGGTTCAAAAACTGTTATTTTTATACTTAATTTTGATATCAAATGCACTCTTGTTGACTTAGAAACTTGCTTTGACTCATGATTTTTCTTTAGTTTTGTGAATAAAAGAGTTGAGGACATGTTTTATGATTTTATTATTAAATTCCCTTGATTTTGTAGGTTTTTGGAATGAATTGAAAGAAAGGTTGAAGTATCAAATGTTTGGAATCCAAAAAGATCAAACAGAGTGCAGAAAAGTCAACCAATCAACCAGAAAAGTCAACCAGTCAACCAGAATGCTGAAAAGTTGACCAGAGTTGCCCAAAGTGTTGAAAAGTCAACCAGAATCCAGAAAAAGTCAACCAGAACGTGATTTTATATATTTTGTGCGATTTTTATGATCTGTTTGGGCTTGGACCTGTTTTCTGTTATTTGTATGTCCTATTTAAAGGCCAGAACATCTTAGGGTTTGTATCTTTTGATGACTTAGACACAGAAACACACTTTTCACCCCTTTAGGGGTAGATTTGGAGATGGTATCAACTCTCCTTTTCTCCTTTTTAGGGTTTCTATCTCTTTCATTACATTATTCACCTAGTTTCTCCATGACGATGAAGAACTAACCTTATTTGTTGTTGGGGAAAGATGTAACCTCTAAACTCTCTTATATTGAAATTCTTATTTTATTCGTATGCTTGCATATGCTGTTATTATCAATTGTTGGGTTCTTTATCTATGCTCTATGCTATTATCATTTAACTCATTTGATAAATAGATGTTTGCCTTTGTCGATAAGGGGACGTACGGGGAAGTCATGAACTGATAGGGAATTCCTTGATTAAGCAATACCACCTAGGGATATGGGGGTAGGACGATCAATTGTATTTTGCTTCTGTGGTACTTGCATTGCTAGTTACTAGGGGAGACTAGGGATAGTAAGCCAGTAACTAGTAGTAGGCTCTTCTTGCCGAGGGATCGAGTTTAGGGTAGACTAAGAAAGTTTGCATAACAATTAGATAATAAAGCGAATTTAATAAGAAAAGTAGATATATAAGAGTGATTGGGTGAAATCTGAACCCTAACAACAAACACATCTCATATTATCAACATCATTCATCCACTTTTGTGTTTAACCTCAATTGATCAAATTGCATTCATGTTTATTTTTCCGTACTTTATATTTAAAAATCCCAAAATATTGTTCTTATAGTCTTGATTGGTTAAGCAAAAGCACAACAGTTTAGAGCCTTGAGTCTCTTGGGAAAACGATACTTGGACTTACCATTTATTATTACTTGATACGATCTGGTACACTTGCTAGAGTGTTAACAGTGTGGCAGATATTCCTAGGGCGTTGCTACACTTGCCCATTTATACGAGCAACTCAGGGATGCGAGTTTGGCTTCCACTCGGCAGATTACCGGATATTTGACTTTGTTACAGGTACACACATATACCTTCCACATTTTTTTCATGTACTTCTTTCGATGTTCGAAGATGGAAGATGTTTAATTCAATAATTATTTTTTTAGAGTTGGATATACGAGCATTTCCTTGGCATGAGAAGGAGGCAATTGGTGTCATCTTACGATGATACAACACCACGTGTTGCTAGGTGGTAGAGCCTTAGATAGAGTCCCACTCTCGCAGAGATTCGGTCACAGTTGGATGCCCTCACATACAATGGAGTTGTATGACATCCATTTGAGGGACATTGGGGCATTCGTCCATTCTTCGGCATATGTATGTTAAATGCGTTTAACAATTTCAACGCATCAGGATTTTTCCAAAAAAGGTCACTAAAAACCTCTGAATCGTCGGCACACCTACTCCAATGAATGTACTTATCTCGGTCCAACAACATCATAAGTTGTTGTAGTTTAGTTCTGGACCCTCTCAATGGTCGTTTATACGCTTGCCTTGTGTTGTAGATTTGCTTAATCATTGTGACATTTCTATCATTATTTTCTTTGAGGGTTAATAAAATATTTACAGGTGTAACTTTACTCTTTGTCATATCAACGAGTAATAACTGCTTACTCATATTTAACTTCCCAGCCAACTAAAGTTTCAGCCAACTCATGGTTATGATGTCCACACATCACCTTCAACACCCATTCATCCTCATCTGAACATGGTTTACCCTTTAACCTAAACGAACACTCACATTTACGAGTGCCATATATACTAGCCACCGCATTAGCTTTGTATTTTCGATTTCCCACTTCTTTCACATCTAAGTATGACAAACGTTTTCCTTCCCCATACAGCAGTAGCTATATCAAATCTTACTATTACCACAAAAAATCCTAGATCATAAGTCTTCCCTCTTACCCATTTAATTAAGTGGTCACGAGATACAAAGATTTCATTTGTAGTAAAATTATTTGTCAAATCTCGCTCTTCAACATCTTTAATGAAAAAAGATAAATCCGATATAAATCCAAAATCAATTTGAGATTTCATATCATGTAGATATTCATTCCTTTTAAACAATATTCACTTATAAAATAATAATAACTCTCATTAACATAATTCATAATTAATTAAAATAATATACAAATTTTTTATAAATTAAACTATATAATTCATATAATTAAACTATATAATTAAATAAATTCAAATTTATCTATATAAGTATTAAATAATTAAACATATAAAACAAAAAAACATAAATAAATATCTACATAATAATTAAATTATTAAACTAATAAATTATATATAATAAACAACAAAAATAAAATATTCGAAAGAAGAAAATAATTAAAATACCCTGAAATGGATGTCAATATCTGTTGGACTCTTAAACGGATCTCGAAATCCGTTTATCCTTCCACGAATTTTGATATTCGTTTAAGAATTCAACAGATATTGACATCCGTTTGAGGGTATTCTAATTTATCAATATAATTATTAAATAATTAAACATATAATACAGAAAAACATAAATAAATATATACATAATAATTAAATTATTAAACTAATAAATTAACTATAATTAATAGTATTCAAGTAATATACAAAAATTATAAATTAAAACTATATATAATCAACAATTATATATAGGGATGGCAACGGGTCGGGTTGGGCACAGATAATGCTTACTCGCAACCCGACCCCCCAGATAAAATTGTACCCGTAACTCGACCCGCTACCCGCGCGAATATCCGCATAAAATAATCTGCGGATTTTTTTAACCCGCGTATATCCGTTGGATACCCGTTTTAACCCACCAATATTTGAAAAAAACAAAACAAAAAGGCTAGCCCAAGAACCTATCCCAAGGGTTTGGTTCTTTCCATTAATTAGCCAGACACGTGTCCCAATCCACCACAGATCTAACCAATCAGTTACTACCACATATGTAATCCTCCACACAACACATAAGTCAATAACGGGCTGCCAAATCACCACTCTAGAGACGACATCACCATCTTCATCAGAAACCTTAATCATACTCTGTCGTCAACCATGTCGCGCTGTAACCATCAACCACATGCGACGCCACTACCTCCTCCATGGCAACCACCAGGGAGCTCGTTGCCACTGCCTTCCTTCCGCCGGAAACTGTGCAACCAAACCCTATGCCGCCATGAATGATGTCGTGTTACCTTGTCGCCGCTGCTGCAGACACTCTGCGCCACTCAAACACGTTTTCACATGCGCCGGCAGCAAACCTGCAGAGATAGAAATCCAAAAACCTAATTCCAGATCTGCAAATCAAACCACAAAATCAGAAGATAACAAGCGCCGCCACAAACCCTAGTTCGCAAGCCAACATCCATGGCCACCAACCTCCAAGCTGCCACCATCTTCAAGCATCCATGGATGCACCTGCAGGGAAACCCAGAATAGTACAGAAACCCAGACAGAACACAACCAAAAAACTAATTCCAGATCTACAAATCAAACCACAAAATCAGAAGATAACAACGTGCCTGTCATAAACCCTAGTTCGCAAGCCAACATCCATGGCCACCAACCTCCAAGTCACCACCATCTTCAAGCATCCATCGTTGACTGAGGCGAAAGCCTCCCACCCCTACCGTTTGGGCTTGTTTTCATGTTCCTCTTCTCGCATCCTCGCCGCCGCCGCCTCCACCGAAACCGGTCGCTGCGAGTTGCGACGCAAGGTGCCACCAGCGCCGTTGCTCACCGTTAGAAGGACCGTCAGTCGTGGCGTCAGGTCTTCTCCCTTCCTTCTCCTCTTCGTGCGCGAGGTTATTCACGAGTAAAGAAATCTCCAAATTTGTTTATCCTTCAACGGATGTCAATATACGTCGACGTATTATGGTATCCATTTAAGAATACAACAGATACTGGCATTCGTTTCAGGGTATGAACTATGTATTCACGCCTATGAAACTCCTACATTTGTGCCACCACCATTGGACCACCTTCAACCACCACCACTAAGACCAAGCTTTGCCACCACTAAACCACCTTCTTCCACCACCACTAAGCTTTGCTACCTCTTGTAACCACTAGACCACCTTCTTGCATCGTAACTAAGCTTTGCCACCTCCAACCAAGCACACCACAATAACACCACACTAAACCACCACACTCACAACAAACAAGAAACACAATAGAACAGTTATAGGAGAGAAGAGTAAAAAGAGAAATTTGATTTCCGTAGAAGTGGTGGGGTGTAATGGTGCATTCATATAGTGGTAGGGAACATTAATGAAATATTAATGAAGTGGTTGGATGTCAGTGAAAATTAAAATTTTTAACCACCAGAAATTAATATTATAGAGGGGCAAAATAGGAATGGAGAGGTGCAGGGAGCACTGTGTGGTGGTGGATGGAGTAACACTCAAACAAGAATTGGTGTAGACTGGAAGTACTGGCATTGGATGCTAGCCCATGAACAAGGGCTCTCCCTAATGGTGTTCCAAAAGAGGGTTCTGTCGACATATGTAGAGCTAATCACTAACAATTGAATCCAACCATTATAGAATTTGGAAAAATAATTTATGCTATACTGACATTTCTCAAGCTTGTTGGAGATATTGCTTATGGTTTATGTTCCAAGGTGAACAGATTATTAACTCTTCAAATCAAGTTCTTTTTGTTTATTTTTAGGTAAAGATGAGATACAGTGGATGAAATAGAAAGGGATTGGAGGTGAATGAACACACAAATGAAGAGAATGAGTAAGGTAGGTGCAATGAGGTGGGTAGGTGAGGGTTTTACACGGGTGTAGAAAAAAAAGGTGCAGGAAGAAGCAACCTACTATTTTTAGCTTTTATAACAAATTCAAAACCAAATTATTCCAACTTTCAATATATTATTTATAGTAAACAAAATTACTAAATTTAAAATAGAATTAAATAATAATATACTTATGAATCATATATGATTTAACTTATTTTTTATATGTTTCTTGTTCAACTTACTAATTTACATTCAATATTTCAATCTTTTAGAGCTTCATGAATTTAAAGGTCTTCACCTCAACAACCAACCTATGATCAAGAGTGTTAAAAATATCCTCCGGGCCCATTTATAATACTATTGCTACATGAAATATATATTTACTTCCACAACAAAATATACAAAGATAAAACCTAGTAAAACATCATTATTTGTCATATAGGAAACAACATATAAAACATAAAAGATAATGATAAGAAAAAGAAATAGAAAATCATAAGAAAAACTTAATATATGTATATATACTCTTACTTTGACTATTTTAACATATTGTTTAACTAATATAATGAATTACACATAAACATTTATTTTGGTGTAATTTATTTACCTAATATTGATGATATTATACTAAGAGTGTTGGATGGTAGAAACAACACACTCATGATAAGAAACATGATAAACACTAGATATTTTAATAAACAAAAGAAAAAACTTTCAAGAGAAAAAGAAAGATACAAAAGAATGTGAAGACTATTATCTATTCATATTCTTGATGAACACATGTAAGAATGAACACAATAATTACAAAATTTGAGAGTATTGTGAACAATAGATGGAATACAAAAGAGAAAGTTGAATTGTGTATTCTTTTTTTTATATATAATTTTTGTGAGATCAACATCTTATCAAAATAGCCATATGCCTTTTGTACTGTATAGACCGCCAGGTCAACGTATTACCAAAAGCGATTAGTGGGTCAATTCCTTAGAACTTCCAAAATAACATAGACTGATCGGTTATAAACTTCATTGGTGATCGAACTGTCAAAATTTGTATTAAGGACACCACAAACCCAACACGATTAACAAGGTAAAGCATACTTTGGAGGCATTGGGTTGTAATTAGGTCGGTCCTAACTAAAAGCCCACTCTAAAATCTATAAATACATAGGTAAGGTAAGGAGGTGTGTGATTGCATTTATTGGACATTTAATGTTTAACAGTGATAATCGATCGGTATAACTAAAACTGACTTGAGCATCGAAGTGTTTTTGACATGTACTCACCCGCTCGGTTTGGACTTTAAAGAAGAAGAAACACAAAACTATTGTTCTCGACCCCACCATCCGAAACTCCTTTTTAAGTGAACAAACTCATTGTCAAGATATTTATGAAAATCTAGTTCAAAAGAATATCCTTTAAAGTTATATGACAATTCAATAACATGAATTCTAAGAGTGTTGTAAAAGTAGATTTGTGCTTTATGTTTGTCATACTAGTTTCTTTATTAACGAAGACTATGTTCATTTCTTTATCAACTTAAATCAAGTTTCACTAAGTAGATTGTCATTACAAATATAATGTGAGTATTCTTTGGACCTTTACCACTCTTGACTAAAACTAAGTATTGTTTAGACCGCAACCACTCTTGGTTAAGATTGAACATTGTTTACAACACAACTACTCTTAATTAAGACTAAGTATTTTTTTAAATGCAACTACTACTTATAGCTAAACAATTTAGTTACAAGTGATGTGATCAAAAGATTACAATTTTGCTCAATAAAAGATGTGTTGTGCCTTGTGACGTATTTAAGATAAGATTCACTTTTTAAAATATTTAAAGAACACAGTAATATTTTATTGCCTAAATCCAAAATATGTACTTTTCAAACATAATAATCATATATATATATATATATATATATATATATTTACGAAATTTCTTATTTTTAAAATTATTATTTTTTATATGTTGACAATTTTCTCTTTATTAAAATTATTTAAAAAAGTTTCAAAAACAAAGTCGGGTCTGAAAACACACGTGTTTATTTTTTTATGATAATAAAAAAATAAAATTATTATTATTATTATTATTATTATTATTATTATTGGACCAAAGGTTTTGTGTGCGCCACATATATGCAAATTTTAGGAAGAAATTTCTTGGGCAAATTCTGAAGCGTCTATTATGGAAGGCAGCATCATCAACACACCCTCAAGCATGGAAAATGATATACACTCCAAGAAACATACATTCCAATGATATACCCTATCAATGTTCCTCACCTATTGAAAATGACTTCAAATCCTGATGTTTTGCCTCCACCTAAAAGGGTGTTGCCTGGTAGACCAAAAAGAAAAGAGGACTAGAGCCTTGGGAGCTAAAGACACATAACTAAAACAAGGTGGAACTCGTAAGAGATGTGCCATATGTAGAGAGCTTGGTCATAAAAGAAATACTTGCCCACAAGTTGTTCCCACAAACCCAACTCAATCTCAATCAACTCAGCTTACTCAATGCCAAATTTAACAAAGTCAGCCAACTACAGTAGGAGTTTAGAAGTTATTTAGAAGTCACAAAACGTTTAGCTGAAGCCTGTTAGAGCCCAGTATTGGTGGCTATCTTGTAAACTTTAATATGTATTTTGAACTTTATTTAGAATAGGAACTTCAGTATCTATTATGCCATAAAGAACAATGTTGTAGATTTGAATAATTTTAATATGAATTTGAATTCCAATTTATGTTTTCAATGTGCATTTGAAGTCCACTTTCTGATTATAATGTCATTTTGAATGATGTATATTCGATGTGAATTTGAAGTGCACTATAAATGAGTTGTAATGATGATGAGTTCTTTCATGACTTGTAATGATGTATATTGAAGTCCACTTTCTGATTTTGCCTTTGTACCAGGGTCATCCACTTCACATTGATATTTAGCCTTAATGCTTGTATTTAAGTCCACTTTCTAATTTTAATGTCATTTTCAATGATGTATATTCATTGTGCATTTCAAGTTCAATATAAATGATTTGTAATGATGATGACTTTTGTCATGAGTTCTGTCTTGAATAATGATGATGTATATTCATTGTCCATTTGAAGTCTAATTTTTGATTTTAATCTAAAGTTCAATGTGCTTATGTTGTATATTCAATATGCATTTGAAGCACAATTTTTATTCTCATTTTATTATTCAAACCAATATCAGACGAAATGTATATTGAAAGCATAAATTCAGATGCAGAAATTGACATTTATCCTTCATTTCAAAACATCACATTACAATATAGCTAATTTGCTCATCACAACAACTATGTAATACAACACATCATGGACTTTTAAACAAAATACAAACAAGGATGATGTTAATGAACCCCATAAATAGCATCCATATTAACATCTTCTCCCTTTTCTGACCATCCATAACAGATTTCTCCAGGCTATTAATCTTTCTCCTTTTCCTAACAATAGTACTACCAGCATCATCTACATTATCTTCATTATTCCATTTAAAGAAATAGCATCCTTGAAGTTCTTCATTTCTTGTCCGCTGCTGAAAATATCCAACCATAAACATGTCATTAATCACCAAAATAATTTATCAGAAAAATTAAACTACAACCACTGAACAAACCTTATAATTAGGGCAACCCCAAAATTGCTTCCCCTCGTTCTTAACTATTTTTGCCACTCTCAAGACAATGGCATATTTGGCTTATAACCAATCCTCTGGATGAACCACCACGAGAGCTCCCCCGTGAGCAAGATGAACAACATTGATTCAAAGACAATGCCACGAAGAAGAAGAAGAAGACTTCCTCAAACAACTTCGAAAGAGGGAAGACCACTTCGCCAACCACAAACCACCACACTATTGCCAACAAACAACACTAAAATCCAAACCCTGAACAACAACAACAGAAAGGAGAATAAGACAAACAAGAAGAACAACACCCATCACTATACTGTGTTAACACGACTCTCTGTTCTCTCTCTCAATTGCCCTAAGTTATTCTCGTGCAAAAAATCCCTAATTGGATGAAGTTTCATTTTTCCCCAATTAAAAACACCCAATTTTTTACTTCCCAGCTCAACCTTTAATTAACTAACACGTCAGCAGGAATACCTCTAATTAACTAACATGTAGCACTATCTTCTGTCATATCATCAATCCCTTAACTCCGTTTGTTTCTATTTAACGGAAGGGACTTCGTTGATGCAAAATTTACGAATTAAGGACGCAATTGACACTCTTTTCAAAAGTTGGATCTAATTAAAACATTTAAGCAAAACTGGGAACAAAATAAGCAATTAAGCCTAAAATAAACTACTACCACTTATAAAATATTTTTTGAGGTTTTGCAGTTTTAATTGAAAAAAAAAATTATTTAAAAAATAAAATTGAAAAACAAATATATATAAACCACGTTAAATGTTTAAGTAAAGAATTTAATCCCTAACCAGCTGAAATTGCAATTTGTAGTAGTATTGTGAGTGCTGGAAAGTTCATTAGAATTTAACTTTCAAAGAGTCGAATTCTGGTATTTTTTTATAATTTTTTTCTTTTCATTAATTTTTAAAAGAGAAATTGGAAAACTTCACTAGAATCACACTTTTCACAGATGAAATTCCGATTTTTCAATATCAATACTATTATTTCAAGTTGCAAATAAAAACTGAGTTCTCAATTTAAATAGTAAATATGTTTATTCTGGTAAATTATATTGATAGACACTGATATCGGGAAACTTTTTGTTTTAAAGGATAAGTAAAGGAATAATTTGTGTGCCAAAACAATATTCTATATATATGAATGACTGAGTGCGGTAAAAGTGAAAAAAATGAGTAGTGGGAAAAATAAGCGTGCAGAGATTATTGGGTTAAGAAGCAGAACAGTTGGCAATAGCTAGGACAGTTATTGTTTGACACCACACAGAAATTTCTGGCGATCTCTGCGTCTCTCCTATTTCTTCTGAATCTATTAACAAACACCTTTCAGTCACAGGTACGCTTCTCTCTTCTTCCCTTTCAGATCTACGCGATTCTATTGCTTCCCCTCTCCAATTCCACGCCGTTTCTTGTGCCTCTTTTCTCTTCCTTCTCTCTTCGTTATGCATAAATATAAATTAAATACAAACGCTGAACTGCACCTTAACTAGATTTGGATCTTTGCTTCTTAAATTACTGTATCAACGGAATTTCTGGTTAGCTTTTCTAGGTTTTTGATCTATAACCAACTAATAATAATAATAACGATTTGGAGAAGTTTTTCAGGGGAAGTGACTAATCTTACTGGCTAAATAAGAAAATTAATGCTTGATGAATTGATATTCCAACACATCTATTCCTGTATGTGTTTTCACGTTCGTGGTACTTATTTACACTTGAAAGTGAAATTTTCACTTCAGAGAACTTAGATCCATATTTAACCGTGTAAAATTTGTGATTCTGTAATTGGATGATCCCTGCTTGCTGTTAATTTCATTTTTAAGTTCACTGCCCCGTATTTGGTTGCATTTTTTTGTAAGATCGTCAGTCGCGCCCGAATCTTTACCTCAACTACAGTTTAAAATTGAATCCTGTGAAACTGCAATTTAAAATACTTTACACATTAAAAACCTAATTTTAATGGTTGCAGACGTAGTTTGAAGGTGTTTTTGTCTTTGCAAATCAAGCTAATTACGGTCTATGTATTGCTGCATGCTTCCTTCTGTATGATGTTGCTATAATTAATTCGTCTAATGATTTTTCTCGCCCATGTTTGGAGGGAGAAGAGTATTTGTTTGGTTATGTAATATCTTTAGTTCAAAATTTCAAGTTTGATGATAGAATCAGTTCTGTCTTGTTACTGTTGCACTCCTTGCACTTTTCCGAATTCCTAGGTAGAATGAAGGCGGTTCTTTTGCCTAATTATTGATATGTGTTGTCGGAGGAGTTGCTTCGTGTTTACTTTCTTGTAGGTTCAAGTTAACCAATTCACCATTTGTAAATAGTTTCTGTCTGTGTTCATGACAGAATGGCATCCAACAGAGGTCAAGGTGGGATTCAACAGTTGTTGGCTGCAGAACAAGAGGCACAACGGATTGTGAATGCTGCAAAAGCTGGTATTTTCTATCTTCGTTATCTTTCATGTCTTCCCATCTTTTCCCGTGATTTCGTCTAATATTTGGTCCGGTTACTTGTTTTCCTTAAAATTTTTTTGTCTGATTCAATTATGTGTCCAGAGACCTGTTTTACTCTCTATTCATTTTATACAGGTCTTTTCTCTTTCACCTGGAAGGATGGATTTTTGGTTTACTGATGGGAATGAGTTTGTTTGCTTCTTCATACATGTTATAAAACAAAGATTTTTTACTATATAATGATTTTTATACGGTTAACTGATTAGAAATCACTTTAGATTTTAGTTTCAAAATAATTCATGCTTGGTCAGAATAAAGATTTTTATACTAATTAGAAAAATCACGCCAAATTTTACTTTTAAATAATCCTAAGTGTAACTTTGGAGTAGTTATAGTGAAAGTAGAAAACTTATATAGCGGTAGTAAGCAATTGTACGACAACATGAAAATATTTACACCTATACTTCATGGTAATGAAGTTCAAAAATATTAATGGATATACCATGCTAATAATCTTTTGATTGGATGATTGTGCAAAACAGATTTACATGGTTAAGGCATTCTCATTATATTCTAGAACAAATTCTCTTTGAAATTTTTGCTATGACATGATAGTGCCAAACCGCCAACTTTCAGCCACCCCTATAGTTTTTCGTATTATTGTTAATTATGTATTTTATCACAAAAATCTCTTTTTTGTAACCTTATCCATACTGTCCTCTGCATTTCTACTCTTAGAAAAATTGGCCAGGTTGAAACAAGCCAAAGAAGAGGCTGACAAAGAGATTGCAGAATACCGAGCTCAACTGGAGCGTGAGTTTCAAAAGAAAGTTTCAGACGTAAGTCTATATGATTATGTTTGATGGTATTAGACTAGTCCATTATAGTATTCTAATTTGTGATGTTACATTACATTAATAATACAGAGTACTGGTGATTCTGGAGCTAATGTCAAGCGGCTTGAGCAAGAAACTGAAGCAAAAATTCAGAACCTGAAAACGGAGGCTGCAAAAATTTCGGATGATGTTGTCGCCATGCTTCGTACGTATGTTACAAGTGTGAAAAATTAGGACCCTTTGATATACATTGGTGCCGAGGACCCCTAAATTATGATTATTATTATTCTGAGTTTATTTTTTACTCTAGATATTGTGGTGAGGATAAGATTCTTGTTTTGGTTATAATGCTTAGTACCTTGCTGCGCTGTGTTCAAAGAAATAACTTGAAATTTGTTAAAATAAACAGTTCAGGATTAAAAGACGTGTATATTTGTGTTGCCGTTTTAATGAGTGCATGAGGACCAGTTCCTCCCCTGTTTATAAATGTCGAGTCAAATTGTATGGCAAAATTCCAATATTCAAATGCAGTACAAGCAATACAGTGGCACGTCTATCAAACGTTGGGCCTTTGCAAAAGGTACATGAATGGGTAAGAGGATGCTTGTTTCTAGTTTTGTGACTTTTGTTGTCAATGACTGTCCTACTGCCGAATTTAAGCTACATAAGATCGATCCGTAAACTGCATTTCTTTTTACAGTGGTAGATGGATGATGGGATAGACTATTTTGTGAAGATGTTTTTGGGATATTTAGTTGGAAAATACAAGGTTGAAGGTAACCTTCTATACAATACGCACATGATCCTGTTTTTATGGAAGAGACGTTTTTAAATATGATGGTCACTAAAAAGATTTTAAGATGTTTTGAATTGAAATTGCGACTCTGAATTTTTTTAAGGGTAGATTCAGATAAGTGGTTTGGCTTTAAGTAGATGACAATTATATGCAAACTTTTTGAACCGTAGTATGCTTAAATTCCCCTTTGTGTACTTGGGGATTTTTATTGGAGCAAATTCAAGGAAGAAAAGTAGATGGGTTCCCTTGTTGAAATGTTTTCTTAGAAGCTGGCTTTGGGAAACACAAGTTGTTTGTTTGAACGGTGTGTTTAATCAAATTAGTTTTTGCTTCTTTTCCATTATTTTTCAGTCTTTCTACAATATACCTTGATGGATTAACAATGAAATCATTAATATACATTGAGAAATTTTTGTGGGAATTGGAGAGGATAATCATAATATTGCATGGGTGGTGTTGCAATAGGAATCATGATAGATTAAGAATTAATGGTTTTTATACTTTTAATGTAGCATTAATCGTTAATGGAGATGTGCTATTTTGAAGGGTTGATGTGTTAGTGTTTGAGTATGGTGGCTAAAGAGGTTGGGTTGGTGGTGGTGGAGACATAAGGAAGGTGTGTGAAAGATAGCACTTCCAGGTAATTTTAGAATATGGTGTGAGATGATAAAAACAAGATTTTGAAGATGTGACTTGGTGACAATTGTTTTGCTAAAGGTATGATAGATAACATTTGAACACTAAACAACAATAGTTTATTTATTTAAAATATGCGTGGGTGAGAAAATGCGTTATGGGGAATTAGAAACATTCGTAACACAGTTGATTTCATTTGGAGGGCGTCTAGTTTGTACTCTCAAGGAAAAAAACATTTCCTAAAGGTAATTACAGTGTTGCCAAAATAACCGAAGGCACAACACAATAACTACGAATGCCCTTTTGTAAGAGATCAAAGTGCAGCAATGAGAGATGGCAAGTTGAATGTTGTGTTGGGAAGCATTTGGAGAAAATGTTTATTTAAGGGAAAGCAATTTGACACTGATTGGTTAGTGCAGGAATTATATTTACAAAATTGACAGTATAAGAATTCAAGGTTTTGATTACTAATTTCAACAATGAAGTTATGATCCAGGACCACGTATTTTGGCAATGGATATGTAACATTTTAGCAATAAGGTGTGCGGAAAATATTTTGGCTAGTATGACATCAATGGATTCTGATATTGTTGGGGTTGGAATAGATATATTGTGTAGGAATTCAGTATATGAATATTATTTATTGGAAGTGGGTTAGAGGATATTTGTTAATATATATGTTAATAAATAGATAAATATATATATATATATATATATATATATATATATATATATATATATATACGTACTCCTTGTACATATTTTCTTGATAAAAGGGTTTATGATTCTTTTTCCATATTCCATTAAAGTTAGATTTATGATATGTTTGAATGAATACTTCATAAACATATTTAGGAGAAAAAGACAAGAAAAAATTAAAATTGATTTTTTATAGATAAAATTAATTGACGCATTTGTTTGGGGAAGTTGTTTTATAACAACTTTTATCCAAGAAAAGAAAAAAAAATCATTTTTTCATAAAATAAATTTGGCTTGTTAATTTATAAAATTCTTTTCTATAATTTATTTCAAATTTTTTACTTTTAACGTTAAATTGAATTTAATTCTAAGAGAAATTCAGTTTATTTTAAATTTTAAAAAAGCTGAGTGTGTATCTTACAAAGACTTCAAATATTTTTTAAACATTTCTAATCTTCAATTTTCAAAGTACAGTGTTCCTTCTTCCTAAGAGAGATAAGGTTATATATGTAGAAGACACTTCATAGCTCAAGCTAGTTTAATTAGCCTAGTACATCAGCAGTAATTAATGAAATATCCTTAACATATATTGTAAAATGTTAATTTATAAAATTCTTTTCTATAATTTATTTCAAATTTTTTACTTTTAACGTTAAATTGAATTTAATTCTAAGAGAAATTTAGTTTATTTTAAAAAAGCTGAGTGTGTATCTTACAAAGACTTCAAATATTTTTTAAACATTTCTAACCTTCAATTTTCAAAGTACAGTGTTCCTTCTTCCTAAGAGAGATAGGGTTATATATGTAGAAGACACTTCATAACTCAAGCTAGTTTAATTAGCCTAGTACATCAGCAAATAATAATTATAGTAATTAATGAAATATCCTTAACATATATTGTAAAATGTGGTATTTATACTTATTGTTCATGAATTTTTACTTGTTCATGAGTTTTTACTTGGATAGACCTGGATCCATTGGTTTCCAAATACTTATTAAATTCTAAACTATCATTGTTAATCATGAATCATAGTAATTAAATGTCTTGTATGATATTGTACTAGTTAGATAAAGATGGACCGAGTTAGCATCTTACGTGTATTCGTTCAAGGACAAGTCTTATATTAATATGATCGGAAGGTATTTGATAATACACAATACACATTTATTTTTTTCATTTGTCTATCTTAAAAGTATTTATAGAAAATTTTCCATATAGATTTATAAACTAATTTGTGGAAAATCACAAACATGATTTTCAAAATTATCAAATAGTTTTATATTTATATTGATTTTAGTTTCGGCATATGTTTATTATTTTGTTCCTTCCAATAATTGTTGGTAGCGAAAAGTTGTTAAAACAAATTTGTGGAAACTTTTTTAGTACTTTTTTACAGGACATATAGGGACTCTGTTTTGTGGTAGTTAAATAGTGATGTTTGATATGAATTAGAGGTTATTAAAATTATTTGTAAACTTTTATGTAATTTTCATTTCATAATACAATCCTTTGGAATCCATTCTTTCTTTAGTTTTATTTTCTCTCTCAATTCTTTGAATATATATTCTCTTACAATTGTCTACATGTTGTTCACTTTCTTGTAATGAGTATGGTAGATGTAACAAGAATTCAATTCGCGTAAGGTGAACAAGAACAACGACTAGAAAATTGTGACAAATCCTTATCTATCTTTATCTTCTTTCCTCTACCTATGTATCTCTTTCACTTCTTCCTCCTCTATCGGTGTGATTCTCTTTCCCTTTCTTCTTCCTCCACCGTCATGGTACCCCTCTCCTCTCTTTCATCGACACCCCTCTCCCTCTTTCTTTTTCTTCCACTGGCATAACATCCCTTTCCCCCCTTCTTCTCCTCTATTAACGCGCAAAGGTTAGATAGTATGAATAATACAAATGGCAGTGATTTCACTCTATGAGAAAATTCTAAGAATCTTCATAAAAGTGAAAAATTAATGCATTTATGGATTGAATGCAAAAAAAGTTATGCAAAACCCTATGTCATGAACCAGTTTTTTTTTTTATGGCAATCCCTTTGTAAGTTGTCTTTAATAAAATCATGTGTAAAAAAATAAAATAAAAAATAAATAGAAAAGATGATATTAACACTAAAAAAATGAGTTAAATATATTTTTGGTTTCTTAATTTTCACTATTTTCTTTTTGAAACTTTAACCGAATTTAGTTTTTCAAATGTGTGAATTTAATTCTTATAAAGTAACGACATTAAAAGTTTGTTGAGTTGTGTAATGGCATTTCATCATGGTTTTTTATTTTAGTTTTTGATACGTCATTATAAACATGTAAATTGTGATTTTATTTCTAAATGTAATTAAAATTAAAAAAAATAGTGAAACCATTTTACATTTGGAAATTTCGTATAGGGACATTGAAAACGAAACCCTTTCAATGATGAAGATAAGTGAAAAGTATTGGGTTCAATGATGAAGATTCCTGAAGAGTTTGAGACCACTACAATTAAGGTTATTGTTTTGTGGGTTTATTTTGATGTCAAAATTGGTTTTTTTTTTCCGATGTACTTTGTTGTTCTATGTTTGCATTTATTGTGTGGTTGTGGGTTTTGGTTTCATTTAGGGTTATTGTTTAGTTTGAATGATTGTTGTATACAAATGTAGGACATAAGTTTCAATGTAGTCTTTCATCAGATATGGAAGTTTTTAAAGAGTAGATGGAGGGGATTTTGTTATGAGGGTGGAGAGAAACATTTGGTGTGAGGTATAGATCTTGATATGTGGTCATATTTTGAAGCTTTGGGAATAATCAAGAAGTTTAAATATATAGGTGAGGTGAAGCTTTGGTGTGAGCCAAAGAAAGACAACAAGGATAAAGATTTGAGGCCTCCGACTTTAGATAGAGATGTTATGAAGTTAGCTATGTATGTAAAAATAATAAAGATGAGATTAAGATTTATATGGAGCATCTAGTTAGTTGAACTTAGATAGTTGAATTCATTAAAGGTTCCAACAATGAAGGAGTGAATGTTAGTGTGCATGTTAATTGTGCTCAAGGTGTATTTGGGAATGTAGAAGAAAGGAGAGGGGGTGTTGTGAATGGAGAAGAGACTGTTGAGGCTAGTGGAATGAAGAAGAAGAGGTTGTTGATGGTGCTGGTGGTGGTGAGAATGAATAAGAGGTTGTTGAGGCTGGTGGGAATGAAGAAGGTGAGGTTGTTGAGGGTGTTCATGGTGATGGGAATGAAAAAAATGAGGTTGTCATTCAATGAAGAAGAAAAGGATGTTGGTGTTCATGGTGGTGAGAATGAAGAAGATGGGGTTGTCCTGGATAATGAGGTGTTGGTTCATTTGATACAAACTTGATGTTGGTAACTATGATGAGCTTGATACTAATATGGATAATGGTGGTGATAATGATTGTGGTAGAGGGTAGAAATTTCCTATGTTTAGAGCTGAAGATATGTGCGGGGACTTCAAGTTCACATTGGTTATGGAGTTTTGTTTGTTGAATGAGTTTAGTGAACAATTTATCTAAGTACTTCAATAGCACAATATTGATAGCTTGGTATAAACCAATAATAACAATGATGGAGTGAATTAGGTGTTATATCATGAGTAGATTTGTAAACCTAAGACAAAAACTAAATACATATTCTGGAAATGTTATGTCAAAGCTAGGTAAGAGATAGATAAAAAAAAGTAGAAAAAATTGGAAATTGGATAGTTGTTTGGGATACCTTGTAGACATGCAATTGTTGCTATTAATTCTAGGTTAAAACAACGTCAAGATTATGTACATAGATTTTATAAGAGACAATGTTATGAAGTTTGTTACAGTGCACAAGTTTCTTCAATTAATGGACAACAAAATGTGGCCTAAAATAAATGTACCTTAAATTCTACCTCCAACATATAAGAAACTTCCAGTTGGAAAAAGTGTTATCCATTCAAGTTGGCAAAAAATAATGTTATGATGAAATGTAATAGATGTAAGTAATATAGACACAATATCAAAGTATGCGAAAAGGAAAGAAGACGACACACGTAAAAATTCATGTTCTCAAATAAAATATTGTTGTAGGTTTTAAAATAACATTACATATAACCACTATATCTTATTTACAAGGGAAAAACTAAAAAACCAAAACAACACCTACAACTTCTAGTACCAATGAGGCCTTTGCAATGACAAACAAAACCATCTTGTCCGTACATCCAAAAAGGAAGATGAGAGCTCCTACAAACTCTGGAAGGAACACAACATCAAATAGAGGAGGGTATAAATCTAACAACCTAGTTGGCCCTAACTTAGTGACGAGGCACAAGTTTTAGGCTCTCAAGGTAGTTCAAACCATCCATATGGACAACACATGTGAACATCATTGGGATGAGTGTAATGTGTGGTTGGAATGAGGGGCCTACGTGTCCTCTACTTAATATACTTTTGTTTTGTACTTTTGTGGACCACTGATGGGTGTCGCACCTCATGCAAATTTAATGTGCAATTAGAAATGTAGTATAACTAGGAAGTGACTCCTAGGTCGTCTCTCAAGGACCAATTTTGCGGTTCAAAAATTAAGTCAAACACGAAGGCGGGGGGGGGGGGGGCGGTTGGCAGGTGCCTCTTGCTGCTGCTGTTGCTGCCTCTGATTTTGTTACATAGGTGGAGGTACATATCTGTTAGGACCTCCAGCATTCTGGAAAGGTGGCGCCTGCTGCTGATGTTGTGGCGCATTGTTCCATCTAAGATTGGGGTGATTCCTCCACCTTGGGTTGTACCTGTTGCTGGACAAGTCATAATTCTGCTGTCGTTGCTGCCTATTATTATAGATGTTAGTAGCATAAGTTTGAGGCGCATCAGGGGCAACAGGTTGCTATAAAGAAGGACAGGCATCTGTATAGTGGTCACTGGAAGGACGAATAGCACATAGTCGTGCAACAGATGCAGATGGAGCTGCAGGTCTCTGGTTGGTTGTCAACTGTGTCACCAACCTCACAAGAGAGTCAAGCTTGCCTTCCAATTTGCTTTCAACAGATGATAAAGACTGGGCATCAACATCATGTACGCCCCTCACCACAATGCATCATTCCTGGCGCTAAACTACTGGGAGTTGGCGGCCATCTTCTCAATCAATTGCTTGGCCTCAACAGGCGTGGTGTCTCCAAGTGCTCCACCACTGGCAGCATCAATCATACCTGTATCCATGTTGTTAAGGCCTTCATAGAAATACTGAAGAAGGAGTTGGTCAGGTATCTGATGGTGGGGACAACTTGCACAAAGTTTCTTGAATCTCTCCCAGTACTCATATAAGCTCTCTCCACCAAGCTGTCTAATCCCAGATATGTCCTTCCTGATAGCTGTGGTCCGGGATGCTAGGAAAAATTTCTCCAAGAACAGCCTCTTCAGATCATCCCAGCTAGTGACGGATCTAGGTTCCAAACAGTACAACCAATCCTTAGCAGCACTTTCCAATGAATGAGGGAATGCCTTCAAGAAGATGTGATCTTCAGGAACATCATGTGGTTTCATAGTGGAACAGACAATATGGAATTCCTTCAGATGCTTATGCGGACTCTCACCTGCAAGGCCATGAAACTTTGGGAACAAATGGATCAGTCCAGTCTTGAGAACATATGGAACATCCTCAGGATATTGGATGCACAAGCTTTCAATATCGAAATCAGGTGCAACCCTCTCCCTAAAAGTCCTCTCACGAGGTGGAGGTTGTGCCATATTGTTCTCAGTGTGAAAAATAATAGAATCAGAATCAGGTGCAGATGCAACAGATGTAGTAGATGCAGTATGCACAAAGTACTCAGCAGTGGATTCAGATTCAGCAGTAGGATGCACAGTATGTAATGGAATTGACTCAAAAACAGACTTTAAAGACAAATTCCTAGAATTCCTAGCTAACCTATGAAACGTCCTATCAATCTCAGGATCAAAGGGTGGTATGGGAACAAGATTTCCTCTAATCATGCACTAAATCACAACACCCTATAATCATGAAACAATAGCACAAAAATTTCAAACCACAGAAAACAACACAAGCAAACAAAACGACACACTCACAACACAAGACTACACAACTCACACAAACACAAACACAACACAAGACTTAAAACTGAACCGTTGGTCCCCAGCAACGGCGCCAAAATTTGATGGGTGTCGCACCCCATGCAAATTTAATGTGCAATTAGAAATGCAGTATAATTAAGAAGTGACTCCTAGGTCGTCTCTCAAGGACCAATTTTGCGGTTCAGAAATTAAGTCAAACACGAAGGGGGGGGGGGGTTGTGAAAACGTTGTGGTGAATACGGATGAATTAAATCAAAAACACTGACGCAAACTAAAAATTAAACACAGATCTAAAAACGGTTTCGAAGACAGACTGGAGACGGTTGGTCATTAACTTAATTACAATGCTTCCTATCACAGATAAACAAAATAAAGCAGCGACTCAAACCTCTAATCCAACACAATTAACCAACTAAGCGAATGGTAATCATGTTTTCATAAAAGCGAACGAATCGAACGCAATGTTAACATCAAATCCAATTTACACCATGCAGTTTCATCAACTAAGAGAAGACTTAACACCAACTGGGCAACTAAGTGTATACCCAATTGCAAGTGCAAATACAGATTTCATATTAACCAAGTCAGAGTGACAAATACAATTACAGTCCAGAAATCTCAAGGAAACATTATAATATCGCTAATGACCAACTCAATTAATTTAAGCTATCATGACAGTCAAATTATCTCTACCACAAATACTAGACATCAATAAAATAAAATAAAATACTAGACCCCAACACTGTAACAAACAATTATCTAACACAGTTAAAATTAATTAAATGCAAAACTAAATTAAAGAAATGGAAACAACTAATCCTACTATGTAAACTAATTCAAATCAAAAGAAACAATCAAACATGCTTTTTCCTCTCTCATTCACGTGACATCATATTCATCTACTAAAGAAATTGAAATTGAAAATGGCCTAAAAAGAACTTTCATGGCCGTGACTTCCCAAGGAAATAAAAATAATTTCTTCTCTCCCAACATGTTAGGCACCGTGCAACACTCTTTTCTTCAAGAAAAAGAAATCACACACCACATTACAGATTACAACGTCACCTTACACAATACTACTAATAATTCACATTACCTCTTACAATTGCTCTTTAGCATATATAACACAAAAAACAGATAAAATGAAAAAAAACATCTTAATTTGCTTAACTTTTTGCTCTCACATTAATTTCATCTTCAAATTGACATTCTTTCTCAACAATTCCTCTACCATTTTTTTTTCACTCCCACATCTAATGTGTTCTTCTATTTTGTTTGTTTTCTTCGGTTTCAAATCTTACTTCATTATCCCATTAAAAATAGTTACAATGTCCTTAAGTCTACAATAAAAACAATAGATAAATAATAGAAAATAACCCACAAATTGAAAAGTAAACACTGGCAAATAAATGTATACTTACTCCCTAGTTTCTACTTCTCTAAAACATTCTACCATTGTTCTTGATGGTACTTACTTTCAAAAGCAACAACCTTTCTCTACAACCACAAAGATTACCTCCCATATGTGAGGAGGAAGATGATGTTGTTGTAAATTTAGATCCATAACTCCTCCGAATAGATCCAACTGACCAAATTGTATAACAATGTGATTTTATCTCGTCTAACAACATTCAAAATGTTAAACCCTAAAACACAAAAATCTCCAATTTAATAATACAAAGAAAAAAAAAATATTACTTATCCCTTATACTCACCTTTTGCAAACACACCACCTTTTGCAAACCCACCACCTTCGTGCAAATTAAAACCACTTTTCGCAAACATAACAACAAACTAAAAGCTTACAATGGGATTCATTTTTAGTGAGTCTTATGTGTTGATATTGTTGATAGGGGGAGAATTAGTTTAGTTGAACACACAATCTCAGAGTTTCTGGTTTTTTATGATGACAACACATAATTAATAACACATGTGCATTATGTGTTACATGTTAATTGCTTTCATGATTATATGATTATATGGGAACATATTTATGATGTTGCTATGTTGTTTACATTTCATTGTGCCATATATGTGATTTCATACTTGAATGCATAACACAAATTTTTGGAAAAGAAAAACCACATGTATTATTGTTGAACTTTAAATTGTGTTGCAAAACAACAGTTTTAAGTCGACTTCATTATGGGGTGAGTCGATTAAACCTCGTGTCTTTGCATAAACTTTTTCAAAGTGTGCTGTGGTATTTTTCAAAGAAAAAGTTTTTCAAAACTATGCTTTTTACTGTTACATAATCGACTATATGCGTACTGCATTCGACTAAGTCTGTTATGTTTTGAAATTCTATTAATGCTTGACATAAACTATCTAACAGTCATATTTTGAATTTGGTTGACCAAGCATTAAATGTAAATCGAATGCATTAATTGCGTATTCAATTAATTGCATTGAGTGCTACTAACTGCCATAACTGTTTTGTTATATTCGATTGTATTAGTAGCTAAGTCGATTAAAGTGCGTCAGAACTGTGAAAAACTATAAATTGACGCAAGATTGATTTCTATAACAACTTTGGTGAATTGAACATTGTTTTTTGATATCTTTTAGATTCGTGTTGTGCTACAGAAAGAGGAGAATGCTCCAAGAATCAAAGAAGAAGATTGTGGTGTTCATCTCTTGTGATTTCTTGAAGGGCAAGATTGTTGTGCTTTGAAAGACTGATCTATCTACACATTGAGGTGTTTGCTACGAGATCAGAATCATCAATCTATTGAAGATTGGCTTGTTTCCCTGTTGTGATTACAAGAAGAAGAGCGTGTTGCATTCTTGACTTTGAGGGGTTTCTCAAAGGGTGTAGACAGCAGAAGAGGGGATTCTTGCTGCTGGTATTTTTGTTGTATGCCTATATTTTGATTAGAAGGTTAGAGAGGTGTTTTATATTTTTGACATGGAGGTCTCTATAAAAGCCTTACTGTAAAAACCTTGATCATTATAGTGCATTTGCTTCCTATGATTGGAAGGACACTGGATCTAGGCAGGTTGGTCCAACCAATATATAAACCAGTGTTTGAATTCTCTGATCCCTACACTATTACTTTCAGTCGACTTCATTCTATACTTAATCAACTTTTTTTCCACTGCACTTGATAATCTTTTTCCTTGCATTTTGAGAAAGTTTTCAAAGCACATCCTTTTGCGAAAAAGATTTCAAATAGAATCTAATTTTATCTGCACTGTTCCGGTTCGTTGGTCGAAGGAACGTGTAAATTCCTGGTTCTGATTCGTTGGTCGAAGGAAGCATCCTTCCGATTTGTTCGTCGAAGGAAGGTTTTATCATTCTATTCTTTCAGTCCATTGTAATCTGTTGAACTATTATTTAGTGAAAACGTTAATCACTTTTTGTAGTGATTAAAAACTGGACGTAGATTCTTTTGAATCGAACCAGTATAAAAACTTTTGTGTGAATTTTTTCTACTCCCTACACTCTTTACATTTTATGCATATCAACTGTTCGATAAATTTTCTCTAAGAAAATTAATTGTCTAAAACGGACCATCTTAATACAAGTTTGACCGAACACGCTTTCCGCTATCTAACTTTTATTTCGCTGCACGACTCTATAACGGTACCGATTGTCCCGACAATTGGTATCAGAGCTTGCTTTGATATTCTTTCAAACTTTTGCGAAAATGGTCGGTCATCAAACTCAAGTGTATGCCGAAGGTGCTTCCATCAACAGACCACCACTTTTTATAGGTGATAATTATGCGTTCTGGAAAGTCAGAATAGAAATTTTTATGGGGTCTATTGACAGAGGCATCTAGGAAGCCGTACAAAATGGTCCATATATTCCTAAAAGTACAGTTGATTTTATAGAAGTAGAAAAACCATATTTTAACTAGACTGTTGAGGAAAATAGACGAGCCTAGTTTGATATTAAAGCTCGCAATATTATATCATCTGCTATGGTACTTGATGAATTTTATAGAATTTCAGTTTGTAAGATAGCATAAGAGATGTGGGAGGTCCTCAAAGTCACACATAAGGGTATAGAGAACGTGAAACGCGCAAGGAAAAACACACACATCCAGGAGTATGAGATGTTCATAATGCAACCTGGAAAACAATTTCTGATGTCCAGAAGCGTTTCACTCACATCGTGAACCACTTGACAGGGTTGGATAAGACCTTTGATACTAATGAATTAAATGTCAAAATTTTGAAATCATTGGACAGGTCTTGGCAACCAAAGGTGAATGCCATCTCAGAGTCTCAAAACCTTACTCAAATGTCAATGACGATTCTCTTTAGGAAGCTTCATGAGCACGAGCTTGAGTTGAGAAGATTAACTGCAAAAGAGGATCAAGGCAAAAGAAAGACGCTTGCCTTCAAGTCAGAAATCTCGAAAGGAAAAAGTTCAAGAAAAGTTGAAGATGATGATTCCGATGATGATGAGGAAAACATGAGCCTCATGATAAAGAAGTTTGCAAAATTCATGAGAGCGAAGGGAAAAGACAAATACCGTGGAGAAAGGAAAGATAATTAAGGTTCTCCATCAAGTGTCAAGTGTTATGGATGTGGAGAAAGAGGACATGTGAAGACTGACTGTCCTAAGAATAGGAAAAGTGAGGAAAAGAAGAAGAAAGCTTACATAGCTTGGGAGGAAAATGCTTCCAGTTCTTCAAGCTCAAGTGACTCAGATGAAGAAGCAAATATTTGCTTAATGGCTGACTCAGAAGATGTTGGAAGTCAAGTAAGTGATTCTAGCTTTGAATCTGTTGGAAAACAGGTTGGCTTCGTTTTTACACCAAGAGGGGGGTGAATTGGTGTTTTGTCAAAAACAAAATCTTTTCGCAATCTTGCAATCAAAGTATTAAACTTTTTACACTTTCTTGAAATGCAAGTAATGAAAAATCATATGCAGCGGAAAAACATAGTTGACTGCGTGAAAAGTAAAGTCGACTGCAAAGTAAAAGTGTAGGGATAGAGAAAATCAAACACTGATTTTTATACTGGTTCAGCCAACAATGCCTACATCCAGTATCCTTCCAACGCAGGAAGCAAATGCACTATAATGGTTGCGGTTTTTACAACAAGGAATTTATAGAAGACCTCCAAGTCAAAAATATAAATCTCCTCCCTAATCCAAAACCAAAATATAGCTGCAAAACAATACAACCAGACTTGCAGCAAGAATCTCCTCTTCTGCAATGTGCAACACCACTTTGAACAATCCTCAAAGTGAACAATCCCCTATAACCAACAGGTTCAAATACCAGCAGTCTTTACGGATGCCAAGCCAGAAAAACAATGCAGTAGTCTTCAAGGATGCCAAGCCTGAACGTGATCAACCCAGAACCACCTTCTTGTGCAAATACTGATCAATCTTTGTGTGCGTAGAAGAACCTCCCTTTGAATCTCTTTCAAGAAAGATCACCACCATCTTCTTGGAGAATTCTTGGAGCTCCTACAATAGAGAATTCAATCTAAAACAGAAATGAAATTGTCAGTTCATCAAAAGTCTCTTAACTGATTCATGATCAGTCTATTTATAGATTTCTGTTAATCAGACAGACTCTCAGTCGATTATGCTACTAATTCAGTCGACTGGATTATGACAGTTATAACAAACAGTCAACCTAGTAGCATACCGTCAACCAAAACCAAAACACATTTAATACAACTGACCAAGACATTAATGCTCAACTAACTTTTAAAAATATAGTTGTTAGAGTGCAATAGCATAACAGAATTTCAAATCAGATAACTAATACAGTCGAATGTGTGGTGCACATTGTCGACTTCAATCATGTAAAACATTTTGCAATTCTTTTCTTCTCAAAAATTCACAGAGCACTGATTCTCAAAATCTGTAGAAAGATTTTAGCATAGTTGAATCCATTAATAATGTAGTCGACTACACTAAAACTTTGTCACACAGTTATAAGTTCATGAAAGTGCTTGTGGTTTTTAGCTTTAAATCATGTGCAGAAAAACATATGTAATTATGCATTGCACATAGCACATAAAGCATATATACATGTTCCACATATATATCAATCAAACAACATAGGAACATGTAACACAGTACATAAGCATGTTCACAAATATAACAATCAATTTGCATAAGAACATGTAATAAAAATAAACAATATATGCATGTTATTAAGCAATGTGTTGTCATCATCGAAAACTAGATTGATATAGAAATTGTGTTGTCAACAATCTCAACAGAATCTAGTGAGTTAGATTTACAAAAAGCATTCTTTGAATTAATGAATGAATCTGAAAAACTTGATGTTGCACATAAAAAGTTAAAGAAAGAGCATAATGAATTGAAATTGAAGTATGAAAAAGTTCTAGATGAAGAAGTTGTTTTAAGAAACAAAGTTAGTAATCTAGAAACTAAATTATCTGAATGTAATGCAAATGTACAATTTATTGAATGTCTATCTTGTAAGACTCATATGTTTTATATTGAAATTCATGAGAATTTACTTGCAAATGCAACCAAGCCTCATTCACATGCTAAAACAATTTTTTTCTAAAAACAATGTGAAAAATAGAAACATGCATCAACACAAGAAGTCTAAAGTAAAGAGAACTCATATATTTTGGGTAGAAAAAGGGACTTTTCTGAGAAATAAAGGGCATGAGGTTTGTTGTTTTTATTGCATGAAACATGGACATACATCAAACAAATGCAACATTAAACATTCTGGTGTTCCAAATGGTAAATATGCATGGGTTAAAGTTGTGAAATGATGTATGTTTGCATGAACTAACTCCAAGGACCCATAATGAGGTTGGGGACCTAAATTCTTGCTAAATTTTTTTTGTAGGAACCTACTAAGTCAAAGAAGTCATTGTGGTATCTTGACAGTGGTTGTTCAAGACACATGATCGGAGACAAGAAGAGGTTCATCTCTTTTGAGAAGAAAAAGCACGGATTTGTAACATATGGGGATAACAACAAAGGTAGAATCATGGGAACCGGAGACATTGGAGGAGGAAACACATTGACAATAAAGGATGTGTTATATGTTGAAGGTCTCAAACACAACCTCCTTAGCATAAGCCAATTACGCGACAAAGGTCTCAAGGTAACCTTTGAAAGTTATAAATGCACTGTATACTTTAAAGATTCTACTGATATTGTGTTGCAAGGTGTTAGGCATAATAACATTTACTTGATTGACATTGAGAGTGCATCTAGTCATAGCATAACATGTTTAGTTGCTAAAGAGGAAAATCCTTGGCTATGGCATAAAAGAGCTGCACACATTCATATGCAACATTTGAACAAATTGATTTCAAAAGATCTTGTGATTGGTTTGCCTAAATTGAAATTTGAGAAAGAGAAAATATGTTCTGCATGTCAAAAGGGAAAACAAACGAAGTCTTCATTTTCATCTAAAAGCATGATTTCAACATCAAAACCTTTAGAACTTTTGCATATGGACTTGTTAGGTCCATCTAGAATTAAAAGTTTTGGTGGAAACTACTATGCTTTTGTAATAGTTGATGATTATACTAGGTTTACTTGGACATTCTTTTTAACGTTGAAGAGTGAAGCTTTTAAAGCTTTCAAATCATTTGAAAAAAATGTTCAAAATGAAAAGGAATTGAAAATCAAAACTTTAAGAAGTGATCACGGTTGTGAATTTGAAAACGAATCTTTTGAAAAGTTTTGTGAAGAACATGGAATTTCTCATAATTTTTCTTCACCTAGAACTCCCCAACAAAATGATGTTGTTGAAAGGAAAAATAGATCATTAGAAGAATTGGCTAGGATTCTTATGAATGAATCTAATGTGCCAAAATACTTTTGGGCTGATGCAGTTAGTACTTCTTGTTATGTGTTAAACAAAATGCTAATCAGGCCTATTCTAAAGCTAACCCGCTATGAATTGTTTAATGGTAGAAAACCAAATGCGTCTCATTTGAAAATATTTGGATGCAAATGCTTTGTTTTGAATAATGGCAAAGATAATCTAGGAAAATTTGATGCTAAATCTGATGACGCAATCTTCTTAGGTTATTCTTTAACTAGCAAAGTATATAGGGTGTTTAATAGAAGGACTTTAATAATTGAAGAATCAATGCATGTTGTCTTTGATGAAATTGTGGACCTTGAGGTGAACCCTCTTGAGTCAAATAAACCAATTACAATGGATGAGGATTATTTAAGGGAAACTCTTGAAGAGATGTACCTAAATGAAAACTATCCTCCAGAAACACAAGATGATCATCAAGTGGTTGATCCTAAAAGCTATCAACAACCAAGAGGACTTTCTCTAGATAACATCATTGGAGATATATTGAAAGGGGTAACTACTAGACACAATCTTAATAATTTCTGCTTAACAGTAGCTTTTGGGTCTCAGATAGAACCTAAGAACATAAAGGAAGCTCTTCAAAATGATAAATGGTGCATTGCTATGCAAGAAGAGCTAAATCAATTTGAAAGGAATGATGTTTGGGAACTCATTCCTAAACAAGATGATTTTCAAATCATTGGAACAAAGTGGGTGTTTAGAAACAAGCTTGATGAAGATGGAAACATCACAAAGAACAAAGCAAGGCTAGTTACAAAGGGCTACTATCAAGAGGAAGGTATAAACTATGATGAAAATTATGCCCCGGTAGCCAAGTTAGAAGCAATTAGATTGTTACTTGCTTATGAATCTTTGAGGAAGTTTAAATTGTATCAAATGGATGTGAAAAGTGCATTTTTGAATAGTTTTATAAAAGAAGAGGTTTATGTTAGTCAACTTCCTAGTTTTGAGGATTTTAAATATCCTGATCATGTTTATAAATTGAAAAAGGCCTTGTATGGTCTTAGTATGAAAGACTTAGTACCTTTTTGATTGAGAATAATTTTTCTAGGGGAAAGGTTGATTCAACCTTGTTTATTAAGAAAGTAGGAACACACATCTTGATTATTCAAGTGTATGTAGATGATATTGTTTTTGGATCTACCGATGATTCATTGTGTGAAGGATTTGCACATATAATGCAAGTTGAGTTTGAAATGTCTATGATGGGTGAGCTAAATTTCTTTTTAGGACTACAAATAAAAGAAATGGATGGGGGAATTTTGTCTCCCAAACCAAATATTGTAGAGAAGTGCTTAAGAAGTTTGGTATGTATACTTGTAAGGTAGCCAACACCCCTATGGCAACTTCTTGCTACTTAGATAAGGATGAATCTGGTGAAGGAGTGAATGAAACTATGTTTAGAGGAATGATAGGATCTTTACTATATCTAACTTCTAGTAGAGTAGACATTATGTAAAGTGTATGTGTGTGTGCTAGGTACCAAGCTAATCCTAAGGAATCTCACTTAACTGTTGTCAAAAGGATTTTGAAATACCTTAAAGGAACCACCTCTTTTGGACTTTGGTATCTTTCTGATGCTACACCTAGTTTAATAGGATATTCTGATGCAGATTATGGTGGCTGTAAAATTGATAAAAAAAGTACAAGTGGAACTTGTCATTTTCTGGGCTGTTCTTTAGTGCCATGGCACTCAAAGAAACAAGCATGTGTGGCTTTGACCACTACTGAAGTTGAATACATTGTTGCTGGCAATTGTTGTGCCCAAATTCTATGGATGAAACAACAATTGGAGGATTTTGATATCTTCCTTGATCACATTCCTCTAAAATGTGACAATACTAGTGCTATAAACCTAACCAAGAACCCCATAATGCACCCAAGAACTAAGCATATTGAGATTAGACATCATTTCTTGAGAGATCATGTTCAAAAGGGAGATTGCAAAATTGAATACATTGACACTATACATCAATTAGCTGATATCTTTACAAAAGCACTGCCTAAAGATAGATTTTACGAGCTTAGAAGAGAGTTAGGAGTGTTAGATGTGTCTTAGGATCAAGAATTCTGAAATTTTCACAATTTTCGTAAGTTTAGCATTTTTAATCGATTACCACACAGCATAATCGATTATTTTTGGCTTTTGAAAGCCTTTAATCGCAGATAATCGATTATCCCATAGAATAATCGAATATCCTTACTGAAACCCAAAATTGGACACTCATGAGTAGATAATCGATTATCTTCATCTATAATCGATTATCATACAATTTCTTGAAAGTGATTTCTGAGGAGATAATCGATTATCACTTACAATAATCGATTATCACGCGACCTATTTCAAAAATAGAGTCGTTGCACGGTTTCTAACGGTCATAAACGGCTAGTTTCTCGATTTTTCTTATAAATAGCCCCCTATAATGGATTAATGGTCACTCCTTTGCACCCAGAACATTGCTCACCCGTAATCTGAACCAGTTTTCTTCATTTCTCTCCATTCTTTCCAAAGTGTCACTTTATCCACTTCTTTCATAGTTGAATCAAGAAGAAACCATAGGAGGACTACTGGTGCTTCCTCATCTTCAAGACCACTTTCAACAACCATTAATGGGTGGCTTTCAAATCAAGAAAAACATGCGGATTATGTAAATTTCTGGCAAGAATGACGAATCATGGCGGTAAATTTCATACGCCTTGATTTTTATCGATTTTATGGTTTTCACTTTCCAGATCTGTTTGGTGCTGAAGGACTTACACATCTCGTGGAAAAAAGGGTGTATCTACCCCGATCTCATCTGTGTATTCTACTTTAATTTGCGTTATCGTGACGACATCATAACAACCAAGGTGAAAGGAGTCCCAATTATTTTGGATGATAACGTCTGGAAAAATGTTGCACAACTAACCATATGGGATGATGTTGTCAAAGTCCACCTTGGAGACCTAGATTTCAACTGTCTGCTTGCTTTTCAATCTTTTTTGCGGCATCCTGCACAACAGACCAACCGTCGGCAGCTGCTAGTTGGTGGATTCAAGGTTGAAGAAAGGATGATCCACTACCTGAACGTGTGGATTTTATGTCCTCGGGCCACCAACCATGCCCAATATTCTGAGCAAGATCTGCTTCTCTTGTATGTGATTCCGAATCACATACACATTGATTGGCCAACACTTATTGTCGATACCATGTTGAAGGCCAAAAAATATCATTCATATCATTTTCCATATGCACTCCTTATCTCTCAAATTTTGGAGTACAAAGGCGTAAGTGTGGAAGGGGAGCACACTCAAGCAATTCAAGCCATTGGAACCGAGATTGGTGAGACCACATTTCGCCAAATGGGATTTGTAGCTCGAGGTAGAGTGATGATTCATAAGGATGATGATCATCAAGATGATGAAGATGAAGACATGGACGCTCACATGGCGAAACCAGTGCGAGTTGTTGCTCCTTCTGATGCTGGTCCTTCTCAAATGCCTTCATCCTCCACACTCACCATGGAAGAGCACTTTGCAAACTTGTCTAAACAATTGGAGGATATGTGTCTTGCCCAAAAAACTCACTTTGAAAAAATTTATGAATGACAACAAGCTCATGAAGATTATGTGGTGACCAATTTCATGAAATTGATGTTCGCCTAGGGAACATTGAAAATCGCCTAAATATTCAACCTCTAGAAAGACCACCAAGCCCTGAATTTTAGATTTAGGACTCTATGTTAGTGTGCTTTAATGATTGTTTGTTTTCACTCTATGTCATGTTTCTGAATTTTTATATTCTTCTTTATAATGAAAAATGTAACGTTGTTTGATTGAGGGGGAGATCATACTAAGGGGGAGCATTTTATTTGATCATATTGCTTATGATCAAAAAGGGGGAGAAGTAGTGAAATTAGTAGTGAAATCAGTGCAGTTACTACTAACATGTTTTTGTGTTGTCTGCCAGTTTGTCTTTTATGCAGATAAACCCCAAAGTTGCTTTTAAACAAGTATTTTTTTATCATCATCAAAAAGGGGGCGATTGTTAACAAGGAGGAGCATTGGTACTTTGAAGATAAATGATTTTGATGATGCTACAAGAAATATACTCGAAGAATCAAGTGCCAACTTATTTAAAAGCATTTCTTTAGATTGCATATGTATTAGGAAAATGTTTGAATATGTAATACTTAGAAAATTCGTATCTTTTGTTTAAGTTACGCATAGAATCAATTATGTGTAGTTATAATCGATTATCCTGAGCTATCTTGAAAAACCAATTCGCTCTGGAATAGTCGATTATTACTCCAAATAATCGATTATCACAGGTCTTGATGAGAACTACCAAAATCACTGGAATAATCGATTATCCCTTAGAGTAATCGATTATCACTTTTTGAAAACCTCTGTAACGGACTTGAATAATCGATTATAACATAATATAATCGATTATCATTGGCAGTTGTAATGTGTATTTTCAAATTCAGACCTGTAAGCTATATATAGGTGTTCTAAACCCTTAAAGGGTAACTGTTAAGACCCTGGCAAGTGTACCAGATCGTATCAAGTAATAAAAATCGGTAATCTCAATATCGTTCTTCCCAGAGGACTCTTAAGGCCTCATCTTTCGTGTAAACAAATTGTTTAAGACTTGAGTAAAAGAAAATTAGTTTAAATGGTTTGAATGCAAAACAGAAATAAACATGCAAATGCAGGAATTCAATTGACTAAGAGAAATTATTAATGAATGAGGTTGTTGGGGTTTACAATTTCATCTTATCCACCCTCATATATCTATTATTCTTATTTACTTTGCTTATTTATCATATTGCCATGCAAACTACAATTGATCGTCATACCCCTATCCCTAGGCGGTATTAACATAATCAAGGACTTCTCCCCAGTTCATGACATTACTGTACATCCCCGTATCAATAAAGACAAACAACATCTACCGAATGAGTTAAACGGTAAAAGCATTAAATACAGGTAAAGAACCCAACAATTGATAAATCAAGCATATGCAAGCATATAAAGTAAACAAGAATTTGGATATATGAGAGTTTCAAAAGATTACATTGTTCCCCAACAACAAAGGGTTTAGTTCACCATAGTCATGGTGAAACTAGATGAAATATAATGGAAGAATCGAAAAGCAAACCCTAGATTTGATAAAGTGGAGCCTAAGCATCCAAGAAATCTCCTCCAAAGGTGTAAAGCTGCTGTGGACGTTGTTCTCTGCCAAAAGAATTACATTTGGATTCGCACTAGGGCTATATATAAGCCAAAAAGATAACAGAAAGATCTCAAAATCCAAAATATAAAAACAGACAACCGCCTAGGCGCCAAAATTGGCCGCTCAGCGGTTTGCCTCAACACACGCCACCGCCCAGGCGCCTAAAATGACCGCTGAGCGGTTTGCCTCTTGTCGCTCTGGACGCTCAGCGTCACCGCCTAGGCACCAAACAATACTTTTCCTCGAACTAGGACGCTCAACGGTAGAATGTACCGCTGAGCGATTCACAGACTCTTCTTTTATTCCTTTTTCTCCTTCATTCTTGAGAATACAGTTTGTCTGAGGAAGTTCCAAAAAGTTAGTTCAATTGCATTGTCTGGTCTCGTGAATAGGAGAAGCTCGCGCTTTGTGGGTCAAAGGTCAGAGCGGTTCTCTTCGAGTTGGCAAGGTTGTCATCTTTCGGTTCGTTTGTCAAAGGAAGATTTTATCTGCACTATTCCTACTTCTGGTTCGTTAGTCGAATAAGCACCCTTCCGGTTCGTTCGTCGAAGCAAGGTTTTATCATTTTATTCTTTGACTCCATTGTAATATGTTGAACTATTTTTTAGTGAAAACGTTAATCACTTTTTGTAGTGATTAACAACTGGACGTAGATTCTTTTTGAATCGAACCAGTATAAAAATTCTTGTGTGAATTTTTTCTACTCCCTACACTCTTTACATTTTACGCATATCATCTGTTCGATAAATTTTCTCTAAGAAAATTAATTGTCTAAAACGGACCATCTTAATACGAGTTTGACAGAACACGTTTTTCGTTATCTAACTTTTATTCCGCTGCAGGACTCTATAACGGTACTGATTGTCCCAACACTAGATAAGATCACCAAATTTCAGTATGATTCCTCAATGACTGCTTAAACGAATAACTGGCGTTAAAATCAAGACTCTATAACCAGCTAGAGCCTTAAATATATTCCTAGCATCTAAATGCACAAGGAGAATTACTTGGACCACAACTCAAGTTTCCACTCAATTCCAAGCTAGTGATATAAGACGAGTCATCAGTTCATCCAACAACAAGTAAAAACCAATTCACAAACATGTAATAAGAACATGCTTTGATAGATAAAATAATACCCATATAAGAGAGTTCCAAAGGTTACCTATTTGCTTTAACACTCTTAAAGGTTTAGCTCCTCATAATAGATGAAAAGAATACAATCAAAAAAGATTCATCATCTCCTAAACCTCTAATAATATTCTTTAGAGTATAGAGGAAAATGTCTAAGATACTGATGGCATATCCCCTAGCCATAGCCAAACACTTTAAAAGAAAAAATGAAGTCATTTGTGGAAGATGGGCCTATACTTTATCTCCTAGGGCATCATGGAGCTTTTTAGAGTAGAAAAGTTTTGGACCTTGTATTTTGGGTCAAGTAGTCTAGGATTTATTTTGGGCTTTGCATTATGGGTCTAGTACTGTAGGTTTTATTTTGGACCAAGCTAAATAGCGTTTTGATCACTTAAGTCAACAAAGAGTCAAGGCCCAATGTTGACCCAAGTGGGACGTCCAAGGAGCTAGTTTGACTAAGGGTCAAAGTTTTCAAGCTAGCTTGGTGGATAAGGAGGTGTGGGACATATGTCATGTGGCCTCCTCCTTTTGGAGAGTTTTCCTCATAGTTAGTGGTCACATGTCATTCTAGGAATGAAGATAATTCTCCAAAGGTAGTGGCCACATGTTCTCCTTCTAATGGAGATGTTTTTTTACCACATGTCATGCTCTTATTGGAGAGCATTTTCTCCTTGCTCTCCAAGTTAGCCAAGGTGGGATTTTAAGGTCTAGCTTCTACAAATTTGGAGACACTCTTTGCCTATAAAATGAGGTGTCTCTCGTAATCATATTGACCTTTGAGTAATGTTATGCTACCAATTTTGAGTCATACTACTTACATTAGGTCACCATAGGCTAGAGCAAGGATAACGGTCTAAAAACCGTTATTTTCATGCATAAATTTGATATCAAAACACACCCTTTGTAGCTTAAAATGAGCTTAGAATGAACTAAAACTCCTAAGTTGTGTCACATGAGAGTCAAAAGCTGTTGTTAGGGATATTATGCTTGTTATACATTGTTTTACAGGGTTTTTGATGAGAATTGAAGATGGAAATGAAGTAGGAAGGTCATAAACTCAAGAATGAAGGAGAAAAAGAAAGAAAAGAAGAGTTTGTGGACCGCTCAAGCGTAAAATTCCAGCGCTGAGCGTCCTAATTCCAGGTGGAGCTACTGTCTGGTGCCCAAGCGGTGACGTTGAGCGTCCAGAACGGATTGAGGCAAACCGCTGAGCGGCCAACTTTGGCGCCTGAGCAGTTGTCTGTTTTTATATTTTGGATTCTGAGATCTTTCTGTTATCTTTTTGGCTTATATATAGCCCCAGTGCGAAACCAAATGTAATTCTTTTGGTAGAAAGAAATGTCCAGAGTTGTTCCACACACCTTGGAGGAGATTTCTTGGATGCTTAGGCTCCACTTTATCAAACCTAGGGTTTGCTTTTCCATTCTTCCATTATATTTCATCTAGTTTCACCATGATTATGGTGAACTAAACCCTTTGTTGTTGGGGAACAATGTAATCTTTTGAAACTCTCATATATCCAAATTCTTATTTAGTTTATATGTTTGCATATGCTTGATTTATCAATTGTTGGGTTCCTTACCTGTATTTAATGCTTTTATTGTTTAACTCATTCGGTAAATGTTGTTTGTCTTTATTGATACGGGGACGTACAGTAATGTCATGAACTGGGGGGAATTCCTTGATAAATGTTTGAAGGTTTATCAGTCCAATCAGGGAAGCAATCAAGCCAGCTTCAGATCTTTGGAGATGCAAATTGGACAGTTGTCAAAAAGGGTAGAAACCACTGAGAAGCACCAATTTAGGGCTAATACTGATGTTAACCCTAAAGAGGAATGTAAAGTTGTTGTTACAATAAGTAAATGAAAAGTTGAAAGGGAATTTGTGGAGATTGGAAGTAGTTATGAAGAAAAGGAGAAAAGAGAAGTCATTGAAATAAGCAGCAATGAAGGTGAGGAAGAAGAGGAAGAAAAATTCAGTCACAAGAGGCAACTTACAGAAAATCAAGTGATTGTGGTGCCTTTTGTAATCCAACAAATTCCTGCAAGGATGAAATATTATCTTGGAGATATGATAGATTTGGATGCAGATGAAGATGAGCAAGAATTTGAACTTCAACCTCCAAAAAGGAATTATCCGCTTAAGGTAAGAGATCTAGGTTGTTTGACACTTTCATATGTTGTAAATGATTTTGATGTAGGAGGAGCCATGATAGACTCTGGATTTAGCATTAAGATGATTCTCGGACGTTTCCTCAGAAAGATTGGAAGGCTAACATTAAAATTGTCTAATCTTACTATGACGGTGGCGGATGGTTCCATTAAAAAGCCACTTGGTATGGTGGAAGATGTGGTTGTGCGTGTGGAGCAGCTGGAGTTTTTAGCTGACTTTATAGTCATGGGCATGGAAGACGAGGAGAGGATTCCAATGATTCTTGGAAGACCTTTCATGGCTACTTCAAAGATGTTCATTAGTGTCTATGATGGAAGAATTATGATAAGAGATAAAAAGAATGTGCTCTTGCATACTAGTTTTGAAGGAAAGAATGTTAGAATAAAGAAAAGATCCAGATTCAGAAAGTCAAGAAGAGAAGCTGCATCAGATGAAAGCACAACAGGTACCAATTCTAACAGTTGTAATGTTTTGCAAGTACCTAAAAATGAGGAGGTTGAGAAAGGAGGAACAATCCACTCAGAAGATATACCACTTCCACGAGGCTCACAGGTAAGATTTAACAAAAGGAAGTGGATTGTCAACAATATTAAAGAAGATGGCAAGGTGAAGATCAGAAAACCATATACTAAAGCCATCAGAAGAGTGGATAGAAGGCAATTGATGAGTTGGGAGGATGAAGATCCCAACCGGGATGGAAAGATTTGAAGATATTTAATTTTATCCCATTTGTTGTAGGGTCAAGCTAATGACGTTAAAAGAGCGCTTGCTGGGAGGCAACCCAGTTTCTAAATTTTCTTTAATTATTTGTGTGGTGTGAATTTGATTTTTTTTTCTTGTTTGAGTTTTTAGGTTAAATGCTGCTTCTAATGGCAGTGATGATAGCATCTACTGATGGATGCTTCTACAACATCTACTGATGGATGTTGCTATGAAAAAGGACGGTGAATAGACATCTACTGATGGATGTCAGTGACAACATTTACTGATGAATGCCACTGGGATAGCATCTACTGAGGGATGTTAGAAGATTTAGGTATCTACTGAAGGATACCAGGAAGGTACACCTACTGATGGGTGTTGGTAAGGATTGCACTTATTGATGAGTGCTAGAAAGATTTTGGGTCAAGCTCGTGACGTTAAACAAGCGCTACCTGGGAGGCAACCCAGTTTACTAAACTTATCTTTTTAATGCTTTATTTGCTTCTGTTTTTAGAATAGGTTGAATTTTAATTTCTGTGTTTATGCTTGCCTTGTACACTGATTCTGATGATGGTTTGATAATTATATTGCATGACAAGTATTTCATAATGATTGAATGTGGTTGATGATTAAGAATTTGTGTGTGCTGATATCTAGATGAACGGTTCACTAACTATATGAACAGATGTATTGCGGTTTATGATTGTGATTGTGATGCTAAGCAAGATTCATGAATGATTGTGAGAAAGCATGATGTGTGAGGTATTGAGCTCCATAATCTTTATTGATGTATGTACTATTCACAGGGAATCATGAATGATATTACCTTAGTTTTGATAATTGATTGATTTGCATGCTTATGTTATATGATCAAGGCCATCTTTGGAAGCCCTTATTTAGCCAAATTTTCACCCAAAAAGTTTAAAATTTTATACCCCTTTTGAACCTTGGTCGTAAACAGGATGAAAACCCTTGATTTGAAATTATTTATCTTGAGTTGGGTTGAGAATAATCATATGTGATGAAAAGGTTCAAGTTTGGGGTTGTATGAGGAAAATTGAAAGGCAAAAGAAAAGCATTGAGCTCAAGTATTGAAAAAAAAATGAAAGATGAGCTTAATGTAAAATTAATGAAAAGGGAAGAAGTTGGGAATGAGTGAAATTGGTGACAAAGAGAGAGTTTAAACGTGAACCTTTTCAATGATGAAATAGTTCGCTTAGTTCAAGGATTTTGTGATCCAGAAAAACCAATTTTTCTTGATAGCCTAGCCTCATTACAAGCCTTGGAAAAGCCTTTGTGATGGCATTTGCATGAAAGGATTTTGGTTGTTTTAGATGAATGGCAATATTGTTCTATGTGACATGTGAATAGTAGAGAGTGGAGTGATTCCTTAAACACTTGAGTGATTGAGTGAAACACTTGTTTGGTGAGAATTGTTGAAATCCATGTGTACATCTATGTTTAGTGGATTGATCATTCATGAATAAAACAATTGTTGGGAAATATTTAAGTATGTGAACAAGATTGGATTGAAAGCGTGCATGCATTTTGGTAGGATTCCACTGAAAATCTCAATTGAAAAATAACTTGTTGTGAAGAAAAGGATTTTGAAAAGTATAAAACTATTTGATGAAAAAGTGGAAGGCCAAGTTTTGTTTTGTTTGCTTGAGGACAAGTAAAGTTTTAAGTTTGGGATTGTGATAACGGTCTAAAAACCGTTATTTTCATGCATAAATTTGATATCAAAACACACCCTTTGTAGCTTAAAATGAGCTTAGAATCAAGTAAAACTCTTAAGTTGTGTCACATGAGAGTCAAAAGCTGTTTTTAGGGATATTATGCTTGTTTTGCATTGTTTTGCAGGGTTTTTGATGAGAATTGGAGATGGAAATGAAGTAGGAAGGTCATAGACTCAAGAATGAAGGAGAAAAAGGAAGAAAAGAAGAGTCTGTGGACGGCTCAACCGTCAAATTCCAGTGTTGAGCGTCCTAATTCGAGGTGGAGCTACTGTCTGGCGCCCAGGCGGTGACGCTGAGCGGCCAACTTTGGCGCCTGGGTGGTTGTCTGTTTTTATATTTTGGATTCTTAGATCTTTCTGTTATCTTTTTGGCTTATATATAGCCCCAATGCGAATCCAAATGTAATTCTTTTGGCAGAAAGAAACGTCCAGAGCTGCTCCACACACCTTGGAGGAGATTTCTTAGATGCTTAGGCTCCACTTTATCAAACCTAGGGTTTGCTTTTCCATTCTTCCATTATATTTCATCTAGTTTCACCATGATTATGGTGAACTAAACCCTTTGTTGTTGGGGAACAATGTAATCTTTTGAAACTCTCATATATCCAAATTCTTATTTAGTTTATATGTTTGCATATGCTTGATTTATCCATTGTTGGGTTCCTTACCTATATTTAATGTTTTTATCGTTTAACTCATTTGGAAAATGTTGTTTGTCTTTATTGATACAGGGACGTACAATAATGTCATGAACTGGGGAGAATTCCTTGATTATGCTAGTACCGCCTAGGGATAGGGGTAGGACGGTCAATTGTATTTTGCTTCCGTTTATCATGCATTATTAATTACTAGGGGAGGCTAGGGATAGCAAGCCGATAATTAGTAATAGGCTCTTTTCACCAAGGGATTGGGTTAAGGGTAGACCAAGAAAGTTTCCATGGCAATATGATAAATAAGCAAATTAAATAAGAAGAGTAGATATGTGAAGGTGGATAAGATGAAATTGTAAACCCCAACAACTTCATTCATCCATATTTTCTTTTAGCCAATTGAATCACTGCATTTGCATGTTTACATTTGATTTGCATTTAACCATTCAAATTAATTTCTTTTCTCAAGTCTCAAGCGATTAGTTTACATGAAAGATTAGGCCTTAAGAGTCCTTTGGGAAGAACGATATTGGGTTTACCAATTATATTACTTGATACGATCTGGTACACTTCCCAGAGTGTTAACAAGCAACCCAAGTGACCTCCTCTAGACACCTTCCTCCAAGAGTTGACCTAACCTCTCTTAGAGAAGCACCAAAAACCACCTCCATCATCACCAAACACTCAAAAACTGTGTGCCTTACCTCCTTCCCCTCGAAATTCTGGAAACCATCAACCTTTCACCATCACTTGGCTTGTTCTTCTAGTTTTTGTCCAACCTAGCTAAGAGGATTGCCATAAAAAAACTCTCTAAAAAGTGTCTCTCCAAAGTCTTTCCTGAAGTCCCCTAAAAGAAAGGAGCAATTATGTTTCTATAAACTTTCTTAAGCATGGTTTCAACAGTTCAAGTGTGGCTTCAAGTAGAAAGGTTTCCTTCCAAGGTGAGTTTTTTTTTTTGTGGCTTAGGCCTCATGCTTTTGGTGTTGTAGCCCCTGAGGTAATTTCTTTGAGAAATTTCTTCATGGCTTAGCTATAGGTTCAATGCTTGAGGTTTCCCTCTAAGGTGAGTTTTCTCTTGTGGCTCAAGCCTCAAGATTGTTGTTCAATCATGCCAATGTCAATTTTGTCAAGAATTGCTTGGATTTCCTCTATTTTCTTTATTTTTCCACTTTGACTCTCTTTAATAATCAAAATCTATAAAATAAGTCAAATTTGGGTGATTTCTACAAATATTTGACAGAATAAAAACAACTTAAGTGTTCAATTGATCTCAAAATTAACTTTATCAACCATGCACATTTAATTTTTTTTTAAATTAACTTATATTGGGCATTTATCAACCATGCACATTTATCAAATCATGGTGGAATGTCGTTGCACAGGTTAGTAAATTTTTAATGCCGTTACATTTCGAAGACTAAATCTACACATTTCAAAAGTTGAGAAACGAAATCATGTCAATATTTTAAAGAGAAACTAATTACAATTTTCAATGAAAATTAAGAAATAAAAATATATTTAACAAGAATAAAATTTATTTATAGTATTAATTATATGTAACATAATTATAGTGAAACCATTATTGAAAAGTTACCTAAAATATAACATGGTTTTCGCCTAGACTCGACAAAAGTAACTTTAACAGAGAAAATAATATAGGCTATGCATGGGCCAATGTTGATGTGACATAAAAACGGCCAGTCTTGAATAAACAAAGAAAACGCAATTCTATCTTGTATCCCTCCAATTTCCACCTGCACCCTCATAAGATTTCAAATTCCAATTTTGCCCTTTCAACTCTTATTTCCAAGCTATGTCCTATACGGAAGACATTGTGTTGTGTTGGTTGAAACTTGGAAGAGAATTATTTTGCCAGGTTGGTGAAGCTCGTTACGGAAAAGAAAATCTAGAATATTAGTAGGAAGTGTGTCTAGGATTCGTAATTTTAGAAGGTTGTTTTGTACAATTCAAAAAGACCATTCCAGAAGTATATATGATCAATTTGTTCTCCGAAAAGATTATTCCATAATAGAAATGTTTTTCCACAAGAAAACCAATCCCGAATAATAAATGTGCTTCATCGATAAAATCAATTCATCTCTTGCCCTTTACCCAATCCATCAATCCAAAATTCATCGATAAAAAAAGGCTGGAAAGGCTAACAAAGAAAAACAACGGTCCAACTCTCATCTTCTGTCCATAACAGATACACACATTGGTAAGGATGAATCAGACAAAGGGCACGAAGAGAGAAAATACATTCATGAACGAGCTCAAGTAAAATCAGTGGAACATGGGGTTCTACAACTACAACTGAGTGCGAAGAACAAAATCTATCAATTATGTTAAAATAACTTCACGCACAAAAATATATTTTCTCTGTAAAATATGTGTTACTTCATTGATTGATATAAAGCTATTAAATAACCACTTAGAAAACGTCAAATAAAAATTAAAACCAGCCCTAAATAGAAAAGCTAAAATATCTCCCTAATAATCGAACTTTTAAAATAATAACTCTCCTACCTGGTTCCTACTATAACCGAACCTAGAAAACTAAAAAATCACATATTTTGCTGCAACGCTAGACAAAATAAACAAATAAATCCTTTTTTTAATTTAAGTTTATTTAACAAAACTCTCTTATAAACTTAAATTTTTCTTCTTCTTCCATTCCGATAAACTTTGTTAATTCCTAAAATGACGATGGCAACTTTATTTTCTTTATCTTCTGCACCTGTCAACAGACATACTACATGTACCTCATTAATGGAGTTATAAATGTCACTTAGACTCCGAAATTTTGTCCTTATAGGATCGTCTTCTTCTTCATCATATTCATTCACCCTTTCATCTCTGATCTCCGGACACCTGGTATTGTCATTCGAGTCCTCTTCCCCAGAAATCATGCTTTCTGAAGACTTTTCCTTCAAGTCAACCTAATTCCATTCACTATTTTAATTTACCTGGACATCTCGGCTTACTAGAATTTTTCTTGAGACTGGGTTGTACAACTTGTAACCTTTTGCCTGTTCATCATAGCCAATGAAAACATACCTCTTGCTTTTGTCATCAAGTTTTGTTATGAGTGACTTGGGACATGTCCATAAGCCATGCTTCCAAAAACTTTAAAATGTTTGTGCTAAGATTGTTGATAAGGGAAGCACTGGTTTAGCTAAAACCTTACTATCTCTCATAGCTCCTGGTTTTTTATGATGACAACACATTATTAATAACAACACTTTTATGCGCTATAAATAGCTCCAGTGCGATTCTCAAAGTATTCTTTTGGCAGACAGAGACGTCCACAGCTGCTCAACACTCCTTGGAGGCGGTTCCTTGGATGCTTAGGCTCCAATCTACAAAATTTAGGGTTTATTCTTCCATACTTTCATTTAGTTCCATCTAGTTCCATTTAGTTCCATCTAGGGTGAACTAAAGCCTTTGTTGTTGGGGAACAATGTAATCTTTTGAAACTCTCTTATATTGAAATTCTTATTTTATTTATATGCTTGCATATGCTTATATTATCAATTGTTGGGTTCCTTACCTTTGCTTAATGCTTTTATCGTTTAACTCATTCGGTAAATGTTGTTTGTCTTTATTGATACGGAGACGTACAGTAATGTCATGAACTGGGAGAATTCCTTGATTAAGCTAATACCGCCTAGAGATAGGGGTAGGACAATCAATTGTATTTTGCTTCTGTTTATCATGCATTATTAGTTACTAGGGGAGGCTAGAGATAGCAAGTCAGTAATTAGTAATAGGCTTTATTCGCCAAGATATTGGGTTTAGGGTAGACCAAGAAAGTTTGCATGACAATATGATAAATAGGCTAATTAAATAAGAAGAGTAGATATAAGAGGGTGGATAAGATGAAATTGTAAACCCCAACAACTCCATTCATTCATATCTTTCCTTTGCCAATTGATTCACTGCATTTTGCATGTTTATTTTCTTCTTGCATTCAAAAACCTAAATTTAATTCTTTTCTCAAGTCTTATGCGATCTCTTTACATGAAAGTTAAGGCCTAAGAGTCCTTTGGGAGAACGATATTTGGTCTTACCATCTATTATTACTTGATACGATCTGATACACTTGTCAGGGGATTAATAGTGGGTAAACGGGTTGGCTCACTGGCTCACTTAATTATAATTTTTTTAAAATAAAAAAATTACAAATTTTCTATAATTAAAATCTAAACAAATTCCACTCTCAACATGGTTGTTTAATTAATTTTGAAAATAAAAAACTTAAATAATTTTTTCAAGAAAAAAAAATAAATATATTTTTATAAAATTAAAATTAAACTTTAATAAAATAAAATTAGGTATGTGGGTTGGTGGGCCAACCCGACCCACCACGGGTTCAACCCGTATGAGTCGGGTTTAAATGAGTCGGGTTTAAATGAGTCGGGTTGAAATCTGACCCGCATTAAAAAAATACAATTTTTTCAAACCCAACCTAGCCCGAACCCGTGGTGGGTCGGGTTGGCTCGAAGGTTGTGACTCATTTTAACAGCTCTACCCCCCCCTCTTGGTGTTGAAACTAAGCCATTCTATTTTCAACAATTGGCACCAGTGATGGTTTTCATAAGATATTTGAAAAACTAGTCGACTACTTTTTTCTTTGAATCGACTATTCCTGGAAAATGGCTTCTAGTTTTCAAACCTTTGGTGAAGGTGCATAAACAACAAACCGCCACTGTTTGCTGCTGAAAACTATCCTTTATGGAAAATCAGATTCCAATTTTTTCTTGAATCAGTGGATAAAGGTATTTAGGATGCAACTATAAATGGTCCTTTTTAGCCAACTCATGTTATCAATGGAAAAATTGTTTTGAAAAACTTTTCTGAGTGGTCTCAAGAAGAAAATCGCAGGGCACAATATGATGTTAAAGCACGTAGTATAATTGTCTCTGCACTAACAGTTAATGAATTTTTCAGGATCTCTCAATGCAAGACTGCCAAAGAAACGTGTTAGAAGTCACGCATGAAGGCATTGAAGAGGTCAAGAGAGCCAGAAAGAACTTGCTAATACAAGAGTATGAACTTTTCAGAATGAAGATTGGTGAAACCATATATGAAGTTCTTGGAAAAGATTAACTCACATTGTCAACCATCTAATGGCTCTTGGAAAAGTGTTCGATAAAAAGGAGATCAACATAAAGATACTTGTTGATGGTTCGGCAAGTGTACAAAATCGCACAAGTAATATAAAATGGTAAGACCAAGTATCGTGTTCCAAGAGACTCTCGGCACCAGACAGTCATGTTATAACTCGATTAATTAAGACTTAGAGAAAACGAGATCATTAGTTTTAGATGCAAAGACAGAAAATTAAATATAAATGTAGTTTGATCAATAGAAGAATAGCACAGTAATGAACGGATGTTGTTTAATATGAGATGAGTATGTTTTTGGGGTTAGATTTCACCAATTTCCCTATCATGTATGTAAGAATTATACTTTATGCATTAATTTTAATGTCACTCACTAAATCACTTAAACCTGATCCCTCAGCGAAATAAACATGTCCTTAATCACTAGTTCATGCAATTCCTAGCATTCCTAGTAATTAAATGTGAAGATCAAGAGCTTTAAGACGACGAAGACTCATACCCTCATTCCTGAGAAATATTACTCTTGGGAGTAATTCAACAAGAACCTGAATTATAAGGAACCTCCCGGCACTCATGCAACTCATACACCACACTATGAATGACTTAAACAAAGCATGCAATAATCACAAATGAATTATTCTAACAATTAATGAAAAAGCACATATTTATTAAGAATCAATTCAAATACATGAGAGTTCACAAGGTTACATCATTGCCCAACAACAAATAGAGTTTAGTTCACAATAGAGATGGTGAAACTAGATGAACAATTGAGAAGAATGAGATAGAAAAACCCTAAGAATTGGGGATGGAAACTCCCACCTCCAAATAAGCCTTCAAACAAGGCGCCCAAGCTTTGTGCTTCTGGCGCTCAAGCGCCCCAATGGGGCACCTCGGTGGTGAATGGCACTCTTCTGCGCTTAAGCGTCCAAAAAGGGCGCCCAAGCTTCAAGCATTCCTCCCTTCTTATGCTTTTCCACGCCTTTCTGAGCTCCGTCTCCTTGACACTTCACCTCTTCTTTTCGTATTATCTCATTTCCTGCCAAAACAAGGGAATTTAGTCTTAAAATCATCAATTTCAACCTCAACTCTCTTATTCACACAATTTAACAAAAAATCTTGATTCCTAGCAAGTTTCTAAGCAGAAAAGAATGCATTTAGTATCAAAATTACATCACAGATAATGGTAATTTCAACCGTTATCAATACTGAAAGTTTGAATAGAAGCTGGCAACCAAAAGTCACTACAATCTCTGAATCAAAGGATCTAACAAGCATGAATATGGCTACCTTGTTCGAGAAGTTAAGAGAACATGAACTTGAACTTGGAAGATTGAAAGAAGAGAAAGAGATTGAAGAAAAAAAGTCCATAGCATTGAAAGCTACTAGCAAGAAAGCCTCAAGGACTATACCATCTTAGAATGAATCTAAAGTAGAATTGGACAACACTGAACTGATGTCCATGCTGGTAAGAAAGTTTAATCGGTTTATGAAAAATACAAGTCAACTTACTAACCATGCAGGAATTGGAAAAGGAAATAGAGCTACCAGATCAAATGTAGTTCAGTGTTATGAATGCGGCAAAGAAGGACATATCAAAACTGAATGTCCTGATCTAAAGTTGAAGCAAAAAGCAAACATGAGGTTCCCTGAGGACAAAAACAGAAAGCAGAAAAGTGCTTATATTGCCTGGGAAAATTGTCATTCAGAATCATCAAGTGATGAAGAATGTGATTGTGAGGAGGAATCAAATATATGCTTCATGGCTGGAACATCGCTGACAGATTATGATAGTGATGCAGAGTTTGAAAAAGAACCAATTGAAGTAAAGTATGACTTGCTGCTAGATGCATTTCAAGAAATACACGCTAAAGCCATGCGACTTCAATACAAGGTCAATCGACTAAACTCTGAAAGGAATGACTATGAATATAGGATAAATAATCTAGTCAATGATAACAAAAAGCTGCAAAAAGAATTAGATGAAGCTCTATTATCTGCTAAAACTGTAATTACTGAGACTGTAACAGTTGAAAAGATTTGTGAAAAATGTCATGCTCATGTTGAACAAATTGATTATTTGACTAGCACACTAGCTAAGTTTACAATGGGTAGAGATAATCTAGATGTTGTCTTAAAGTCATCAGGTAGAGCTATATATAAATAGGGAATTGGATATAAAGCTCAATCAACTAAGATCAATAAAAAGAAGTTTGCTGATTTAAGTGAACTTGTTAAGCATTCAAGTTTTTATTGCAATAACATTGGTCACACTGTTAGAAATTTTTTTTATAGAAAGGTTGGTGTTCCAAAAGGCATGTATAAGTGGATTCCTAAGGAACAATTGTTTGCTAACCAACAAGGACCTAAATTCAAATGGGTACCTGCATAAAAAATTTCAAATGTTTTGCAGGATAGAAAGTGATGTTGTAGCAATGGAGATCTTAAGGATGAATTAACATGATTATATCAAATTTCTTGAGTATCTACAAGTAGTAACAATCATTTCTTTATTGCATCATGTATGACATGTATCTAAATGATTGTTTGATGATTGTTTGATGATTGTATGATTGATTGATTGGTTGATTGTGATTGCATTGTATGAAAATTAATTTTCACGACTTTTAGTCAATTGGATTAAGTACACAGTCGATTGCATGTTATTGTATGTGTGTTTCTATTTGTGAAAACCTTCTGTCATATAGAAGTCAACTTTGAAACTAGTGAAATCGACTATATATCTCTGTCATGGGCTTTTTACGTTTGAAAATTTAAAATGGGCCAAATCAAGAGTATCCTATAGTGTGTCTAGTATTTGGTTCTGTGATAGCACTTAATCTGCGTGTTTGATGTGATTCCTATAACCCTAAACTAAGAAGAAAGTTTACAAAAATTTGCATCTTATGGCATCTTCAAGTCGTGCATCTAGAGGAAACAAGGGAAAAGAAGTCGTTGTGACAAAAGGCTCTGATCTTTCTTATTGGATCAGTGATGAAGAAACGAGAGACAGATTTTTAAATGATATTGTCAAGGTTATTGCTCCTCCTAAAAATCTGAATTTGAATATGTTTGAAAAAGAGGGATTTATGTTTCCAGAATGGCTTGAGAGACAAGGACTCTCCATCTTTGTACAAATAAAAGGTTATTTGTATCTAGACCTTGTTAAGGTGTTTTATCATAACCTGAAGATTGTGAATGATGATATCCAGTCCAGAGTAAAAGGTGTTGACATTCACATTGATGGTTTTATGTGGAATCTTGTTACTAGATTACCTGCTGAAGGAGCATCTTCCCACTCATCAACTACCGAAACAAATGTTTTACTTAATAGGAGAAATTTGTACAGAGATTGGCTAAGATTCCCTAGAAGATATTCAGTTGAAAGAGTTTTTGCACATGAAGGATTAAATAAGGAAGAAAAGATTGTTGTTTATCTTCTCGCCTGGATAATTCTACCTGGAAGGATGAGAAAAGACAGAATGACAACTGAATACGTCTACTTGCTACACACTATCAAGAACAACATTCCTACAAATTGGTTGCAAGTTGTAAAAGATCACATGAAAAATGCAGCATTAAAAAGATCACTTTATTTGCCATATGTTGTTGCCATAAGCAAGTTACTTGTGCTCCAAGGTGTTGATGCCAAGAATGAGCAAAAATGCTTCTGGGACACCTCAAATGTGTTTGATAGAGACTCTATTATGTCTCTTGGGTTAGTGAAGACTATAAATGGATGGTGTTTCACAAGTGAAGAGAATTTTATGTATAGCTCAAGAAGTACTCCAACTGCGATTTAAGAACATACCAACTTTTTTCCAGAAATAAATTTTGAAAGATACACTACTAAACAAATCAGAATTTTGCATGACAAGTTTGATAATTTTGAAAGAAAATACAATGCTGCTCAACAGCAAGGGGAAGAGAGTTCATCTCATGAGGATACAATGGAAACTTCTGACTCAGAATAGGGCTATTAGGAAAACTTTCTTGCAGTCTTAGTATCATTATGTTTTGGTTTAGTAAACCTTAGATTCGATAGCTTGGTTGTGTGAAGTTTCTAAGTTTCTTTTGTAATGGCTTAGCATGCCATTTCGTTTGTTTAGAAGTATATCTAATTGTAATATCTTTTGGACTATTAATGAAATCAGAATATTAGTTTTAATTCGATCAATATTGACTTTATAATTGAATCTTTTCGTATCTGATTAAAGTCGACTCTTTGTTAAATGAAGTTGAGTATGTTGTTGTTTACTGTTACATTAATATTTTTGCATAATTCAACTCTTACCTGTATAAATTCTTGCATTATTATGATTCTAAAATGCTTGATCTACAAAAGATCTTGAAAGGTTTTGCAGGAACATTGCTTCTGGATAAACAACTAGAGATACAATTCAATTGGAAAGTAATGAAATCGATTGCAAATGGAGAACAATCGACTATTGGTTTATAGGGGTTATAAATTCCATTTATTGGAATTTGGTTATTCTGATTGTTATTCATTTATTGTTTCTTATTCAATATATCTCTAATCTTTGATTGATTGAAATTAATTGTGAGATTATATTAAGATTTTTTATTGATATTGTATCCTTGCTTCATTGATTTGTTTGCAAAAAATTTCTAATATGATACAATGTTGTCACATGCTTATCCATGCTTTGAAATGTTCTTTCATAACTGCATTGTGTATTTTGGTTTTGATTATAAAACATGCATAATGGCAGGGGGAGCATTACCTGATCTGTTAGATATTTCACATGCTTATACTTGAGGGGGAGATTAAATTTTTATCATGTGATTATCTATGACAGGGGGAGCATCACTGTTTTGATAAATATGTTTTACTGATGCATCTTTGATTAAATGTTGTACTGCATATCATTATCATAGAGCATACCATTTTTGCTAATGCACAAAGGGGGAGATAAATACCAAATGTTCTGATATACATTGTATTAAATGTTCTGAATAATGCTCTGATCTGAAATGAAGTGATATGAGTTTAATGCTCTGATATACTGTTTATACAATTTGTTTTGATTTGCTCTGATAAGAAGTGATAAGCTTTTTCTTGCTCTGATACAGATTGAAAATAAGAATTGTTTTCTGATTGATATACTTGATTGCTCTGATACAATTTGACTGGTATATTGTACAAACATGGTTGATATTAATCATTATTGTGCATCATCAAAAAAGGGGGAGATTGTTGAAATTCTTGATAAGGGAAACATTGGTTTAGCTAAAACCTTACAATCTCTGATAGCTTTTGGTTTTTTATGATGACAACACATTATTAATAACAACACGTGTTGTTACATGTTCATGTGTGTTACATGTTCATAACTTTCATGTTTATGATTACTTGAGAACATGTTTGTGTTGATTTTGTCAATGTATGAAAATTCACTAATATTCTACATGAGATATTATCTATGATTGCATAACATATGATTTGGAAAAGAAAAACCACATGCACTTTTGTTGAACTTATAATGTGTGGCAAAACAACAGTTTTAAGTTGACTTCATTATGAAGCAAGTCGATTAAAACTCGTGACTTTGCACACATTTTTTCAAACAATTCTGTGAGTATTTTTGCAAAGAAAGATTTTCAAAACTGCATTGAAGTGTTATGAAGTCGACTGTATGCGTAAGCTACTCGACTTAGTTAGTTATATTTTGAAATTTTGTTGATGCTTGTGATGTCTAACGACTATATTTTATATCTCTGACCAAGCATTAATTGTTAGTCAATTGTATTAAATGCGTAATCAATTAAGTTGGTCTGACTGCTACTAAACTATTATAATTGTCTGTGGTGAATCAACTTTATTAGTAGCATAGTCGACTTGAGGAACGTCAGTTTTGTGATAATCTATAAATAGACGCAAATTTGATTTCTACAAATAATTTTTGTGATTTAACGATTTCAATGATTCTTTTCAGATTTGTAGAACGTGCTAAAGCTCTAAGAACTCATCAAGAAAGATCAGTGTGTTCATTCTTTGGTGGTTGCTTGCAAAGCAAGTGTTTGTGCTCAAAGAAAGATTGATCATACTACACAGTGAGGTGTTTGGAACCTGATCAACTACTTCTCTCAATCTTGTGAAAATTTTGTTTGCCCTGTTGTGACTACAGGAAGAGAAAGTGAGGCGTTCTAGACTTTGAGGACTGTTCAAAGTAGTGAGGACTGCAGGAGAGGGGATATCTTGTTGTTGTCTTTGTTTTGTATATGCCTATATTTTGGTTAGAGGGTTAGAGAGGTGTTTTATATTTTGGCGTGGAGGTCTCTATAGAAACCTTGTTGTAAAAACCCTGATCATTATAGTGCATTTGCTTTCGGGTACAAGAAGGACATTGGATGTAGGCAGTTTGGCCGAACCAGTATCAAAACTGCGTTTGAATTTTCTATCCCTGAACTCTTTATTTTCAAAATCGACTTTACTTTTCACATAGTCAACTATTTTCGCTGCACTTGAATTATCTTTTTCCTTGGGTTTCAAGAAACTTTTGAAAGTTCTCTCTTTTACGAAAAAGATTTTACAAAGACTTTGATTTTTGTATTTCACCAATTCACCCCACTGTTGGTGTTGAAACTAAGCCATTCTATTTTCAACAGTTTGACACTTGGCTTTCTTCCACTCCATGCTTCATGTGATGTCATTCCATCGAACTTCGAATGTGGGCACTTGTTTTGCACATATATAGCACACTGCACAACCTCCGCCTAAAACTCTTTTGGCATATTTTTCCCTTTAAGAATGGTTTGAACCATATCAAGAATAGTCCTATTCTTCCTCTCCCTCACACCATTCTATTGTGGTGAATATGGAGCGGTAAGAAAACTTCTTATCTCATGCTCTTCACAATACCTTTTAAACTTTGCTGATGTGAATTCACCTTCAAACACCTTCAAACACCTTTCCTGCAAAATCTGCAACTCCAATTTAAACATCTGATTTTTCTTCATTCTTACCTTGGCTACAAGACGACCATTCTTCTCCTTCAAATATAATACTTGGTCCTTTATTAAAATTGAGTTATGTTTTTCCAACAACTGACCCACACTTAAAATATTATTCATCAGCTTAGGAACATAGTAAATGTCCTTAATCTCTCCAACTCTTCAATTCTTCTGCATATGCCGGATTGTTCCACGCCCCTTCACGGCCACCTTGGAGTCATCTCCGAAAGACACATGTGATTGGTTGCTCCAGTATCTATATACCATACCGAGTTGGTAGAAATCTCCTCAGACTTTGATTTCAAGCATGGTCCAACATCCCAATTCTCCACCTTTGACTTTGAGATCTTTGACGTCAACAAAATTCTCATCTCTTCTTCATCTTCTTCTTCTATAAGAAGGTTTCTCTCACTTTTCTTCTCGGCTCGACAAAATTTTTCAATGTGACCGAGCTTACCATAGTTGTAAGCACTTCATTGATCTACATTCATTTGCATAGGAACCATGTTTGCCACACTTAAAACACTCCACTTCTGATCGATCTCCTCGGTCTTTCCTTTGTCCTCGATCATGCCAATTTTGCTGACCGGTTTGCTCTTCATTGCCTCGACCACGTCCTCGTCCTCGGCCTCCCCGTCCTCTGCCTTCAGGACCTCCGCTCTTAGTATTCCGAGTTCCATTCGAGTCAAACTGTGCTTGTAGTGTTTGATCGTCGAGTTCCTTCCTTTTCTTTTTCTTCCTCAATTCATGGGCCTTTAATGACCCAACTAATTCCTCCATAGTGAGAGTTGATAAATCATTTATCTCTTCAATAGCGACCACGATACTTTCAAAATCATTCGTCTGATACCACTTTGTTAAAATAACCTCACGCACAAAAATATATTTTCTTTGTAAAATATGTGTTACTTCATTGATTAAGATAAAGGCTATTAAATAGTCAGTCACTTACAGAACGTCAAATAAAAATTAAAATCAGCCCCTGAACAGAAAAGCTAAAATATCTCTTTAATAATCAGACTTTTAAAACAATAGCTCTCCTACCTGGTTCCTATTGTAACCGAACTTAGAAAAATAAAAAAAACCACCTATTTTGTTGTAACGTTGGACAAAATAAACAAATAATTTTTTTTTAATTTAAGTTTATTTAACAAATTATGGAGGGAAATCCCTAAATCAGAGGAAACAGAGAATCTAATCGAGATGATGGCCAAAATGGAAATGAAGGACAAATGCAACAAACCAGGGAAGTTGATTTAACAATGTATTTATCAGCGGCAGTGTCATCTCAACATTGAAGAGAATTAAGGTTAGTTATCAGATCCTTGAGAAAATTTATTTTATATCATGATATTATTAATTATAATAGACTTTTTTGGTTATAAATGAATCCTTATAAACACTAAAATTGAGGCTTGGATTTGGATCACGAAAGATTTTTTACTCAGATTGGTGTAGCTTTATGCATTAAATCATTAGGATGTTAGCTTTTGCCGACTATCATATGTTGTCATTTTAGAGTATATAAAAATAACAACTACTGGTTCTATTTGTTTTTGGATTTACACCCATATCATTTGCTTAGCAGTTAGTTTGGGTAAAGCATGATGTCTTAGTTGTAAGGAAGTTTTAATCATGCTACTTTTCCGCTCTAACGTGGTATAGGCTATAGAGCGTTACCAACCTTGGCATGTGGCATCCCTAAACGCATTACTTTAAAACTTAGCTATTTAGAAATGTTTTTCCTGCAAGTATACAAATTTGGCAATCACTGATTCGCTTAGTTTTTATATGGAAAGAGAAAAACTTCACAAAGAAATATGAAAAAGGAATATGTTCATCCTCTCTTTGTTTGTTGGTCTTTGTATCTTCTTTCGAGAATTTGGTTTCGACTCTTTTACAATATTATATCTTTTAAGGACATGGGTGTTTTCTATCCAGTTTTTCTATTGGTTTTGTCTTCTGTTTGTTTACTTTGAAAAGAATTGGAACGCCTCAAGTATTCTTTTATTTTATATATTTTTTATTGCTGATAAAACAAATCTACTCAAAATATCCATTCTGAAAGTTTAGAAAAGTTCTTATTTCTATTAGAGTTAAATAGAAGAGAAACAAATGAAGAAAAACCAACAAATGAAAGGAGAGGAGAAAATTACAAGAGTGTGGAATGATTGTACAAGGAAGAGGTGGAAGAAACCAAAGGAGAATGAGAGAAAAGAAAGAGGCTGAGCAGAAAGTGACGGAAGGGAAAGGTAGGATAAAACTAAAATCAATAAAGACAATTTGAGCATTTTCTATACTAAATGAAGGTGCAGTTAGTAAATAGCGGTGCAAGACTTTTTCTTTCTCAATCTCTATAATTTTTAAAATGACCATGTAAGAGTGATTTTTGGATTATATGTTTTGGAATTTTTTTTAACAAACTTTTAATCATTTCTGGAATATGATTTTTGGAAAGAATTTTCAAATTTATGGATTTAAGATTTCTGAAACACTGAAATCTATTCTAGAACAAGTGTTTTAGAACAAAATTTCCTAACAAGTTTTTCATAACATATGTTGGTACCTTATGAAACAAGTTTTTTTTAAAAATAAAAAAACAAGATCTCTCTTTCTCCTTCTTTCTTAAAACCAAAGATATCATATGTGCACGGATGAGAGTTTAATTATAAATATAGGGGGTGCAGTTAGTAATAATATGGTGCAGGAAGAAAAATCTGAATATAATCAGAAGATAATGGAAATGGTGGCCCAGTTCCAAACCGAAAATAGTAAAAAAATAATATCAACTAGTGTTTTAGCTTTGTGTAATACAGGAGATACGTATTTATTTTTTATAGTTAAATTTATAATATTTTAAGCAAGTATAAATTAAATAATAAGTAAACATCGTAAATAATAAATATTTTAGAATATATAAGAGATATTTTATATTTATGGTAAATAAATTTATAATGTTACAAAACTAATTTAACGATTTGATATTTTATTATAAAATATTCAAAATACAAATTTAAAACTAAAGGTGGAAAAAATATCGTAATAACACTCAGTTAGAAAAGTAAAATATAGTAACAGTTATTAATATTTATTTTTTATTTTTATGTTAACATAATGTTAAAACAATTATTAATTACTATTATTATTACTCATTACTAAAAAGTTTAAAATAAATATTATAAGTAATTAATTATAATTTTGAATTTTTTAATATTTTTATTAATTATATATTTAAATGATTTTAGAATAATAATAAATTTATTATTATATTTATTTAATATTACTCATAAATTCAAAATGTTTTCTAGAGTTAAAAATAACTTCCAATATTTTTAAATTTTCATATATGATTTTTTAAATTGTAAAACATAAATTGAATATAATTTTAATATTACTTTTTTTTCTATCGGTAAATATATATATATATATATATATATATATATATATATATATTAAATGAGAACGTATAGAAAAAAATCCGAAGAGAGATTCAAAATATAAAAAATTAAAAAACTAAAAAACGAAAAGAACTATGAAAAGATTTAACTCTATATACAATTTAGTCTTATTATATTTTTGTTTCTCTAATTATATTTTTCAGACTTTTCTTTCAAAATTAGAGTCTTTGTTTGAGTTAGTCCTGCTATACTGTATTGCTATTTTATCTTTTCTGAGTGTATTTTTTAGTTCTTTAAAGTCATCCACCATGGCAGAAATGTGACAAAATAAATAATAAACAATAATAATATGATATATTTTTAGATTTATTTAATATAGAATATGTAGTGTGAGGGGGCAGTCGGTCGGGTGAAGAAGGATAAATAAGAGGGTAATCGCATAACACGGAGGATCGGGCAAGTCGGTGTATCGATCGAGCAAGTTGGCATATCGATCGGGCGAGACTGAAGATTTGGTGTGGCAGATGATTAATGGATTAGAGAGAGAATGTTATGGGCACGTTAGCAATGATTACGGTTGAGGAGCGCGAATCTTGTGGGATTATGGGTCAACAGTTACAGGTAGTTAATGCACATTACTTAAGTCTAATGCCTATAAATATAGGAGTATTAGTCAGGTAATTTACTTTTGGATCTGATTACACTTACACTGATTTCATTGTGACTTTGCTGACTTAAGAGTTGGAGTGCTAATGTGCAGGTCACAACCGATCGGTAGTAAGCATGAGAAAATTCTCTGAAAGATACGACAAGCATAGCTGGGATTGTTCGGTTTTGGTATCTTACATCCGAAACAAAATATAAGAATAAAATTATTATAAAAGTATAAAAATTTATATTTTTTGAAAAAAGTTAATAGTAAAAAAGATAGTATCAAATTAATGTAAAAAAAAGTTAGATTTATTAAAGAATATTTGTTTTTTTAAATAATACAATGAAGACATAATACACAAAGTTGCAATTTCCTTGATACAGTTAACTTTTTCATTGGAAGAAATTTAACAGATTCTATTATATTTGAATTTGAATGATGTTATTTTAAATGGTTTCACTCTTAATTTTTTATAAAAAAAAAAACAAATTTTGAGCATTTTAATTTTTTTAGTTTTATTTAAATATCAAATAATCGTTAATAATTAAAAAAATACAATATTTGGTTGATATTATTTGTTTTTGCCAAAGTTCGTCAACTTTTTAAAATGACATTTACAAAACCTTGATTAAATGACATTTAATTTGTATCATAATTTTTTATACTGATTAAAATTACTTTTATAATGTTTATGTTAGATAATTTCTTTTTGCTATTTTTTTTTATAACTATCAATTAAAAAAAAATTCTCAATCGATATAAGTAAAAAAAAATGTTGCAACTAATGTTTATTAAAAGAAAAATTCATTTAATATTAGAAAAAAAAGTCATAGCAAACTTTTAATATAAAATAACATTTATTAATAATCTATTTCACATAGTCAATAAAATAGCAGTCTATTGAACATTAATTTCTATCAATATCGATAAAAATATCAACTAACATTAACCAAAGAGTGATCCATCTTACTAATATTTCAGTATTAATAAAATCAAGAACGTTTGAACTAAAATGGAGATAATGAAGAAACATAAATTTGAAAACATTAATGTACAAAATTCATTTGGTAAATTCAAATTATCGACTGTTTTATCAATGATAAAAATCTGTTGATAAAAACGTTGTTGATAAATTTTATTAATGGATTTTTAAATGGAAAAATTCATCGGTAAATCTTTCAGTAGTTATTGACAGAAAAATTCGTCGATAATTATCAAAGAAAAAATCCGTCAATAAATACTACGATCTGGTTCATCTTCTTCCTTTCTTTTCTTCTTCTTCTTTCCCTTATTTTTCTCAATCCACAAAAATGAACACATTATAGACGAATGTTACATAGATTCATACAATTTTATGCACAAAATTTCTTCATTTCACTTTTATTCACTATCCCGCTTTGGTTTGTTACACAATGTGTGGTATAGTGGTAGTGCACGGCACGACGGTGATGCATGGCACGATGGTGGTAGGCTTGGACGTGCCCTTGCATGAAAGAGGAAGAACAAAACCATGAGATCCCTTGCATGTGTTAGAGAAGAAGAAGATAAAGTAAAAGATCCCAAGCTTGACGATGTATATGGTGACGAAGATGGCGGCTTGGCTCAATGAAGATGGAGGAACATCAAAAGAGCTTAAAGTTGCTGTAATCTAAGCTTAGATGGAAAAAATGGGAAAGATGAGGTGATGCCCTCTCGGGAGAGAAAAGAAGACGAAGGGAGTGATGAATAATTATTTTGTACTATTCACTTAACTTTTCGCATCAAATCTTATTAGTGAATTGTGTTTGATTCTTTATCATTGTCTCATTTTCACTAATTGGGCTTAATTTGATCAGTAATTCATATTGTTAATTAATTTGGATTATCTGAATCTAATTATTCTCATTATTAATTGCAGGACAATTTTGGAATTATGATTAGGAATTCAAGAGAGTTGTCACATCATTTAATTTCATTTTGTAATTTTAATTATTTTAGTTTTGGATAGATTTGCACCTTTGGACCCAATTTTAGGTCATATTTTGTAAGAAGCCCATATGGAAGGCATTTTTGTCTTTTGGGGTTTTAAAACCCCAAATCAGATTTTCATTTGTCTTCTTCCTCATTTGACTTTTTTCTTTTTAGGTTTCCTAGCATTGGGCATTTTACACCCCCTCCCCCGGTGGGGGTTTTAGGTTTGCTTTCGTTCTCATTTCTCTTGTATTGAATGAACTTCGTTTTCAATTGTAATTTGGATTTCATTTTCGTTACTTGCTTCCATTTTTCTCTAATGGGCTTTTTATTATTACCTTTGTTTAGGTAAGCTTAGGTGTTGTCATTTAAGGTGGGCTTATTCTTCTCATTCTTTGGATGAAATTAAAAAACTGACTCAAACTCTTCGCCTAGCGAATCATCTCGCCCAATGATAGTTATAAACTATTTCAAAATCTAAAAAAAATTTACAAATATTCTTAATTTCCTAAAAGTATTTTATATTTGTGTTTTAAGCCATGATATTCATGTCTTCATGTCCTCCTCAAGTTCTTCTTGTATTGAATCAAGAGATAGTTCTCTATCATACCCTTCTTCTTGGAGAAATTTTGTCGTCAAATTCATATCACTTGAAGATTCAAGAGATAGTCCTCTATCAAAATGTAAATGGAAATGAAATATACCATTGAGAAAAATAAACTACCAACAAATAGGGATGGCAAAATGGGCCATCCCATCCCGCTTTGGCCCTATCCGCCATTAGCTCGCCAAACATGGATCGAGTTGGCTGGCCCGCATCTTGAAAATGGTTTAAAATATGGAACCCTTCCTGCAATAGGCGGCTCACCCGTGTTTTCTTTTTGTAGTGTTTCACTTATAACTTGTGAAGATACCAAAATGCAACCTTTGTCACAAAGAAGAGGATGTTACACTTAATGTACAATGACACAATCAACACACAAGACAATAATTCAATGCCAAAACACCACAATAACATAATCAAAAAATCAATACAACATAAATCAATTAGAACAATCAGAAAATAAAATCTGGGAAATCAGGGAAAAATCAAAGGATTGCATAACAAATTTGTTTTTGTGGTTGCCGCCACTCTTAGAACCGTTGTCGTTGTTGGAACCAAAACTGCTTTCCCTTGTGTCATGCGTCTCCTTCCCCGATCTTGCAGGGTGGTTGATTTCACATGGTGGCTGTTACCACTCTTAGAAATCAGCACCGCTTTCCTTCGCGTTGTTGTTGTCGAAACTAGTGCATCTTCTGTCGATCTCACGTGGTGGTGGTCTGTGTGGACAATGCTTGCGTTTTCCGTGTGGTGGTGGTTACTCTTCGCAAGCGGTGGTCATGACTAGTTATAAGGGGTGCATTGTGAGTTTTCCCTATATCTATTAGTGTGTAAGTACAACCTAGTTCGACATAACATACAATTATATGACCCACAATCTTTATTTAGATTGACAAGTTGTTTGGTTGAACCTGACCTATTTTTTCACTCATACCAACAAAGGTCTTACGTTACTTTCCCTTGAAATAAAGATTATCAATTGGTCCTAACCCAACAAAGTTTATGAGATGACATGTTTTAAAGATACTCGAGATTTATGGTTCAAGCATCCAAGAGAAGCTAATAGTATTCACAAAGATCAATTATCTTCATTTATTGATTACCATGTAAGGTCTGATAATAATTAAGGTAGCTTTATCAAATGTTTATTACTTATAATTAAATTTTGAACTTTTATTTTAATGGAATAAATATATTTATGGTCCTAAAATTTGAGGTGAAATTGAAAATTGTTCATATTTCAAATTTTGATATAGTTTGGTTCTAAACTTTAATTTATATATATAATTTTCCTAATTTAGCTTTTAACGTTGTTGAGTTAAAAGAAATATATTTCTTTTTAATATTTCGAGATTAAAATGTATCAAACAAAAATAAATTTCAATTTCACGTCTAAATCCTATTTTAATTAATAACTTTATTATTTCATATTACGAAATAGAAATATTGAAGTTAGAAAAAGAAAACAATTTCACTTATTAATGGTGCACGACTTTTGTCTGCAAAACATGTGATCGTAGTAAATATATTTTACTTTATTGTTGAGTTTAATAAAAATACGTGTTCTTTATATGGTCATGTGTATAAGAAAGTAAATCTTAGATGTGTTGTGTGGTGTGAGAAATTATAAATTGTGACTTTCAAAAAAGGATAATTGGGTTTACGTTAATGAGGAGACAGATCTATCGCGACAAGTTCATATTTTTTTGTTTGAATTATACATACAGTGTCCTTTGTTATTTCTTTTCATTAATTAATGATTTGGCCATTACAAACAACATGGAACTTAATATGATAGATGAAATTATCATATATACAAATAATATATTTTTGTATTTGTCCATGCAATTGATAGAAAAAAATATACTTTTATTTAAAACTTGTTTGATGCTTTCGTTGAACTAACAACAATTAGCAAAATTGCATTAAATTGAATAAATTGGTAAGTACCATCACGATTTACGCGCTTGATAAAATTATAAGTTGAGTTATGCTAACAAATTGTGTACTATTCGAGTTTCTTTTAATATATATTATCAAACAACTTTAATTGATTTTTTTTTTATAGGAAGATGATTGGAGTAATGAGTGACAATATTGATTGTACTAAAATTTTAGCCGGTGATCGTATTTATATAGTGTTGAGAAATGATCATCCTAGACATTCATGATGTCTCACAGTGTTACATTTAGAGGATGCATTTTCTCAAATTTTGATTATGTTGGAAGTTGTCAATCGAAAATGGAAGCTACTAGTGTGAAAGAAAAGAGAAAAGTTAATAACTTTTGACAAAATGTCAAATCATGAAAAAAGTGACGTGCATACATACATCCCAACGAAAGAAAGACATTCTTCTTTGAATAAGAGCAAATAATATAGTTGCAAAACTTCAAATTTTATGTGCTAAATAAAATTATATTGTAAAATACTTTAATAGAGTTTAATATCTTATCCATATTGTTATCATAGTTAACATGATATAATTTTTACTTCATTAATGAAGAAAGTATACTAGATGTATAATATAACAAAGAGGATCTCCATTATATAATAATTTTCATAGCATTTCACATTATATTTTCTTAGATACAAAGGGTTGAAATTGATATTATATATATATATATATATAGACTTAGTAAAGTCATTTAATAGGATTGTACAATTTTATCCTTTTCCACCCATAAAATACCATGTTTATGAATATTACTAAATATTGTAAAACTGTAATATTACTTCAAAGAATTCATTCTGAAAATGCAGTAAACTTTTTGTTTTTAAGTATTGAAATTGCAGTCTGTGGAAAAGAGAAAAAAAAAAAAAGAATTTGTAAAGTGTTATTAGTACTTTGACCTACGGAATTGGTGTCCTGGAAGGGAATTGTCCTCCTAAAGGTTTTAATGAAGGAAATGTGGTTTTATTTCTAATGAGACACTCTCTTTTGCAGTTCAGTCCTGCCTTACATGTCCCCAACACTTGCTTATTCTCACTGCCACACTCTTAAAAAACAATAGAATGACAGATATTGTGAATGAGAAAAAGAGAGGAAATCTAAGGTAACTTCAATTTAGCCCCTTACCCCATAGACAACACATGTGCTACTTTACTTTCTAACTTTCCAATCCTTCATCATTTCCCACAAAACTAACATATACCAAAACTGGACCCTCCTTTCTCCTCACCAACTCAACCTTCCTCTCCTTCCCTACTTCAATTTCAGTACATTATACCCATCATTATATATTCATTAGACTAGTTGAATGCTACCACAAAATTTCATCTAGTTGAAAAGAATCACATACCACATCATTCAAAATATTAACTACTTTCGCTAGGTCCTCAGAACAAAAAAAAAGGTCCCTTTTACACTCTAATTATGATTATTTAGTGTTTTAATTCAGTTTCCAATGTGAGTTTTTTTTTTTTTTTATAGTGAATAATCTGTGTATATCTCTTATCTAGCTTGAAAGTGTATTGTATAATGAACCTCTGAGATCAACTAGCTTAAGCTTTTGGGCATAAAAGAAATGAAAAAAGAAGGTAGTAGTTGAAGGGTGACTCATTGCATGACATGAAAGAGAAGCAGGACGGTGGCAGTGCATGCATGATGATCTCATTTCAGCTAGGGCAAAAGCTAGAGACAAAGAACAAAAAGATGGGATGATGCGTCTATATATCTGATATATCCTTATCCCATCACCTTCACATTTTGTGGTTTTCATTTAGACACTTGCAGGAAAGTAAAACTTCAAGATTAAGTGGAAAAAACCACGTCAAAACAAAAGAATATATCAAGTTGCAGGTCTTGTCATGACATAAAACAATTTCACAACCCTTGAATCTTTTAAATCTGTTAATTCAGTGAGAAACATAAATAAATGTTAATCATGCATAGGAAATGAGGTTGGTACAATGCTGGCTGGCTGCTGTTGAAGATCTTGGTAGGGGCCCACAAAAAATATGTAGCATTGGAACCAATTGGAGTGGTTTGTGGCTACACAAGGGACAGGGACCCTTCTTATTTGGGTTTGACCAAGATGAAGATGGAGCACAAAAAGTGAATGGTATAGTGCACATGCAGTTGCAGTTATAGCAGGGCAGCACCCCAATTAGGGAGGGTGGGTGTACCCCACAGGCACCAAGGGACCATCCAAGTTTCAAGTTAAAACATGTCTATTTGACCTCATGCTATTATTATTTTCTTCATTTATATGATTTTTTTATTCTTCAAGCAACAATCAAAGGACACTAGACAGCTTGATTGGTCATCCACGTGATCCAATCAGCGGTTTAGAAGTTCTAGGTCATTCTTACAGCTGCACCACCACCTACACATCTCACCCTCAAATCTCTTCTTCCTCTAGATCTGTATATACAACTCTTTCTTCTTTATTATATATTAGATTGATATTGCATTATGCAGACATAATCTTAGTTATATAGTATTAGCTTGATTTATCTTTTTATATCAGTGTTTTGTATTCTCAGTTCAAGTGTGTGCAATATATTTCTTTTCTCTCCAGCATGGTAATATATAAACATGATATAAGTTACTGCTTCGAGCATGGTAATTTTTACATGTTTGTTTAATAATTTTTATCTTTGGGTATAGAAAAGTTGTTCACTTTGGTATAAAGTTCTACCATGAGAGAAATGTAATTAAATAATGGTTTATCTCGTAGAAGACAAAATACTTAGAAATTCACATGAGAAAGAAGAAAAGAGTGCAGAAAGAAACCAAATTGAAAAGGCTTTGATATGATGCATGGTGTTTTTCTTCTGATCACAATTCGCTAAAACCAAATGAGATGAGTTTGCACGATCATAGTGTTTTAACTTTACACCCAGGTTTTGAAAAGGAGGGTAAGCATTAAGAATCTCCCATCCTTAATTTATTTCTTTGTTATTATTATAATAAATTTGATTTCCAATGTTTTAATCATAAATACCTTTTTCTACCGAAACAGTTTCATATTTTCAGCAAAAATAAGATAAAATTTCTAAAAGTGTAAATGAAGAAAAATCCTACTTTGAGTATTTTATTGAAAGGCATAAAAAAAAGTAGCACTTGAAACTTGATTATACATTGTTAGTGAAGTTAATGGTATCATCTTTTCAGTTGATTGCCCTAAAGGCATTGAAGTGGAGAATTACATAACAACAACTTACTAGTGTCTTGAACTTGGTCTTATAAGAAATTTTAACATAAATAAGTAGAGTAAATAAAAAATATTGTCACATAAAAAATCAAATTAAAATAATGCGAAAGGATTTAATTTGGAGTTGAAGACAGTGATATTAAATATTGAATTTGTTTGTGATAAATTTGGAAGGTGATTGTTTTGTTTTGTTGATTCCAATTGGACAGACCCAATGACCCATCTTGGTGCCTACAAATAAAATCTCTTTTAGATTGTAGACCCACCCCAAACCCACCTCATTGCAACAAAATTCATATTTTATCATTAACCTTTTCTAAGTATCCCATGGTTCTAAACACAAGCCACCAACATGATTCTCCATAATTACTACATTATTTATTTCTTAACTATAATAATAAACTTTGATTCTTTATTATCTACATATGTATATATTTAAAAGTGTTCTAATTTAAGTTTAGAGTGTAGTAATTTTAGAAACCAATATTGTGATAATTAAAAGATACTGTTTAGCATGTTCAGATATTTGGATTGGTTTATACAAACTGGTCACTCAATTTTATGAAAAAATTCTATAATTTTGTTGTTAAATTCAATTCAGAAGACACATATTTTATCCTATTAGTATAACTAGATTATATATTTAAAAACATTCCAAAAATTTGTTATTTTAATTTTTTATTTATTTTTTAAAATAGAATATAATTTTGTAATATTTAAATAATTTATTGTTTTAAAATATACTTTTAGTTAATGAAATAATGGAATGCAAGAAATAATAATTCTATTATTATTAGTTCTACTCAATAGTTTATTTAATAGAATAATAAGATAGATTGAACAGTAATTAATTATGGTAATGTTGATATTATTATTTAAGAACTATTAAATAGGAAATTCTGTTAAATTTTAATAGACTAGATTTCACCCGCAGAGAGGAAAATCTAATTCAATCTATTTATTGGAAATAGTCAACATGTAGAAACATTTATTAAAAGTAATTCTTAATTTAAAAAATAAAAGAAAACTTAGTCAACTGTGAAGTTTACACATATTTACTTAAAGTCAAACATACTTTTTAAGAATGCCTTTAAGTTTAAACTTTGCAGATGCAGTGGTGTGGATTAATTCTTGCTCTTGGAACATTGTCATTAATATCAGAATAAAAAACTGGTTTTTAATTTGATGGGAACAATGACAGTGGAAGAAAGATGAAAGTAACTAAACAATGTGATAATGGGAGCTGTAAAAATGGCGACAGCCACGTTGTTTCATCGTCATCACCCATCACACTCTCACTCTCAAGGTTCTTACTTGAGCAAGAATAGCAAACACAAAAAACATCACCATCTTTATCGTCATGATCTCAAACAACAACAACAACAACAACTCTTCGCAGAGTCCATGACACTCTTCCCAACCCAACCCAACCATGCAAAATCTCCCTACCCTTTCTCTCATTCTCTTGTTCTGGTGTGCCACTGCACATGGGTTCGGCGCCATGGGGCCAATATCTGCTTCATTCGCAAAAGACGAGGTTTTCTGCGCCATTGATGCTAGCGGGAAGCAAGACGTCATTTGTTGGGGGAACAACGCCACGTCACCGTCCCTGCCCTCCGTTACGAACGCCGTTCCTTCTATGTCAGCACTCTCTGGCGGGGAAGGCTTCCTCTGCGGCATTTTAGCGAACACCTCGCAAGCGTTCTGCTGGGGTGCTGTGACGAAACCTAGCTCAGATCTCGTCCTCGTGCCGCCGGCGTACCGGAACACTGCTTATTCCCACATCTCCGCTGGCAAGAGCCACGTGTGCGCCGTTCGAGGATCCTACTACGCCGATCACGATTCGGGCTCCGTGGATTGCTGGGAAATCACGACGACCGCAAACAAAACGTTGACAGCGAAACAGAGTGACTTGTATTTCAACCAAGCCGTGATGAATCTAGAGGTGAAGAGGGTTGTTTCCGGGGATGGGTTCACCTGTGGCGAGGTCAGAGACGGTGGACTCATATGTTGGGGACCTAACTCTGGAGGGATAAGAGTTTCCAATGTTTCCGAGAGTTTCGCGGTTTTAGCGGCTGGTCGGAGGGCCGTGTGCGGTGTTTTCAACGTGTCCGGCCAGTTGAAATGCTGGGGCGACCCAAGTTCGTTTTTGGATCCTCCACTTGATTCGGTTCGGCTGGTGTCTCTAACTGCTGGGGCTAACCATTTCTGCGGCATTAGAATGGATAACCATGAAGTGGAGTGTTGGGGAGATTTGAACTCTTCGGTGATTCCTCGAGGGAACGGTTTCATGGCACTTGCTTCTTCGGATTTAACCACGTGTGGGATCAGGGAAGATGATCTTCTTCTGGATTGTTGGATGGTGAATGCTTTGAAACCCGATTTTGATCCTCCTTTGGAGCTTTCGAGCCCTGGACTGTGCAGGGCTAGTTCCTGTGGGGTCGGTGAGTTTGCTTTCAATGCGAGTATGCTTAACGAGGTAGCTTTGACTAGCCTCTGTGTTAGAGAGGATTTGAGGATTTGTTCACCTTGTGGCTCAAATTGTTCTAAAGGGTTCTTCTTGTCAAGTTCATGTACTAAAAATTCTGACAGAGTCTGCACTTCTTGTTCTCTTTGTCAGAACAGCTCTTGTTTTAGTGCCTGTGGACTTCATTCCCCATCGGGTCTGCATATGCATTGGCACTGGCATCATTTGCGTAAATGGATGGTTATAGTTGGGTGCTCAGTGTTGGGGGTTTTGACAATTTTGCTTTGTGGGTGTCTCTTTTCGGTCAGAAAGAGGACAAAGAAACAATCCAAGTCTGGCATAGGGAAACCAGAGCAAGAGGATGACCATGTCAATGTTGCTCTTCAATCAACACCTTCTGTTAATTCTTGTCCCGGGGCTCCCCAGGTTTTCAGGCTTTCTGAACTGAAGGATGCCACCAATGGGTTCATGGAGTTTAATGAACTTGGGAGAGGAAGTTATGGGTTTGTGTACAAAGCCATGTTGGCAGATGGGAGAGTGGTTGCTGTTAAAAGAGCAAATGCTGCTACCATAATCCACACCAATAATCGTAATTTTGAAATGGAACTAGAAATTCTCTGCAAAATTCGCCATGGTAATATCGTTAATCTGTTGGGGTACTGCGCGGAGATGGGGGAGAGGTTGCTTGTTTACGAGTATATGCCTCATGGAACGCTTTATGATCACCTCCATGGTGGTCTTTCTCCGCTTAATTGGAGCCTCAGGTTGAAGATAGCGATGCAAGCTGCGAAGGGGCTTGAGTATCTTCACAAGGAACTTGTGCCTCCAATTGTGCATAAGGATCTAAAAAGTTCGAACATTCTTTTGGATTCGGAGTGGGGGGCAAGGATTTCGGACTTTGGACTTCTTGCTTCGAGTGACAAAGATCTGAATGGAGACTTAGAAAGCGATGTTTACGATTTTGGGATTGTGATACTAGAGATTCTGAGTGGAAGAAAGGCTTATGACAGGGATTACACTCCACCCAACATGGTCGAGTGGGCAGTGCCTTTGATTAAACAAGGGAAGGCTGCTGCTATAATTGATAGGTATGTGGCTCTTCCAAGAAACGTTGAACCTTTGCTTAAGCTTGCTGATATAGCAGAACTTGCAGTGAGAGAGAATCCAAGTGAACGACCACCTATGTCAGACATAGCATCTTGGTTGGAGCAAATTGTGAAGGACGGATTGATCTTATAGCATTAGCCACTGCCCTGTGAGAAATTTGTTTTTGAGTTTTGATCCATCCACAGTATCTTTCATAAGATTATGTGAGTAATTCCCTTTTGCCAATGTAAATTGTTTTTGAGTTTGTTGTAGATCGCCTATCTCTTTTGTAGTTCTTTGAGTTTTCTTTTCCTAATCTTCACGAAGTGAAGGACATGGCATTATTTCATCATACACGATTGTTTTTCTCTGTACATGCTAATGTGAAATGTTTTTTACTTCTCATATAAGCCTAAGACCATCTCAACCATTACAACAGTGAGAAAATGGTAGTCTCAATGGGAATTATTTTGGTCAGGCATTAGTGATGCAATGAATGTGAAAAGCAGCAGCCTTGTTCTTTCTCGAAACCAGCACACAATGTTCATTTAGCAACAAGGAATTGTAATTTCGTTACACTTCCAGCAGAATATGTTTTGTTGGTGAATTAAGAAATTGAAGAATGGTTAACTTGTATGACCATGCTTAGCACCAAATTTTATTACACTCTGTTACATCGAAGTCGCGTACCCTGTTACAGTCCTACAACTGCATCCAACTATAGAGTCCAGCTACAATTTGATCACAGCTGAAATATATAACAGCACTGATATTCATGATTTGAATTCAATGCTTTCTGTAGTTAAGTGTGCTTACTCATAAATTTAATTCTTTTATCATGAAGTCATTGCATACCAAAATTCCATATTGACGAATGCATGGAAAGGGAAAATCTTTTTCAAAAGATTAGTTTATGTTTATTAGAGAATAAATTTCTTTGTGTGTAATGAAATTATATTTGTTTGTTATTTTTGTAAATTTTAAGCCTGATGTTGTTTACAAAAACTTTATTTGGTTGTAATGTAGAATAGGATTGCTTCATTGTAATTTTAGAATAGCTTTGTTTGGTTGTAATTTGTAATAAAGATGACAAGACCATTTAAGCGCCCCACTCAAGGGAACGTAAGATGAAATACACAGGAGGAAAACATGACAAAGGGATTAGGCCCTATCACAAGAATTAGAAACGGAAAATCCAATTTAGTGATAAATTTTAATTTTTCTTCATTTGGAATTCAAAATTGGAGGGAATTGTATGAAAATTCTAGGTTTTTTTCAAGTTTAGCAATCTTGGACATGCATTAGCCAATAAAAAGGAGTCTTTGTGTATTTGTTTCCCAACATTGATTGGATAAGAAATTCTTCTTGAGAATTGTGAAAAAAAATTCTTGAGAATACGGTTTTATTAGCTCTTTGTAAAATCTTATCTCGAGTTTTGAGAGAAAGTGGTGACTTTTTCTTTCATTCATCTCGAGTCATGCACAAGTGATGTAATTCTCCACTTTTTTCCTACTTCATTTAATATTTTTCTCTTTTAAAATATCATTTCTAATTTCATCTACAATATAATAAAAAAAATTGTTAACTAATAATATTGAAATACAAAATAATAAATAATTAAATTAAATTAGATAGATTGGTGAGCCAATCTAACTCACAATAAGTTCAACCAGATAAGTTGGATTCTAAGTGGGTCTGGTTGAAAATTGATCTGTATAATAAAATTATATTTTTTTCAAATCCAACCCGACTCGAACTTGTGGTGGACCAAGTTGACCCGCGGGTTTTAACCCATTTTGACAGCGAATAAAATAAAATAAAAAATGTTTATTGCACATAACCTCAAAATTCAATATGAAATTACAAGATAATCAACAACAAAAGATTAGTCTTCCAAGTGGAAGACCGCCCTAGAGATAAAGTGGTATGGTGGTGAATGGATCATGTGATTTTGAAATGTGGAAGTTGTAGTGGAGCTCACATTTTATAGCAGTTCTAGACGGACTATGTTGGCCACATTAATCACATTGAAGATCCAAAGTACTACTTTGGTTGCAGATCTTGAAATCATGTCCAAAATTGGTTTTGTTGCATATTTCTATGTAGAGATTTTATGTGGATTTTCTATAGAAATTTAAGGGGTTAGAGATTGTTAGGAACAAGACAATAAAAGAGGAAAGAGAGAAATAAACGACATAAGAATTTAACATGGTTTAGCGTATAAATGCCTATGTTCACGACTACACTAGGGAGAATATTTATATTTTGGTGTGTCTCTCAAGCTTTACAAAGGGTTGTTTATATAGCTAAATAGAGAATAACATCTCATAATATTAAGCGATGTAGGACTAAATCGAGCTCCATAATGCTAACAGAGATAAGATTTAAGTTTGTAATATACAATATCTCAAATCTTATATCCGAGGTTATCTCATGTCAAAATGTCCCTTGAACTTCGCACATAATAACAACATAAAAATAACTTTTATCTCATAGAAAACAACTCAACATCTGGTACAAATGTGTCATTCAACACATCAAACGATAGTATAGACAAAGGTCATTTAGACAATGCATATCAAATCAATGCCACCGTGTGATACATACTAGATGATATCATCAAATGAGTCCATTAAATGAGTTCATTAGATAATACATTTATCATTCGAGTCTGACGCAACACATACTAGATTATACAAGTATCAAACAATATATTAGGTGTGATTCTTGCTAAGCATAGATTAAATGCCTCTAATATTCTTATCTCTTATCTTGAATGATCTTTTATAGTCTTCGAACTTACTTAAGATTAAACTCAGGATCTTAACTTCTCTTTGTTACTAGATTATCTCCAATTCAATCTTGTTTTCATCATCTATAGGGTCATTAGATGATTCATAACGTATTATCCATAAATGACTTATGAGCTTGATTTCACTTCAGTTACTCAATGCACATATTAGAATTCTCAAGAATAATCTATGTAGTTATGTAACATTCTTAAAACTCATTGCATAGATGATTAATCAAGTCATCTAGACAAATTGCATAGACTAGATTCTATAATTAGGCTCTTCTTATTAGAGTATATAGTTCTTATCGTTTGCTTAGAACACTATTTTTTTTTTAAAAAAACTTATTTTAGCATATATTGTCATTTGAAGCTCATTTTATCCTTTTTTAGAGAAATCCTAGTTGAAACAATAGATTTAAACACAACTATTTTTCAATAAAACTAAGATTAAATGATGTATAAATACAAAAATGCATTCATCACTATACCATAAAATGGAAAAGAAAAAAGATAGAAAAACCATGGGAACACGTCATACAAAAACATGAATACTCAAAAAATATTATTATTACTCAACATAACAAAAACAACAAATCTTCCTCTACAATTTTTATAGAAAAAATTGCAAACTCTCTCATGACACATAACTATTTATGTTTATATAACTTACTATTTTCCCCTTCTTCATATTACTCAACGTGAAATTTTTGTTAATACTCATATGAGAACCAAGCATACCCATGTAAGAAGAGAACAAATAAATTCTCAACAAAACGTAGAGCACATAGAGCTTAAACCTAATGTGGAAAAAAAAAATTCAAAATAATAATTTGAGATATAACAAAATACTTTTAAAATTCTAACTTGTTATCAATCCTAAGATTAGCTAATTTGTCTATATAGCCTTCTAAATAAACATGTGAAAACTTGAATTCTATCTTATCATAGATCTTTAAACATCTTTTTCATGTCCCTCTAATACACCAAGAAACCAACCAAACAAAATAAAGAAAAATGTTTGACATAAGTTGAGTCACATTCAAGTCTAAACCATATATAAAACTTAAAAAAAAAAAAAAATCATACTTATGTTTCACCAAATGGTAGACTCAACTACCTCCAACATATAATCGGGAACAAGAACTCCAAATAATGAACTTTTTATTTTTTGTTATACTAAAAGTATGTATGAAAAAAGTTTATCCAAATATGTTTTTACATATTCGACTTTCTATATGGTGAGAAAAATAAAATAAAGATAAATGATATTTTAACATATGAAAATGTTGATATCAATTAAAATATCTATATTCAATTGACATAAAAAAAATTCTATATAGTTTTTAAAAGATTTTGTTAGAAAATAATTTTTTTATAAACAATTCAAAACCAAATTTCATCCTTCAAAACAATTCATTTCTAGATCAGAGATTAAGCGGTTCATCTACCAATATGAGATACCTTAATTTTTTTTTTCTTGAAATTGAAGTAATTTTAATTTTAAGAATTATATATTTTATTGATAACAATAATTATGCACATTGTAAATAGTATAGAGAGAATATTTAACTTTTTTATGCAATGTAATCCTAGGATTATGAATTTCTTTTTTATGCCCTTCTATACAATATCATTATTTAAAGTTAAGATAATATAATATCTTTTCAGTCCATTCTTATTCGATGTTCTTAATTTTATGTATTAGAATAAAAAATTTAAATAATTTCACATAAAAAAGTGGTTCAAATGACTTTCAACTAAAAATGCAAATTAATTTAATATGTATACAATATTATCACAGAAATAATAATCATTCATTAATATCATTTTAATCAAAATATGCTCTTATAAATCAATCATAATTAATTCATTAAATTTAAAGTCTATAACAATTCTTGTTTTCCTCTTTTAAGGTAAGGAAATATAGTGAATTAGAAATGAAAATACATAAAAAATATTTTATTGAAGAGACTGATAACGGTTCAAAAATCGTTATTTTTATACTTAATTTTGATATCAAATGCACCTTGTTGACTCAAACTTGCTTTGACTCATGATTTTTCTTTAGTTTTGTGAATAAAAGAGTTGATGACATATTTTATGATTTTATCAATAAATTCCCTTGATTTTGTAGGTTTTTGGAATGATTTGAAAGAAGGGTTGAAGTATCAAGGGTTGCAGTGCAGAAAAGTCAAATAAAATGCAGAAAAGTCAACCAGTCAACCAGAAAAGTCAACCAATCAACCAGTAAAGTCAACTAGTCAACTAGAAAAGTCAACCAGTTGACCAGAATGTTAACCACAACGCTGAGCGGCAGTTTTGGGCGCTGAGCGCCAGTACCACAGGATGCTGAGCGCCATTTTTGAGCGCTGAGCGTTGGGGACGTGGGCTTGGACCTGTTTTCTTTTATTTTTATGCCCTATTTATAGGCCAGAACGTCTTAGGGTTTGTATCTTTTGATGGCTTAGGCATAGAAACACACTTTTCACCCCTTTGGGGGTAGATTTGGAGATGGTGACAACTCTCCTTTTCTTCTTTTTAGGGTTTCTATCTCTTTCATTCCATTATTCACCTAGTTTCTCCATGACGATGGAGAACTAACCTTATTTGTTGCTGGGGAAAGATGTAACCTCTAAACTCTCTTATATTGAAATTCGTATTTTATTCATATGCTTGTATTATCAATTGTTGGGTTTCTTATCTATGATTAATGCTCTTATCGTTTAACTCATTCGGTAAGAAGATATTTGCCTTTGTCGATACAGAGACGTACGGGAAAGTCATAAACTGATAGGAATTCCCTTGATTAAGCAATACTGCCTAGAGATAGGGGTAGGACGATCAATTGTATTTTCTTCTGTAATATATTGCATTGCTAATTACTTAGGGAGACTAGAGAATGTAAACTAGTAATTAGTGGTAGGCTCTTTTCGTCGAGAGATCGGGTTTAGAGTAGGCTAAGAAAGTTTGCATGACAATTGATAATAAAGCGAATTTAATAAGAAAAGTAGATATATGAGAGTGATTGGGTGAAATCTGAACCCTAGCAACAAACCCGTCTCATATTATCAACATCATCCATCCACTTTTGTGTTTAACCTCAATTGATCAAATTGCATTCATGTTTATTTTTCCGTACTTTATATTCAAAAACCCCAAAATATTGTACTTATAGTCTTGATTGGTTAAGCAAAAGCACAACAGTTTAGTGCCATGAGTCTCTTGGGAAAACGATACTTGGACTTACCATTTTATTATTACTTGATACGATCTGGTACACTTGCCAGGGGATTAAAAGAGACCTATCTTCTTCTGAAGAGAGAAAAACCCATGTTCAAGTTGGGAAATCACCTCTTAAGCTATCAATTATACTACTTAAGTAGACCAACATTGCTCAAGCGATATTAATTCAAAAGGAGAGAAAATTACTTCAATCTTTGTTCATCTGAATGTCCACATTTTGTCTTAGCAGCTAACTGTAATTAAATAATTAACACTGACTCTCTTTATTCAAGCATCACGTTGTCACTTGATCAACATGATTGATGCACAAGCCAAGTTTCAAAATATCATTCCAAAGTTGGCTCATTCAACTCTCAAACCATTTCAAAAAATAGCTTCATCAAAGAGGACTATCTTTTGAGTGACTATGACAACACTTGAAGGACAATGCTGGATGGAATCAATGATTGTACACAATTTAAGTGTCAGCTTAGCACTTAAGAGAAAATTATCAAAAACTAGCAAAATAAAAATGTTCCTATAAGTTAAAATCATCACTCATCAAAAATTTTCAAGTTCTAATAAGTTTAAAAAATTAAAGAACAACTAAACTAATATAAACCAAAACTTAATTAAAAAATATTTAATTTAATTTAATTTGACTACACCAAACAATTAGGAATAATAAAAAGAATTAAGCCAGGCTAGTTCCATAAAAAAAGATAAGTCAGTAGAGCATTTTCAACTTGGGAGCTCGAACTAACCTAACCTGTCAAGCTCGGCTAGTCAATCGGACCAGCCCGCCGGCATGACTTGATTAAAAAAATTAAAACCCAACAGTTTGGTTGATGTTTGATATAACTCAACTGAGGTTTGATATAACTCGACCGAGGTCTGAGACAATTCGGTTAAGGTCTGATATATAGTTCGATTGAGGTTTGATATAACTTGTCCAAGGTTTAATATAGCTTGGCCGAGGTATGATACAATTTGGTCGACGTCTGATACAACTCGGCCGAGATCTGAAATAGCCTTTTAGCCTATCATCAACCCAACATCCCATCATCAGTTTGTTTTCATGTTAAAAAAAAAAAAAATTCATCATGTTCCCTTGTGATACTAGACTTTGATGCAGAAAAGATACAACTCGACCGAGATCTGAAATAACCCTTTTAGCCCTTCATCAACCCAACATCCCATCATTTGTTCGTTTTCATGTTAAAAAAACAAATCATCTTGTTCCCTTGTGATACTAGACTTTCAATGCAGAAAAAGAAAAGAAAACAGGTAGGCCAACTTGCAACCTAATAGTGGAACAGATCAAATTGAAAAATTCAACCCCTTTTTAATGGATAGGTCAACCGAACACAACCTGTTTTTGACGAGTCAATGTCGAGCTAGGTTTAAACGGGCCGAATTGACCCATTTTATTATCCCTACAAACAACCAAATAAACCCAAATGTGGTACACAATTAAAATCACATCTTTATCTAATTTCAATTCAAAAGAAACTCAATCAATCCAAAATAGCATTACATTCCAATATATGTAATTCAAAATTCAAGTAAATAGATACACGAATATCATCTACAGTAACTAAAGGTTTCTGAGAGGTTGATAAAACTTCCAAAATATCAACCTTAATTAGAATTTTAATTGATATATCTTAATTAAGGTAAATAAAACTTGGTCAGGTGATTGTTTATTGTACCCTATCATTTCGTTTCTGAACCCTCTCATTTCCAGAATTTATTTTCTAGAATACAATAAATATTTTTGAATTTTTTTTTGCTGAAAACCAATCATCCGTCCTTTTATGGAAAAGATTTTTTGAAAGCTTTTTATGGGTGGGAGGAGAAATTTGATGGGTGCAGGAAGTAATTGCATTACTATCCACCATGTTACTTCAACTATACATGCTAGTCTTAACTACAAATGGAGGGTTTCTCCCTGCACCCCTCCAATTTCTCCATGCACCTCCCCAAAATTTTCTATTTTCTATTTTACTAAAATGGACTTTGGTAAAAATGATTTTACTTTTACCTTTTAACATTTACTTCTTTTTTTTAAAACTTAATCCCCTTTCTGTCTTACTGCACCATCGCAGCACCATACTCCCCTAGTTACACATTGATATTTTTTCTCCTTATCTCTTTCTCTTGCTCCCACCCCCACCTCCACACTTTTAATTTTCTCTCCTCCACTCTTTCTCTTTCCTCACTTCATCTCTTCTTCAAGTTCAGAGGCTCTCTTTCAGTCTCTCTGTTCTTCTATTCTTGGGTTTGGTTCTCATTCATTTGGTCTTCAAATCAAGGTTGATTCATCTTTTCATTTCAGTGTTTTGATGCTTTAATTTACTAATTTAATGTTGGTAGTGTTTGATGTTGGGTTTCTGGTTTGGATGTATATTTATTTGTTTATGACATTTATCGTGTGCTGTTGTGCGGGTATGTTGTTGTGCGGTTGTGAGGGTGGTTATTTTATAGCAGAGATCGAAAAAGGCCTCAATGGATATGGTTCAACGGATTTCCAATCGTTTGAAGGGCCGCAATGTATTTCTCATATCCGTAAAACCTTCCACTTTTACTTTCTTTTTAAAAATTATTAATTAATTTCTTTTGTAAATTTATTTATTTAGACTTTATAAATATTTGGTTTAATAGTCTATTTTGTCCACAATTTTGGTGAATAATGTCAATTCAGTCCCTCGTCTTAAAAGTGTGTGAAATGAGTCCTCATTTAATAAATTTTGCGTCAACATCGTCCTTTCCATTAAATACGCATATATCTTTCTCTCTATTCTGTTCCTCTGAATTGCTCTAAACACAACAACTTTTTCTATTTTTTAAACACATTTTAAATTTAAAAATCTAATCTTGTTTTTTTTTTTGTTTCTCTCGACTCCCTTTTTCTTTTCTTCTCATGCAGAACCACATTTTATTCTTTCACTTTTACACTTTAAAACCTAGGGTGAAAGATTTTTAAACCCTATGCAATGGCTTTTGGTTCATTGGAATGGGTCGAAGAAACAGGAAGGCACGTTGGTCGAAGTCCCCTAGTGCTTGTACCACCAACTTTGTCTTTAACCCCTAAATTGGGATTTAACTTCATCTTCTATTTCACTTATCAATATCCTTTTTTCCTACTTATCTTAATCTACTCTTCTCTTCAATCTTTACGTTCTAATGATATCAACATATCATTGATTAACCTTGTTAGCTGGTTATTATCCTACTCTACAATGCTTTCATCAAACCTTTTTTTTGGTTCCTTACACTTAAGTGTTTCCGAACTAATCTCTATACACCAAATTATACTCAATTCCTTGTAAGTAGATTCTTAGTTTATGTAAGAAATCAGAATAAAGTCATATGAAGTACTTGTATGAGTGATGATGTATATGAACCTAGCATCATATATTATTATTGTATATACAACTTATATACAGAATACTTGAGTTTCAAACTCAACCAATTACAACACCCAATTAAAGCCCTATTGGTCCATACCAGTAGATTTCAGCACCGCATGGCCAATTGGGAGAAATTCAAAGTTTACCCTGCCATTCATTATTTACTACAAAACTTTTTGAAGAGAACTTGAGCAACAAGACATCATGTTCTCTTTGTAGACGACGATGTTTCAAAATAAGTAGGTCTTGGAGTAGAGGGGCAACATATAGACTGAAGCAATTCTTCCACACACAACACCTTAAATTTAGGACGTGTGTTGGGAGCAACTACGAAGATGACCCTTATTTTTGAGGGCCTAATATATTTCCCATCATTTTTTTAACTTAAAAGTGCTGTGGAACCAATTATTATGACATTTATATAGAATTCCATGGGCAAGGAACCATATTTAGTAAAACTCGTGGTGCAGAAATAGTAGTGCTAGCAAAGGAAAAATAAGTGAGTACTTCAGGCTGAAGTTATGCACAGGAGGGTCAACTATGAAGATGACACTCATTTTGGAGTGTCTAATATATTTCTCATAATTATTTCAACTTAAACGTGGGGTAGAACAAATTATTATGCCATTTATATAGAATTCCATGGGCAAGTAACAATATTTAGTAAAACTCATTATGCAAAAAAAGCAATGGAAACAAAGGCAAAATAAGTCGGTACTTCAGGTAAAGGTTTTGCACAGGAAGGTCAACTAGGAAGATGACACTCATTTTGGAGTGCCTAATTTATTTCTCATAATTTTTCAACTTAAAAGTGATGTGGAACCAATTATTATGCTATTTATGTAGAATTCCATTGACAAGGAACCATAATTAGTAAAAATAGTGGTGCAAAAAAAGCAGTGGAAACAAAGGCAAAATAAGTGGGTACTTCAGGCTAAAGTTTTTCGCAAGAGGGTCAACTAGGAAGATGACGCTTATTCTCGAGTGCAAAATATATTTCTCATCATTTTTTCAACTTAAAAGTGATCTGAAACCAATTATTATGCCATTTATATAGAATTCCATGGGCAAGTACCCATGTTTATAAAAACTCATTGTGCAAAAAAAGCAGTGGTAACAAAGGCAAAAAAAGTGGGTACTTCAGGTAAAGGTTTTGTACAAGAAGATCAACTAGGAAGATGACACTCATTTTGGAGTGCGTAATATATTTCCTATCATTTTTTCAACTTAAAAGTGATGTGGAACCAATTACTATGCCATTTATGTAGAATTCCAAGGATAAGGAACCATATTTAGTAAAACTCATGGTGTAGAAAAAAAAAGTGGTAGCAAAGGACAAATAATTGGGTACTTCAGGCTAAAGTTTTTCACAAGAGGGTCAACTAGGAAGATAACGCTCATTCTGGAGTGCCTAATATATTGCTCATCATTTTTTCAACGTAAAACTGATCTGAAACCAATTATTATGCCATTTATATAGAATTCCATGGGCTAGGAACCATATTTAGTAAAACTCATGGTGAATAAAAAGCAGTTGTAGTAAAAGTAAAATAAATGAGTACTTCAGGCTAAAGTTTTGCACATGAGGGTCAACTACGAAGATTACAGTCATTATGGAGTTCCTAATAAAATTCGTATCATTTTTTCAACTTAAAAGTGATGTGGTACCAATTATTATGCCATTTATATAGAATTCCATGGATAAGGAACCATATTTAGTAAGACTCATGGTGCAAAAATAGCAGGGCTAGCAAAGACAAAATAAGTGGGTACTTCAGGCTGAAGTTATGCACCGGAAGGTCAACTATGAAGATGACACTCATTTTTGAGTGCCTAATTTATTTCTAATAATTATTTCAACTTAAAAGTGGTGTAGAACCAATTATTATGCCATTTATATAGAATTCCATGGGCAAGTATCCATATTTAGAAAAACTCATTGTGCAAAAAAAGTAGTGGTAACAAAGGCATAATAAGTGGGTACTTCAGGTAAAGGTTTTGTACAAGAAGATCAACTAGGAAGATGACACTCATTTTGGAGTGCCTAATTTATTTGTCAACATGTTTTCAACTTAAAAGTGATCGGAAACCAATTATTATGCCATTTATATAGAATTCCACGGGCAAGTAACCATATTTAGTAAAACTCATTGTGCAAAAAAAGCAATGGAAACAAAGGCAAAATAAGTCGGTACTTCAGGTAAAGGTTTTGCACAGGAAGGTCAACTAGGAAGATGACACTCATTTTGGAGTGCCTAATTTATTTCTCATAATTTTTCAACTTAAAAGTGATGTGGAACCAATTATTATGCCATTTATGTAGAATTCCATTGATAAGGAACCATATTTAGTAAAAATCGTGGTGCAGAAAAAGCAGTGGAAACAAAGGCAAAATAAGTGGGTACTTCAGGCTAAAGTTTTTCACAAGAGGGTCAACTAGGAAGATGACACTTATTCTCGAGTGCAAAATATATTTCTCATCATTTTTTGAACTTAAAAGTGATCTGAAACCAATTATTATGACATTTATATAGAATTCCATGGGCAAGAAACCATATTTAGTAAAACTCATTGTGCAAAAAAAGTAGTGGAAACAAAGGCAAAATAAGTTGGTACTTCAGGTAAAAGATTTGCTTAGGAAGGTCAAATAGGAAGATGACACTCATTTTGGAGTGCCTAATTTATTTCTCATCATTTTTTCAACTTAAAAGTGATATGAAACCAATTATTATGCTATTTATATAGAATTCCATGGGCAAGGAACCATATTTAGTAAAACTCATGGTGAATAAAAAGTAGTTGTAGCACAAGAAAAATAAATGAGTACTTCAGGCTAAAGTTTGGCACATGAGGGTCAACTATGAAGATTACAGTCATTTTGGAGTGCCTAATATATTTCCTATCATTTTTTCAACTTAAAAGTGATGTGGAACCAATTACTATGCCATTTATGTAGAATTCCATGGACAAGGAACCATATTTAGTAACACTCATGGTGCAGAAAAAGAAGTTGTAGCAAAGGCAAAATAATTGGGTACTTTAGGCTAAAGTTTTTCACAAGAGGGTCAACTAGGAAGATTACACTCATTCTGGAGTGCCTAATATATTTCTCATCATTTTTTCAATGTAAAACTGATCTGAAACCAATTATTATTCCATTTATATAGAATTCCATGGGCTAGGAACCATATTTAGTAAAACTCATGGTGAATAAAAAGCAGTTGTAGTAAAAGCAAAATAAATGAGTACTTTAGGCTAAAGTTTATCACATGAGGGTCAACTTCGAAGATTACAGTAATATGGAGTGCCTAATATATTTCCTATCATTGTTTCAACTTAAAAGTGATGTGGAACCAATTATTATGCCATTTATATAGAATTCCATGGATAAGGAACCATATTTAGTAAGACTCATGGTGAAAAAATAGCAGCGCTAGCAAAGGCAAAATAAGTGGGTACTTCATGCTGAAGTTATGCACCACAAGGTCAACTATGAAGATGACACTCATTTTTGAGTGCGTAATTTATTTCTCATAATTATTTCAACTTAAAAGTGGTGTAGAACGAATTATTATGCCATTTATATAGAATTCCATGGGCAAGTACCCATGTTTATAAAAACTCATTGTGCAAAAAAAGCAGTGGTAACAAAGGCAAAATAAGTGGGTACTTCAGGTAAAGGTTTTGTACAAGAAGATCAACTAGGAAGATGACACTCATTTTGGAGTGCCTAATTTATTTCTCAACATTTTTTCAACTTAAAAGTGATCTGAAACCAATTATTATGCAATTTATATAGAATTCCACGGGCAATTAACCATATTTAGTAAAACTCATTGCGCAAAAAAAGTAATGGAAAAAAGGAAAAATAAGTCGGTACTTCAGGTAAAGGTTTTGCATAGGAAGGTCAACTAGGAAGATGACACTCATTTTGGAGTGCCTAATTTATTTCTCATAATTTTTCAACTTAAAAGTGATGTGGAACCAATTATTATGCCATTTATGTAGAATTGCATTGATAAGGAACCATATTTAGTAAAAATTGTGGTGCAGAAAAAGCAGTGGAAACAAAGGCAAAATAAGTGGGTACTTCAGGCTAAAGTTTTTCACATGAGGGTCAACTAGGAAGATGACACTTATTGTCGAGTGCAAAATATATTTCTCATCATTTTTTGAACTTAAAAGTGATCTGAAACCAATTATTATGACATTTATATAGAATTCCATGGGAAAGAAACCATATTTAGTAAAACTCATTGTGCAAAAAAAGTAGTGGAAACAAAGGCAAAATAAGTTGGTACTTCAGGTAAAAGATTTGCATAGGAAGGTCAAACAGGAAGATGACACTCATTTTGGAGTGCCTAATTTATTTCTCATCATTTTTTCAACTTAAAAGTGATATGAAACCAATTATTATGCTATTTATATAGAATTCCATGGGCAAGGAACCATATTTAGTAAAACTCATGGTGAATAAAAAGTAGTTGTAGCAAAAGAAAAATAAATGAGTACTTCAGGCTAAAGTTTGGCACATGAGGGTCAACTACGAAGATTACAGTCATTTTGGAGTGCCTAATATATTTCCTATCATTTTTTCAACTTAAAAGTGATGTGGAACCAATTACTATGCCATTTATGTAGAATTCCATGGACAAGGAACCATATTTAGTAACACTCATGGTGCAGAAAAAGAAGTTGTAGCAAAGGCAAAATAATTGGGTACTTTAGGCTAAAGTTTTTCACAAGAGGGTCAACTAGGAAGATTACACTCATTCTGGAGTGCCTAATATATTTCTCATCATTTTTTCAATGTAAAACTGATCTGAAACTAATTATTATGCCATTTATATAGATTCCATGGGCTAGGAACCATATTTAGTAAAACTCATGGTGAATAAAAAGCAGTAGTAGTAAAAGCAAAATAAATGAGTACTTTAGGCTAAAGTTTATCACATGAGGGTCAACTACGAAGATTACAGTCATTATGGAGTGCCTAATATATTTCCTATCATTGTTTCAACTTAAAAGTGATGTGGAACCAATTATTATGCCATTTATGTAGAATTCCATTGATAAGGAACCATATTTAGTAAAAATCGTGGTGCAGAAAAAGCAGTGGAAACAAAGGCAAAATAAGTGGGTACTTCAGGCTAAAGTTTTTCACAAGAGGGTCAACTAGGAAGATGACACTCATTTTTTAGTGCGTAATTTATTTCTCATAATTATTTCAACTTAAAAGTGGTGTAGAACCAATTATTATGCCATTTATATAGAATTCCATGGGCAAGTACCCATGTTTATAAAAACTCATTGTGCAAAAAAAGCAGTGGTAACAAAGGCAAAATAAGTGGGTACTTCAGGTAAAGGTTTTGTACAAGAAGATCAACTAGGAAGATGACACTCATTTTGGAGTGCCTAATTTATTTCTCAACATTTTTTCAACTTAAAAGTGATCTGAAACCAATTATTATGCAATTTATATAGAATTCCACGGGCAATTAACCATATTTAGTAAAACTCATTGTGCAAAAAAAGCAATGGAAAAAAGGAAAAATAAGTCGGTACTTCAGGTAAAGGTTTTGCATAGGAAGGTCAACTAGGAAGATGACACTCATTTTGGAGTGCCTAATTTATTTCTCCTAATTTTTCAACTTAAAAGTGATGTGGAACTAATTATTATGCCATTTATGTAGAATTCCATTGACAAGGAACCATATTTAGTAAAAATCGTGGTGGAGAAAAAGCAGTGGAAACAAAGGCAAAATAAGTGGCTACTTCAGGCTAAAGTTTTTCACAACAGGGTCAACTAGGAAGATGACACTTATTCTCGAGTGCAAAATATATTTCTCATCATTTTTTCAACTTAAAAGTGATCTGAAAGCAATTATTATGACATTTATATAGAATTCCATGGGCAAGAAACCATATTTAGTAAAACTCATTGTGCAAAAAAAGCAGTGGAAACAAAGGCAAAATAAGTCGGTACTTCAGGTAAAAGATTTGCATAGGAAGGTCAACTAGGAAGATGACACTCATTTTGGAGTGCCTAATTTATTTTTCATCATTTTTTCAACTTAAAAGTGATCTGAAACCAATTATTATGATATTTATATAGAATTCCATGGGCAAGGAACAATATTTAGTTAAACTCATGGTGAATAAAATGTAGTTGTAGCAAAAGAAAAATAAATGAGTACTTTAGGCTAAAGTTTTGCACATGAGGGTCAACTACGAAGATGACAGTCATTTTGGAGTGCCTAATATATTTCCTATTATTTTTTCAACTTAAAAGTGATATGGAACCAATTACAATGCCATTTATGTAGAATTCCATAGACAAGGAACCATATTTAGTAAAACTCACGGTGTAGAAAAATAGGTGGTAGCAAAGGAAAAATAATTGGGTACTTCAGGCTAAAGTTTTTCACAAGAGGGTCAACTAGGAAGATAACACTCATTCTGGAGTGCCTAATATATTTCTCATCATTTTTTCAATGTAAAATTGATATGAAAACAATTATTATGCCATTTATATAGAATTCCATGGGCTAGGAACCATATTTAGTAAAACTCATGGTGAATAAAATGCAGTTGTAGTAAAAGAAAAATAAATGAGTACTTTAGGCTAAAGTTTTGCACATTAGGGTCAACTACGAAGATTACAGTCATTATGGAGTGCCTAATATATTTCCTATCATTTTTTCAACTTAAAAGTGATGTGGAAGCAATTATTATGCCATTTATATAGAATTCCATGGATAAGGAACCATATTTAGTAAAACTCATGGTGCAAAAATAGCAAGGCTAGCAAAGGCAAAATAAGTGGGTACTTCAGGCTGAAGTTATGCACCGGAAGGTCAACTATGAAGATGACACTCATTTTTTAGTGCCTAATCTCATAACTATTTCAACTTAAAAGTGGTGTAGAACCAATTATTATGCCATTTATATAGAATTCAATGGGCAAGTTTCCATATTTAGAAAAACTCATTGTGCAAAAAAATCAGTGGTAATAAAGGCAAAAAAAGTGGGTACTTCAGGTAAAAGTTTTGTACAGGAACATCAACTAGGAAGATGACACACATTTTGGAGTGCCTAATTTATTTCTCAACATTTCTTCAACTTAAAAGTGATCTGAAACCAATTCTTATGCCATTTATGTGGAATTCCATGGGCAAGGAACCATATTTAGTAAAACTCATGGTGAATAAAAAACTGTTGTAGCAAAAGCAAAATAAATGGGTACTTCAGGCTAAAGTTTTGCACATGAGGGTCAACTACGAAGATGACACTCATTTTGGAGTGCCTAATATATTTCCCATCATTTTTTCAACTTAAAAGTGATGTAGAATCAATTATTATGCCATTAATATAGAATTCCATGGGCAACGAACCATATTTAGTAAAACTCATGGTGAATAAAAAGCAGTTGTTCCAAAGGAAAAATAAGTGGATACTTGAGGGTAAAGTTTTGTACATGAGGGTCAGCTACGAAGATGACACTCATTTTGGCGTGCCTAATATATTTCCCATCATTTTTTGAACTTAAAAGTGATGTGGAACCAATTATTATGCCATTTTGTATAGAATTCAATGGGCAAGGAACCATATTTAGTAAAACTCATGGTGCAGAAATAACAGTGCTAGAAAAGGCAAAATAAGTGGGTACTTCAGGCTGAAGTTATGCACAGGAAAGTCAACTATGAACATGAAAGTCAGTTTGGAGTGTGTAATATATTTCTCATAATTATTTCAACTTAAACGTGGTGTAGAACCAATTATTATGCCATTTATATAGAATTCCAAGGGCAAGTAACCATATTTAGTAAAACTCATTGTGCAAAAAAAGCAATGGAAACAAAGGCAAAATAATTCGGTACTTCAGGTAAAGGTTTTGCAGAGAAAGGTCAACTAGGAAGATGACACTCATTTTGGAGTGCCTAATTTATTTCTCATAATTTTTCAACTTAAAAGTGATGTGAAAGCAATTATTAGGCCATTTATGTAGAATTACATTGACAAGGAACCATATTTAGTAAAACTCATGGTGCAGAAAAAGCAGTGGAGACAAAGGCAAAATAAGTGGGTACTTCAGGCTAAAGTTTTTCATAAGAGGGTCAACTAGGAAGATGACACTCATTCTCGAGTGCAAAATATATTTCTCATCATTTTTTCAACTTAAAAGTGATCTGAAACCAATTATTATGCCATTTATATAGAATTCCATGGGCAAGTACCCATGTTTATAAAAACTCATTGTGCAAAAAAAGCAGTGGTAACAAAGGAAAAAAAAGTGGGTACTTCAGGTAAAGGTTTTGTACAAGAAGATCAACTTGGAAGATGACACTCATTTTGGAGTGCCTAATTTATTTCTCAACATTTTTTCAACTTAAAAGTGATCTGAAACATATTATTATGCCATTTATATAGAATTCCATGGGCAAGGAACCATATTTAGTAAAACTCATGGTGAATAAAAAGTTGTTGTAGCAAAAGCAAAACAAATGAGTACTTCAGGCTAAAGTTTTGCACATGAGGGTCAACTACGAAGATGACAGTCATTTTGGAGTGCCTAATATATTTCCTATCATTTTTTCAACTTAAAAGTGATGTGGAACCAATTATTATACCATTTATGTAGAATTCCATGGACAAGGAACCATACTTATTAAAACTCATGGTGCAGAAAAAGAAGTGGTAGCAAAGGCAAAATAAGTGGGTACTTCAGGTTAAAGTTTTTCGCAAGAGGGTGAACTACGAAGATAACACTCACTTTGGAGTGCCTAATATATTTCTCATCATTTTTTCAATGTAAAACTAATCTGAAACCAATTATTAAGCCATTTATATAGAATTCCATGTGCAAGGAAACATATTTAGTAAAACTCATGGTGAATAAAAATCTTTTGTAGCAAAGGCAAATAAATGGGTACTGCAGGCTAAAGTTTTGCACATGAGGGTCAACTACGAAGATGACACTCATTTTGGAGTGCGTAATATATTTCCCATCATTTTTTCAACTTAAAAGTGATGTAGAACCAATTATAATTCCATTTATATAGAAATTTATGGGCAAGGAACCATATTTAGTTACACTCATGGTGAATAAGAAGCAGTTGTAGCAAAGGCAAAATAAGTGGGTTCTTGAGGCTAAAGTTTTGTACATGAGGGTTAACTATGAAGATGTCACTCATTTTGGAGTGCCTAATATATTTCCCATCATTTTTTCAACTTAAAAGTGATGTGGAACCAATTATTATGCCATTTATATAGAATTCCATGGGCAATGAACCATATTTAGTAAAACTCATGGTGAATAAAAATAATTGTAGCAAAAGCAAAATAAATGAGTACTTTAGGCTAATGTTTCGCACATGAGGGTTAACTATGAAGATGACAGTCATTTTGGAGTGCCTAATATATTTCCTATCATTTTTTCAACTTAAAAGTGATGTGGAACCAATTATTATGCCATTTATGTAGAATTCCATGGACAAGGAACCATATTTATTAAAACTCATGGTGCAGAAAAAGAAGTGGTAGCAAAGGCAAAATAAGTGGGTACTTCAGGCTAAAGTTTTTCAAAAGAGGCTCAACTAGGAAGCTAACACTCATTTTGGAGTGCCTAATATATTTCTCATCATTTTTTCAATATAAAACTGATCTGAAACCAATTATTATGCCATTTATATAGAATTCCATGGCCAAGGAATCATATTTAGTAAAACTAATGGTGAATAAAAAACTATTGTAGAAAAAGCAAAATAAATGGGTACTTCATGCTAAAGTTTTGCACATGAGGGTCAACTACGACGATGACACTCATTTTGGAGTGCGTAATATATTTCCCATCATTTTTTCAACTTAAAAGTGATGTAGAACCAATTATTATGCCATTTATATAGAATTCTATGGGCAAGGAACCATATTTAGTAAAACTCATGGTGAATAAAAAGCAGTTATAGCAAAGGCAAAATAAGTGGGTACTTGAGGTTAAAGTTTCGTATATAAGGGTCAACTACGAAGATGACACTCATTTTGGAGTGCCTAATATATTTCCAATCATTTTTTCAACTTAAAAGTGATGTGGAACCAATTATTATGCCATTTATATAGAATTCCATGGGCAAGGAACCATATTTAGTAAAACTCGTGTTGCATAAATAGTAGTGCTAGCAAAGGAAAAATAAGTGGGTACTTCAGGCTGAAGTTATGCAAATGAGGGTCAAGTATGAAGATGACACTCATTTTGGAGTGTCTAATATATTTCTCATAATTATTTCAACTTAAACTGGTGTAGAACTAATTATTATGCCATTTATATAGAATTCCGTGGGCTAGTAACCATATTTAGTAAAACTCATTGTGCAAAAAAAGGAATGGAAACAAAGGCAAAATAAGTCGGTACTTCAGGTAAAGGTTTTGCACAGGAAGGTCAACTAGGATGATGACACTCATTTTGGAGTTCCAAATTTATTTCTCATAATTTTTTAACTTAAAAGTGATGTGGAACAAATTAATATGCCATTTATGTAGAATTCCATCGGCAAGGAACCATTTTTAGTAAAACTCGTGGTGTAGAAAAAGAAGTGGAAACAAAGGCAAAATAAGTGGGTACTTCAGGCTAAAGTTTTTCAGAAGAGGGTCAACTAAGAAGATGACACTCATTCTGGAGTGAAAAATATATTTCTCATCATTTTGTCAACTTAAAAGTGATATGAAACCAATTACTATGCCATTTATATAGAATTCCATGGGCAAGGAACCATATTTAGTAAAACGCATTATGCAAAAAAGCAGTGGAAACAAAGGGAAAATAAGTCGGTACTTCAGGTAAAAGATTTGCATAGGAAGGTCAACTAGGAAGATAACACTTATTTTGGAGTGCCTAATTTATTTCTCATCATTTTTTCAACTTAAAAGTGATCTGAAACCAATTATTATGCCATTTATATAGAATTCCATGGGCAAGGAACCATATTTAGTAAAACTCATGGTGAATAAAAAGTAGTTGTAGCAAAAGCAAAATAAATGAGTACTTCAGGCTAAAGTTTTTCACATAAGGGTCAACTACGAAGATGACAGTCATTTTGGAGTGCCTAATAAATTTTCTATCATTTTTTCAACTTAAAAGTGATGTGGAACCAATTATTATGCCATTTATGTAGAATTCCATGGACAAGTAACCATATTTATTAAAACTCATGGTGCAGAAAAAGAAGTTGCGGCAAAGGAAAAATAATTGGGTACTTCAGGCTAAAGTTTTTCGCAAGAGGGTCAACTAGGAAGATAATAGTCATTTTGGAGTGCCTAATATATTTCTCATCATTTTTTCAATGTAAAACTGATCTGAAACAAATTATTATGCCATTTATATAGAATTCCATGGGCAAGTAACCATATTTAGTAAAACTCATTGTGCAAAAAAAGCAATGGAAACAAAGGCAAAATAAGGAAAAACAAACTCATTCTGCATAGGAAGGTCAACTAGGAAGATAACACTCATTTTGCTGTGCCTAATTTAAATCTCATCATTTTTTCAACTTAAAAGTGATGTGGAACCAATTATTATGCCATTTATGTAGAATTCCATGGACAAGTAACCATATTTATTAAAACTCATGGTGCAGAAAAAGAAGTTGCGGCAAAGGAAAAATAAGTGGGTACTTCAGGCTAAAGTTTTTCGCAAGAGGGTCAACTAGGAAGATAATAGTCATTTTGGAGTGCCTAATATATTTCTCATCATTTTTTCAATGTAAAACTCATCTGAAACAAATTATTATGCCATTTATATAGAATTCCATGGGCAAGTAACCATATTTAGTAAAACTCATTGTGCAAAAAAAGCAATGGAAACAAAGGCAAAATAAGGCAAAACAAACTCATTCTGCTTAGGAAGGTCAACTAGGAAGATAACACTCATTTTGCTGTGCCTAATTTAAATCTCATCATTTTTTCAACTTAAAAGTGATGTGGAACCAATTATTATGCCATTTATGTAGAATTCCATGGACAAGGAACCATATTAAGTAAAACTCATGGTGCAGAAAAAGAAGTGGTAGCAAAGGCAAAATAAGTGGGTACTTCAGGCAAAAGTTTTTCACAAGAGGGTCAACTAGGAAGATAACACTCATTCTGGAGTGCCTAATATATTTCTCATTATTTTTTCAACGTAAAACTGATATGAAATCAATTATTATGCCATTTATATAGATTTCCATGGGCAAGGAACCATATGTAGTAAAAGTCATGGTGAATAAAAAGCAGTTGTAGTAAAAGTAAAATAAATGGGTACTTCATGCTAAAGTTTTGCACATGAGGGTCAACTACGATGATGACACTCATTTTGGAGTGCCTAATATATTTCCCATCATTTTTTCAACTAAAAAGTGATGTGGAACTAATTATTATGCCATTCATATCGAATTACATGGCCAAGGAACCATTTTTTGTAAAACTCATGGTGAATAAAAAGGAGTTGTACAAAGGCAAAATAAGTGGCTACTTTAGGCTAAAGTTTTGCAAAAGAGGGTCAACTACGAAAATGATACTCATTTTAGAGTGCCTAATTTATTTCTCATCAGTTTTTCAACTTAAAAGTGATGTGGAACCAATTATTATGCCATTTATGTAGAATTCCATGGACAAGGAACCATATTTAGTAACACTCATGGTCTAGAAAAAATAGTGTTAGCAAAGGCAAAATAAGTGGGTACTTTAGGATAAAGTTTTGTACAAGAGGGTCAACTACGAAGATGACACTCATTTTGGAGTGCTTAATTTATTTCTCATCATTTTTTCAACTTAAAAGTGACGTGGAACCTATTATTTTGCCATTTATATAGAATTCCATGGGCAAGGAACTATATTTAGTAAAACTCATGGTGTAGAAAAAGGAGTGGCAGTAAAGGAAAAATAAGTGGGTACTTAACTCTAAACGTTTTCACAAGAGGGTCAACTAGGAAGATGACAATCATTCTCGAGTGCCTAATATATTTCTCATCATTTTTTCAACTTAAAAGTGATCTGGAACCAATTATTATGCCATTTATATAGAATTCCATGAGCAAGGAACCATATTCAGTAAAACTCATGGTGAATAAAAAGCAGTTGTAGCAAAGGCAAAATAAGTGGGTTCTTTAGGCTAAAGGTTTGCACATGAGGGTCAACTACGAAGATGACTGATGGGTGTCGCACCCCATGAAAATTTAATGTGCATGAAGAATGTAGTATAGACGAGGAAGTGACTCCTAGGTAGTTTCTCAACGACCAAATGTGGTTCAGGAATTAGGTCTAACACATACTAGGGGGGGTTTGTGAATGCAGATAAACAAAATTAAAATACGGATCAAACAAAAATGCAAACACAGATGTAAACAGAAAATTCAAACAGAATTGTAAAAATGGAATCAAATACAGAATAAAAACGGTTTGTCATTAACTCAATCACTATGCTTCCAATCATAGATTAACGACAAGTACACACTACTCTAATCCAAATCCAACACGAATCAACCAACTAAGCGAAGGCTAGTTCGGTCTTCAGTATTGCATACTAAGCGAATGCAATGCATAAATTTAATCAATCATGCACCATACAGTCTAATCAACTAAGCGAAGATTAAACACCGATTAGGCAACTAAGCGTATACCTAATCGCAGGCACACGACATATTAAATATTGAGCTAAATCAGAGTAGCAGTATGACAGTTAAAGTGCAAGAGTCTCATGAATAAACTACTCTAGCCTCTAATCTAGCACAACTAATCGACTAAGCGATGACTAATCATGCTATCATAATCACGAACTAAGCGAACGCAATACATCTATTCCATCTGAAGTGTTCTATACAGATTGATCAACTAAGGGAAGATACAATCACCAACTGGGCAACTAAGCGTATACCCGTTGCGAGAACACAGTCAGATGTCACAGAATGCCAGCAGAGCAGAATAAAGATAAAGACAGTCTGGGAATCTCAAAGAAGTAATGTAATTTTATTAACAACCAACCAACTAACTTAAGCTAACATCACAATTAAATTATCACTACCAAACAGACTAGATAACATTAAAGTAAATGAAAATACTAAACCTAACACTGCAGTAGACAAATATCTAGAAAAACATGAAAACCGAACGATTCTTCACAAGGCCGAACGATTCTATCCACAAGGCCAAACTGTTGTAACACAAATGTGCCAGAAACCGAACGGTTCTATTCATAAGACCGAACGGTCCTGATAAGGAAACCCAGCTACAATTTAAGCAGAAAAGGGAACAAGTTAAAACATAAGAAAGCCGAACGAATTAAAAGCAAGACCGAATGGAAATGAGAATGTAAAAACTGGATAAGTCAATGTAGAAGAAAGTCGAACGGTCTCTAACAGTGAACGCTGTTAGAGACCGAACGGTGTTATTAGAATACTGAACGGTACTTTCAGTAAATGCAAAAACAGTAAACTTGCAGAATTCAAAACACAGTGCAGCGGAAACGAAATTACAGAAATAAAATGCTGGAACAGTAAACGCGCAGAATGCAGAAAACGTAAATGCAGCTAAATGTAAATGCACCAAATGAACTTAAACACGAAATGAACAGTAACTCGCATAACAGTAAAACGCACCAGCAAAAATAGCAGCAGATGAACAGTAAAAATGCAGCACTGAAGAAGATAGTGAACAATAACGGTGTACAGTAAAATGAAAAAATCGTAAATGAACCAGAGACTTGTGTGCAACAACAAATTCAACCATGGAATTGTAAAGAAAGTGAGTTCAATACATTAAAAGAAAAGAAAGCAAGACCTAAAAACCTCCCTTAAGGGGGAGGAAAAAGAAGAAGCTCCCCAAGAAAGAAAAGGCAAGTGGCGGCTGAGGCTCACCAGAGAAATTTGATTTTAGGGTTTTATACCACCCAAAAGACCAAAATGCCCTCCTAATGGGCCTAACCTAAATGTAGACCAACAAATGGGCCCAAAGTCACAAAGTCTGACCGAATTAAAATATAAAATGAAATTGAGCTACACTATTGACGTGGCCACCCTCATGAAGTCCCAAAATGTGCTTCCAACACTGCTGTTGAGCTTCTTTGGTCACCTCAGCTAACCGTTCAGTCGGAGGTTAGTTCACTGGTGCGCAGTGCAGTCTTAATCAGACCGTTTGGTTAAGCATCCTTAGACAACAGTTGCTTGCCGTTCGGTCTCAGTTCATTCGGTTAAGCAACTCTACAGGTTTGCTCTGACCATTCGCTGCAAAACTTTCACAGACCATTCGGTTTGAATTGCTCGGTCATTTGGTGCAAGCTCACAGACCGCTCTGTCAAGGCTCACATGCAGCTTCCAAGACTGTTTGGTCTTAGTCATCAACTGGCCGTTCGGTTCAGTAATGCTTTACAGGCTCAGGAACTGGTGATCGGTGCAAATTTCATCAAGACCGTTCAACACATAACTAATCAGACCGTTCAATCCATAATTGGCCATCTTCAATGGACTCTTTCTCAACCTTTCAACAGTGATTGTCCTGCACAAAATAATTGAAATAATTAAGCCCAAATAATTCAAATTAATCCAAATGAGAATTAGTCTTGAAATTCAGCCCAAATAGTGAAAATGAGATAAAAATGGAGAATTAAACACATTTCACTAATACAATATGGTACGAAAAGCTAAGTGAATACTACAAAATAATGACTCATCAAAATAGACCACACTTAGTCTTTTGCACTCCTGGGCAAAATCAAGACGCAGAATAAGGAATAATTCTAAACACATCAAGAGTGTGACACAACATCTGGACATAGAAACAAAAACTCACAGGGACAGAAACAAAATTACATAGTTCTCAAGAAATCTGGACAAAGAAAGGAATAGATAATATCTGACACAAAATCAAAGAAAGCAGATACTCATGAAATCATCCAAGCAATTCCAAGCATGGCAAAATGATCAGTCAGCTCAAGAGGTGAATCAAAAGTAACAAAACCTCACAGATGCACACTATCAGTGTTTCTCTCAAGTGTCTAAGGTTAAAAATGTCATCTCAATTCACTCAAGAAAGCAAACACAAACAGACTTGGCAAGCCTCTAATATCAACACCCAAAAATATATGCATGTTCAAATCAAAAGGTCTTTTTATGGTTGTAATGGGGCCAAGGACAAGGGAGGATAAAATATGGATGAGAAGTTACAAAGCAAAAGAAATAAAGGAGCAATGGGGAACAAGTGAAAACACAGTCAAATCACACCCAAAACCTCTAATTCAATCCTCTTCTTGACTCCATTATTCACATAAATTTTTTTATTTTTCTCATTTTTTCCATTTTTTTTTATTTTTCTCATCTTGTCTCTTTTTCTTTTTCTCTTTTCTTTTCATAACACAACTGTAAAAGACAAGATGCACATATACATACAAAAACAAAACAAGAAGAGAAACCAATTAGCCAATTCATCAGAATCCCCAAGGAGACCACACTTGTTCCCAAAACACTTCCAAAGCTCCAAAATTCCCTAAGGTTAAGGTAATCATGGTTTTTCACTTAAGGGTAATTAATGAGCTTGAAAACAAAGAACAGGGAAAAGTATAGGCTCAAAGGGGTTATCAAAGGCTCAAAATAGGGTAGGCTCATTTGGCTAGAGAGGCTCAAGAACAAAATTGCCTTTATCACTTCCAAACATGCATATCAATCAAGAACTATCAACAAGAGTCAAGCCAAGGCATATGTGCAAGCAATCAAGAGACATATTACACACAAGAAAGAATATCAAGTGGCTCAAATCTCACACAGGGTAATTGTCACAATCAAATCAACCTCTCAAACATCATAATCATCTTTCCAAGCAAAGAAAAACAAGAATTTCTAACCAATTAGAGTATCAATGAAGTGAAGACACATCTACAACCTCAACAAAGTCCAGAAATCAAGAGAAACATGCAAAATTGTACACAAGACACAACAAAAACTACCTAAAAAAAACAAAAAATTTAACACCTAGGAAAGAAAAAAATTTAATAAAGAAAATTCAGAATCTCCCCCAATAGACCACACTTAAACTACATAGTGTCCTCAATGTGTCACAAGCATAAGATTAGAAGTCAGAAGAGTCAACAGATCATGGACAAGTGCAATACAAGTGGGGAAAGGAGGAGAAGGGAAAAGGAAACTCCCCTGATCATGGTGGCAGTTGCCAATTTTGGACTATCAGGGAAATGTTCTCCACCACTGGATTCAACAAGGAAGGCTTGAAGAGAAACTACTTCATTCTCCAGATTTGATCAAGCAGGTTGATGTCCTCCACAGTTGGATCTAAGAAGCAGTGATTGTTGATGAGTGGGTTCAACTGGTGCCTATTAATCTTCAAATTGTCGTGTATGCGAGCACCTTTGTTCTCCATTGTGGGTGGTTGTTAGACAAATTCATCTATACCTCCTGCAACATGGTTAGTGCAATGTGGTCCCAAAGAAATGACATGCAGGGGTATAACACCCAATCCCAATGTAACAGGCTGAACCTCAGATACACTCTTATAACATGAATCAATTTCAAATTTAGAAACAATATCAACTACAGGCTCAGATTCATGTTCAGTGCATGGAGAAGAAGTATTAAGACAAGATGGCAAAAGTTGTTTCTCATCATGCAAAGAGTGGAAATGAAAAGCTTGCTCATCAACATCATAATCATCAACATACCCCTCAACAGCATAATCATGAAAAGCATAATCATCAACAACATAATCAAACTGAGGTATGTTTACCTCCACTTCCCTGAAGATTGGTAAAGTGGTGGAAGATGAAAATGGTCTACCTGGATCAAAATTGCTTCTTATACCTACCTGGTCCTCCAAATCTTCATCAGTCTCCTTAGGTGCAAGAGTGGGGACATAGGATGGTGGGAAAGTAGATGACGCAGTAGTAAGCTCATGACTCTGCTCCCCATCTCCTATGTGGATGGCACTGACATCTTCTGGAAGCTTAACAGTCTGGAATGGTGATTCCTCTTAAACTTGAGATTGTTCCTCGGTGAGCCGAGTAGCCATCTGCCCCATCTGATAAGTTAAACTCTGAATGGAAGCTCGGGTCTCTTGTTGGAACTGAATGTTCTGCATGGCTATCTACCTCAGTAACTCCTTCAATGTAGGCTCAGAAGTAGGGGATGGATGAGGAGTTGCTTGGGTAGGCTGGTAAAACTACAGCTGTTGTAGCTCCTGGACTGGTGGAGAAGGCATACAAGAATTCTGGAATGGCTGATATTGCTGTGGAGCATCATACCATCCCAAGCTAGGGTCATTCCATCCAGGATCGTTACTGTAACCATACTGAGCAGGGAAGAATTCATCCAAGAACATATGCTTAAGATCTTCCCAAGAAGTGATGGATCCTGGAGGAAGACAATACATCCAATCTCTTGGTGCTTCTTGTAATGAATGCGGAAATGCCCTTAAAAGCATGTGATCATTAGGGGCATGAGGAGGTTTCATTGAAGAGCAAATGGTGTAGAACTCCTTCAAATTCTATGTGGGCATTCACCTGCAAAACCATGAAACTTAGGCAGCAAATCTATTAGTCCAGAGGTTAGAACACAATGAACATCATCCTCACTAAGTAAAGCTGGCTCCCAAAGAGCACTCTGATGAATGGGATGATGAGTCATATTGTTCTCAACATAAAAATCAGAAGAATATGCATGACAAGCAATATCAGAGTCAGATGCAGAAGGAGAATCAAAGTCATGGACATAGGCAGAAGAAACAGTATTCACAACATCAAAGTAGGTAGACATGTAGAAGGAAGGAGGGAAAGAAGAATGCAATGAAAATATGCAACTAAAACTATCTAAATGCAACAACGCATGACAACATACACAAAACAGAACAATACAATCACAACACAAGACAAAACACAACACATACTAACACAACAGAGACCTAAAACCGAACCGTTGGTCCCCGACAACGGCGCCAAAATTTGATGGGTGTTGCACCCCATGCAAATTTAATGTGCATAAAGAATGCAGTATAGACTAGGAAGTGACTCCTACGTCGTCTCTCAAGGACCAAATGTGGTTCGAGAATTAGGTCAGACACGAAGTGGGGGGGGGGTTGTGAAAGGTTTGTGAATGCAGATGAATTAAATTAAAACACAGATGCAAACAGAAAGGTAACAACAGAAATGCAAAACGGAATCGAATACAGAATAAAAACAGTTTCTGAAAGGTTTTGTGAATGCGGATAAACTAAATTAAAATACGGATGCAAACAAAAATGCAAACACAGGTGTAAAAAGAAAATTCAAACAGAATTGTAAAAACGGAATCAAATACAAAATCAAAACGGTTGGTCATTAACTTAATCACTATGCTTCCAATGACAGATTAACGACAAGTACACGCTACTTTAATCCAAATCCAACACGAATCAACCAACTAAGCGAAGGCTAATTCGGTCTTCAGAATTGCATACTAAGCAAATGCAATGCACAAATTTAATTAGTCATGCACCATACAGTCTAATCAACTAAGCAAAGATTAAACACCGATTAGGCAACTAAGCGTATACCTAATCGCAGGCACACGACAGATTAAAGATTGAGCTAAATCAGAGCAGCAGTATGATAGTTAAAGTGCAAGAGTCTCATGAATAAACTACTCTAGCCTCTAATCCAGCACAACTAACCGACTAAGCGAGGGTAATCATGCTATCATAATCACGAACTAAGCGAACGCAATACATCTATTCCATCTGATGTGTTCTATACAGATTGATCAACTAAGCGAAGATACAATCACCAACTGGGCAACTAAGCGTATACCCGTTGCGAGAACACAGTCAGATTTCACAGAATGCCAGGCAGAGTAGAATAAAGATAAAGACAGTCCGGGAATCTCAAAGAAGCAATGTAATTTTATTAACAACCAACCAACTAACTTAAGCTAAAATCACAATTAAATTAACACTACCAAACAGACTAGATAACATTAAAGTAAATGAAAATGCTAAACCTAACACTGCAATAGACAAATATCCAGAAAAACATGAAAACCGAACGATTCTTCACAAGGCCGATCGATTCTATTCACAAGGCCAAACTATTGTAACACAAATGTGCCAGAAACTGAACGGTTCTGGTCATAAGAAAGAACAGTCCTGATGAGGAAACTGAGCGGCAATTTAAGCACAAAAGGGAACAAGTTAAAACATAAGAAAGCCGAATGGAATAAAAGCAATACCGAATGAAAATGAAAATGTAAAAATTGGATAAGTCAATGCAGAAGAAAGTGGAACGGTCTCTAACAATGAAGCCTGTTAGAGACCGAATGGTGTTATTAGAAAACCGAACAGTACTTTCAGTAAATGCAAAAACAGTGAACTTGTAGAATTCAAAACATAGTGCAATGGAAACGAAATTGCAGAAACAAAATGCTGGAACAGTAAACGCGCAGAATGCAGAAAACGTAAATGCAGCTAAATGTAAATGCACAAAGTGAACTTAAACAAGAAATGAACAGTAACTCGCAGAAAAGTAAAATGCACCAGCAAAAATAGCAGCAGATGAACAGTAAAAACGCAACAATGAAGAAGACAGTGAACAGTAACGGTGAACAGTAAAATGCAAAAATCGTAAATGAACCAGAGACTTGTGTGAAACAACAAATTCAATCATGGAATTGTAAAGAAAGTGAGTTCGATACATTAAAAGAAAAGAAAGCAAGACCTAAAAACCTCCCCAAAGGGGGAGGAAGAAGAAGGAGCCTCCCAAGAAAGAAAAGGCAAGTGGCGGTTGGGGATCACCAGAGAAATCTGCTTTTAGGGTTTTATACCACCCAAAAGACCAAAATGCCCTCCTAATGGGCCTAACCTAAAAGTAGACCAACAAATGGGCCCAAAGTCACAAAGTCTGACCTAATTATAATATAAAACGAAATTCAGCTACACTATATACGTGGCCGCCCTCTTGAAGTCCCATAATGTGCTTCCAACACTACTGTTGAGCTTCTCTGGTCACCAGATAACCGTTCGGTCGGAGGTTAGTTCACTGGTGCGTAGTGCAGTCTTAATCAGACCGTTCGGTCAAGCATCCTTAGACAATAGTTGCTTGCCGTTCGGTCTCAGTTCATTCGGTTCAGCAACTCTGCAGGTTTGCTCTGACCATTCGGTGCAAAATTATCACAGACCGTTCGGTTTGAATTGCTCGGCCATTTGGTGCAAGCTCAGAGACCGCTCTGTCAAGACTCACTTGCAGCTTCCAAGACCGTTCGGTCTTAGTCATCAACTGGCCGTTCGGTTCAGTAATGCTTTATAGGCTCAAGAACTGGTGATCGGTGCAGATTTCATCAAGACCGTTCGACACATAACTAATCAGACCGTTCGGTCCATAACTGGCCATCTTTAATGGACTCTTTCTCAACCTTTCAACAGTGATTGTCCTGCACAAAATGATTGAAATAATTAAGCCCAAATAATTCAAATTAATCCAAATAAGAATTAGTCTTGAAATTCAGCCCAAATAGTGAACATGAGATAAAAATAGGGAATTAAACACATTTCACTAATACAATATGGTACGAAAAGCTAATCAAATACTACAAAATAATGACTCATCAATGACACTCATTTTAGAGACCCTAATATATTTCCCATCATTTTTTCAACTTAAAATTGATGTGGAACCAATTATTATGCCGTTTATATAGAAATCCATAGTCAAGGAACCATTTTTAGTAAAACTCATGGTGCAGAAATAGCAGTGCTAGCAAAGGCAAAATAAGTGGGTACCTCAAGCTAAAGTTATGCACATGAGGGTCAACTATGAAGATGACACTCATTTTGGAGTGCCTAATTTATTTCTCATCATTTTTTCAACTTAAAAGTGAGGTGGAACCATTTATTATGCCATTTATGTAGAATTCCCTGGACAAGGAACCATATTTAGTAAAACTCATGGTGTAGAAAAAATAGTGGTAGCAAAGGCAAAAGAAATGGGTACTTTAGGATAAAGTTTTGTACAAGAGGGTCAACTACGAAGGTGACACTCATTTTGGAGTGCCTAATATGTTTCTCATCATTTTTTCAACTTAAAAGCGATCTGAAACCAATTATTATGCCATTTATATCGAATTCCATGGGCAAGGAACCATATTTAGTTAAACTCACGGTGAATAAAGAGCAGTTGTAGCAAAGGCAAAATAAGTGGGTACTTCAGGCTAAAGTTTTGCACAAGAGGGTCAACTACGAAGATGACACTCATTTTGGAGTGGCTAATTTATTTATCATCATTTTTTCTACTTAAAAGTGACGTGGAACCAATTATTATGCCATTTATGTAGAATTCCATGGCCAAGGAACCATATTTAGTAAAACTCATGGTCTAGAAAAAATAGTGGTAGCAAAGGCAAAATAAGTGGGTACTTCAGGCTAAAGGTTTTTACAAGGGGGTCAACTAGGAAGATGACAATCATTCTGGAGTGCCTAATATATTTCTCATTATTTTTTCAACTTAAAAGTGATCTGAAACCAATTATTATGCCCTTTATATAGAATTCCATCGGCAAGGAACCATATTTAGTAAAACTCATGGTGAATAAAAAGCAGTTGTAGCAAAGGCAAAATAAGTGGGTACTTCAGGCTAAAGGTTTGCACATGAAGGTGAATTACGAAGATGACACTCATTTTAGAGTGCCTAATATATTTCCCATCATTTTTTAACTTAAAAGTGATGTAGAACCAATTATTATGCCATTTATATAGAAATCGATGGGCGAGGAACCATATTTAGTAAAACTCATTGTGCAGAAATAACAGTGCTAGCAAAGGCAAAATAAGTGGGTACTTCAAGCTGAAGTTATGCACAGGAGGGTCAACTATGAAGATGACACTCATTTTGGAGTGCCTAATATATTTCTTATCATTTTTTCAACTTAAAAGTGATCTGAAACCAATTATTATGCCATTTATATCGAATTCCATGGGCAAGGAAATTTATTTAATAAAACTCATGGTGAATAAAAAGCAGTTGTAGCAAAGGCAAAATAAGTTGGTACTTCAGGCTAAAGTTATGCAGATGAGGGTCAACTACGAAGATGACACTCATTTTGGAGTGCCTAATTTATTTCTCATCATTTTTTCAACTTAAAAGTGACGTGGAACCAATTATTTTTCCATTTATATAGAAATCCATGGGCAAGGAACCATATTTAGTAAAACTCATAGTGTAGAAAAAGCAGTGGTAGTAAAGGCAAAATAAGTGGGTACTTCAAGCTAAAGGTTTTCACAAGAGGGTCAACTAGGAAGATGACACTCAATTTGGAGTGCCTAATATATTTCTCATCATTTTTTGAACTTAAAAGTGATCTGAAACCAATTATTATGCCATTTATATCGAATTCCATGGGCAAGGAATCGTATTTAGTAAAACTCATGGTGAAGAAAAAGCAGTTGTAGCAAAGGCAAAATAAGTGGGTACTTCAGGCTAAAGTTTTCCCATGATTTTCTTCAACTTAAAATTGATGTAGAACCAATTATTATACTATTTATAGAGAATTCCATGGGCAAGGAACCATATTTAGTAAAACTCATGGTGCAAAAATAGAAGTGCTAGCAAAGGCAAAAGAAGTGGGTACTTGAGGCTGAAGTTATGCACAAGAGGATCAACTATGAAGATGACACTCATTTTGGAGTGCCTAATATATTTGTCATAATTATTTCAACTTAAAAGTGGTGTAGAACCAATTATTATGCCATTTATATAGAATTCCATGGGCAAGTAACCATATTTAGAAAAACAAGTAACCATATTTAGAAAAACTCATTGTGCAAAAAAAGTAGTGGTAACAAAGGCAGAATAAGTCGGTACTTCAGGTAAAGGTTTTGCACAGGAAGGTCAACTAGGAAGATCACACTCATTTTGGAGTGCCTAATTTATTTCTCATCATTTTTTCAACTTAAAAGTGACGTGGAACGAATTATTATGCCATTTATGTAGAATTCCATGGACAAGGAACCATATTTAGTAAAACTCATGGTGTAGAAAAAATAGTGGTCGCAAAGGCAAAATAAGTGGGTACTTTAGGATAAAGTTTTGTACACGAGGGTCAACTACGAAAATGACACTCATTTTGGAGTGCCTAATTTATTTGTCATCATTTTTTCAACTTAGAAGTGATGTGGAACGAATTATTTTGCCATTTATATAAAATTCCATGGGCAAGGAACCATATTTAGTAAAAGTCTTGGTGTTGAAAAAGCAGTGGTAGCAAAGGCAAAATAAGTGAGTACTTTAGGCTAAAGTTTTGCACAAGAGGGTCATTTACGAAGATGACACTCATTTTGGAGTGCATAATTTATATCTCATCCTTTTTTCAACTTAGAAGTGATGTGGAAACAATTATTATTTCAGGCAAAGATTTCTTCTTCAAATTTAGTGGACATTCAACTCATATTGACACATTACAACACATACAATATGTTAGAGTGTACAAATATATTTTATATATTTTACAAAAATAGATATAATTAACATTTAAATGAAGACATATGTAAGGTTTAAGATATTTATACGGTTAAATCTTTTTGTATATGGTTACCGATAAACAACTTTTCAATTAAAAGAATGATCGTTAAGAACACATACTAGAATTTGATCATTCTTTTTACTTAAAGAGAAAAATCAACTTTTGGTTTAAAAAAACACTAAAGGAACTTAAAACACATGTATAAATAATTAGAAAGTATTAAGAATCCACTTAAATTCATTTAATAATGTTTTAAGGATCTTATATATGTATATATTTTGCATTACTTAAAAAAAATAGGTTAGTACTTCAAAGACTAAATATGAGCATACATAAAATGTATTTCTGTATTTTTTCATTTTATTATTTTTTAGTTTTATTAAAAAATATTTTAAGATAAAGTGAAGGATAATTTTTCATTTAATTTGACTAGTGTAATAAAAAATAAAATTAATTACACAAATTTAATATATTTATAATAGCATCGAATAATTATTAGTGTATATATATATATATATATATATATATATATAATCATCATATGTTTATAAAATCTCATTTATAATCTTTTTGTATGTTTATAATAATGCTTCATTCATTTTTATCCGTAAACAATATATATTGATGATACACATATTTTATTTATAACAATATTGTATTTAAACAAACAATAAAACTATCAATTATTAAAGCATTTTGTTTCTTATTCAAAATCAAAATACATTTACTCTGAATTATTGAACATGTTTTTGATAAACTTAATCCCATTTTTTAGAACATCCAGAATGTGATTAAACTGGGAGGTAAAAGTATTTAAATATAATTCAATTTATTATTTATTACAATGTTGGGTCTAAGTCTATTATGAAAAGAATTTCATTTTTTTTAATGATGACAAGTGTAACTTGAACTTTGTAATATATGAATGGTATTAAAGATAAATTTTAAATGGATGAAGTTTTCCAAATCTATAAAAATTCTTCAACATCCATTTCTTCCTTAAGAAGATAATGTTGGCCTATAGTTTACTCTTTTACAAATTTATATGAATTACTATTGAATTCTTAAAAAGATATGATTTGAAATTCTCATTGATCCTAAAAGTTTGCAGATTTGCAAACTGTATCACCTCTAATTGTGCAAACCCTGAATCCAGTAATTTCGAACAACTGCAAACATCATGAAGAAGAAAAGAAATTATGATTATGTAGAAGATATTATTGTTTCAAATACTCCATCAAGAACTCATCATATACAAATCCCGTAATACCCAAATTTCTACCACATTCACTCATCAAGTGCAACACATTTACAAGTGCAATCGTTTTCACATATTCATACTTTGGATATAGACTCAACTTGGAATTACCTGCAATGAGCTTAGTTTGGGACTGACTTAAAATTACAGTGAATAAAAAAAAACCTGACTTAAAACATTATCAAAACAAAGTGATAAATTTTCAGTACAACATATTTACTTACATTGTTTTGACCTTGTTGTTTAATACAATCAATAAATGTCAAATAAAACATTGTAAAAAGATAAGTTAAAATAACCCAACAACAACCACAAACCCAAAAAAATTGAAACTTTGCACCCGAAAAAACACAACAACCCCAAATTGATCAACAAAAGTTCAAACTACAGTCAACGGTACCACAGTAAATAAAACAATCCCTAAATGGTAAAAAAAATTAAAAATAACTCAAACCCACTGAACAAGAACAAAGGATTACCGAAAGGAACAACGAGAAGCTTCAAAAATCAAATCCAATGGTGGCTTCGCCCTTTGTTGGTTGTTCAGAACGGCGGACGACGACGAATAAGACTCCGATTAACGGCGAGAATCCGATGAATGGTGGAAAGTTGGCTAAGGACCGGTTCTGCTCAGATGACACTTGACGCTTTCTCTAGGGTTCTCTAGTGAGAATGAGACTTCTAATTTTTGAAATCCCAAAATGAAACCCGCGCAATCAAAACCCCTTAACCCCATCTTACTTCAATTTCCATGTCATTTTCAATTTTTAAAATCTCTTCCGCATGGACCAATCAAAGCGCAACACATTGCTATGCCAAAATGTTGTCAAAAATTGTTGTCCAAATATCATTATCCAAGGATAAAGTAAAAAAAATTAAATTTTTTGAAAAACTTTTCTTTGCCTCTTTTTATTGTTGTTTGAAATTTTGTTTTAGGTTAGGTTTTTTTCTCTCTCCTTCGTTATTTGACGTTCATTGCTTCCCTTGCTCCCATCAGTTGGTGGTTGTGCAGATTTTTTATGAGTGTCACTCCGCATCAATTGGTGGTTGTGCAGGTTCTCTGTGAGTGTGAAGGTTCAAGGGTTTCACATCATTGTCTCGCTCTCGATATTTCCATTTTCTTCCTGTCATCGTAAGTGACTTTGAGTAGATGTTTCCCTTTTACATTTTTTAGTGTTTAGTTGGAGTTGAGGTAGGGGAGGTAATCTCTCTTTAGATTGTGTGATTACCTTGTGATATTTGTTGTAGTTCCTATATGACTGTCATTTTTGTGGCTTGCGATCTGTGGTATATTATATACTCTGTTGAGATGTATGCCATGTTTGTGAAGAGCTGAAACTCATAAATTTCATAATTATTTTAAGAGAAAGAGTTATGGAGTTGTTTAATTACCTCAATCAGTATATTAGTAATTACTATCTTTTTATAATGTAAATGAACAGAAAAGTAGGCTTAACAAAGCATGTTCTTGAAAAATGTATTTGTAGAGGGAAGATTAATTTCCATGGACAAATTCCTTTTTGAAAACATATTTTATTTATTTTGCCTTGAATTAGAAATAGAAATGGTAGCAAATTGAATGATAACATATTTGGGAGACCAAGTCTTCCCATTCAATTCCAACTAAAGCCAGTCTCATTCTACAACACCTAATTAACCATGGCATGCAAGATATAGAGACTCTAGTGCAGAGAAAGAAAACATTAATTAAAGACTGACATTATTACGCGTCTGCACTAGTTTTGGTGCTTCCAATTATAGACTAACAAATTCAAATCATCCGTTCAAGTTTTTTTAATGTCTATATGTTTTTAACAACTTCAAATCTTTGATGCGTAAACTTAAACCAGCTTTCTTATTACTTTTTCTCAGTTTATATTGGTAAGTGGAAAATCATATTTAACTCCTTTTAACACTCCCTCCATCCATGGCTATAATTGGTTTAACATTTTCTTTCTGTTTCAAAAAATTGGTTATTTTTGTTATGAGAAAAGAAAGGATGAAACTTATAATATAAAGCCTAGTGATATTTCTTGTTTCTTGGAAATTTCTATTTCATCCATTGTCGGGCCGCTATCGGACCACTCAATTTCTACTATCACGCTCGAGATGTCTATACCTTGGCGTGAATGTGGTGTGTTGTAAGTCTCACATTGACTAGAGATAAGGCCAAATTATAATATATAAGTGAGGTGCAAACCTCACCTTACAAGCCGGTTTTATGGGGCTGAGTTAGGCATAAAACCCATTTTTTAACATGGAATCAGAAAAACGAAAATTATTGTGTTTAGAACGCAAAAAGTAAATATGCATGCAAAGGTTGATCAGTTGACCAAAAGAATACACAGGTGAATGATGTATAAAATATGGAATGGTTATGTTGTTAGGGTTTCCGACTTATCCTATCCACTTTTATGCATTTACGAATTCAACTTCTTCATTAATGTTAATGCCACTTTCTAAGTTACTTTAAACCCGATGTCTCGGTGAAGAAAGCCTACTCTTAATTATTAGTTTACAATGTCTTGTCTCCCTAGCAATTAATTATGCATTACATTCGCACAGAAGCTTAAAGACAATCGGTCCTCCTATTCCTATGTCTAGGTAATATTGCTCCCGAGAGAATTTCCCCAAAGTTTAGATTTCCCCGTATGTGTCCATATCGACAAAATCAATGATCATGCAATTGAATGAGTTAAACAAAGCATGCATAGAGTGTAGAGGAAAAACCTTAACAATTAATGAAGTAAAGCATATATATCAAGAATCAATTCAATACATGAGAGTTTCAAAGGATTACATCGTTTCCCCAACAACAATGGAGGTTTAGTTCACCGTAGACATGGTGAAACTAGATGAAAATAATGAAAAGGATGAAAGATAGAACCCTAAAAGTTGTAGATTGGAGCTTCCGCATCCAAAATCCGCCTCCGAAGGATGAAGAGAGTGTTTTTGCACCTCTTTTTATCAAAAGATAGACCCTCTAGGTCGAGTAAATCCTTATATACTTTCTAAAAATAACAGAAAAATTGGCCCAGTCCCACAAAAATGGCGCTCAGTGTTGGATTGCCGCTCAGCGGTAGGTGCGATACTCAGAAATAACACTGAGCGTTGATGCCTAGGCCTGTGGCAGTGAACTCACTGAAGAGGCTGGCGCTCAGCGGTAAAAGTGCCGCTCAACGGTGGCTGCGACACTATGATTTTCCCCTCAGCGTTGGTGCTTAAGCGTCAGCCAGAGAACACTACAGCGAGAATGGCGCTCAGCGCTAGCTGCGGTTCTTCTTTTGTGCACTTTTCCTACTTCTCTTGAGTCCAACTCCTTGCTTCTTCAGCTTCTTTCATCCAATTCATGTTAAATCCTGCCAAAACAAGGGAAACCAAGCATAAAATCAATAATACTACCTTCAATTCTCGTATTCTCTAACTTAAGCAAAAAGCATGATTTCAGGCTAGTTTCTAAGTAATAAATGGTGTTCTTAGTATCAAATTTAAGTATAAGAATAACGGTATTTCAATCGTTATCACTTTCCTACAATTTCTTCTCCTACTATGGCTACTCCCTCTAGTACTTTCACATCGTTATGTTTTATGTTTTGACTTTGCTTTCTAGGATTTTCAATGAGAAACAATTGGGTGCTTTAATCACTCGTAGCCTTAGATTGATTTTTTGAGGAATCTGGAGGAGTTTTCAGAGATTCGAGTTATGAAATTTTTTTCCAATTTGAGGTTGTGAAATTCAATGGCTTCTACAGTTGTTCCTTCTTCTAATAATTCTCAGGCACAATCACATTCCTCAGCTCTAGGACTTTCTCAAGAGCAAATTCATGGTCTATTGCAACTTCTTCCTCAATCTAATCCCACAACCACACATTGTACTGATTTAGTGAGTTCTCATAATATTTCTACTTCTTCTCAAGATCAAGGTAATATTTATTCCCAATAGGTTATAAACATAGGTGCTACTGATCATATATCCAGTTCTTTGTCTCATTTTATTTCTTATCATAGAATTTCACCAATTACAATATCACTACCCAACAAGAATTCTTCATTTGCTCATTTTTCTGGCACGGTTTCTCTTAGCCCACACCTTACTTTACATAATGTCTTGTTTGTTCCTAATTTTTCTGGAAATCTTATTTCGGTCACAAAGTTAACTAAATCTCTATCTTGTAAAATTACCATTTCTGAATTTTCATGTGAAATACAGGATAAGTCAACCCTGCAGATGATTGGGAAAGCTGAAGAAAGAGATGGCTTGTATATCATGATAGTTCCTGCATCCACACCCATTGCTTCACTAGCTACTATTACTCTTGAGAATTCTATTACTTGTTTTACAATAAGACTAACTCTATAGATATTTGGCACTCTAGACTAGGGCATCCTTCTTCTTCTTGTTATATCAAATTATGCAACATGTATGCCAATTTACCTGATCCAAAATACACTCATTGTGATACTTGTCACTATTCTAAGCAAATAAACTTATCTTTTTAATTAAGTACTATTGTTTCAAAAGCTCCTTTTGATTTAATTCATGTTGATATTTGGGGGCCCTATAATACTTCTTTTGTTAATGGTTTCAAATATTTCTTAACTATAGTAGATGATATGTCTAGATACACATGGATTAAATTGATGGCAAGTGAGTTAGATACAAGATCACAACTTATTGGCTTTGTTTCATATATCAAAACACAATTTGGCATTGATGTAAAAGCTGTTAGATCAGATAATGGTAATGAGTTTGCAATGACAGATTTTTATAGACAAAAAGGGATACAACATCAATTATCTTGTGTTGAAACACCTCAACAAAATGGATGTGTTGAGAGAAATATCAACACATTTTCAATGTTGCTAGATCTTTAGCGTTTCAATCCCATTTGCCCATAATTTTCTGGTCTTTTGTTGTTTGTTATGCTGTGCAACTCATTAATATTTTACCTTCCAAAGTTTTGGCATATTTTTCTCCATCTCAGCTATTACACAATGTTAAACCTGACATTACTTACTTACGATTTTTTTGGCTCACTTTGCTATGCTTCAACTCTTCAAGCTCATAGAACAAAATTTCAACCTCATGCAAGAAAATGTGTTTTACTTGGTTTTAAAACAGGAGTGAAAGGCTACCTTTTATTAGATTTCAACTCTAGGGAAATTTTTCTATCGAGGAATGTAGTATTTTATGAAAACATATTTCATTTTCTTACTAGTGACAAACACTCACCTGTTGATACACAAAATTCCTTGGATTTTATCACCAAAATCATTTCATCTCCATCACCTCTTTTCTCAGAAGTTACTGATCAACCTCTTTGCCACTTACATCTCCTCCTTCTATTGTTCCAGACCCTGTTATTTTTTCTTCTCAACCTGTTTCTGTTGAGCCTGCCACTGCTACTCCACAAAGGAAATCAACCAGGCCAAAAGATAAACCATCTTATCTGTAGGACTATCATTACAACATGTTATCTACTTCTACTGCCACTTAGTCATCCACAGGTATCTTATATCCTATCTCTTCACATCTCTCATATGATGCATTATCAATTCTTCATAAATCATATGTCCTTAATCTTTCCCAAGTGAGTGAACCTAAAACCTATAACCAAGCCATCAAACATGATTGTTGGAGAAATGCCATGGATCTAGAAAATGCAACTTTTGAAAAACCAAAACTTGGGTTTTGACTGATCTACCTTATGGAAAGCAACCTATTGGATGTAAATGGGTATACAAAATAAAGAGGCATGTGATAACAGTTGGAAAACCATTATTTTTATACTTAAATTTAATATCAAAACACACCCTTTATGGCTTAGAATGATCTTAGAATCGAGTAAAACACTTAGTTGAGTCACATGAGAGTCAAAAGTTGTTTTTAGAGATATTATGCTTGTTTTGCATTGTTTTGCAGGGTTTTGATGAGAATTGAAGATGGAAGTAAAAGAGGGAGGACTTAGACTCAAGAAAGAAGGAGAAAAAGGAAGAAAAGAAGAGTCAAAGTCACCGCTCAGCGCTATTTTCCAACGCTGAGCGCCAGACTCAAGGGAAAAACCACTGCTTCTCGCTTAAGCGGTGCCGCTGAGCGTCCGGGCAACTTCGCGGCAAATCGCTGAGCGGTGAGATGGACCGCTGAGCGGTCCTACGATTAGAGGGAAACCGTTGAGCGGTCAAATGAGGCGCTGAGCGGTGGAATGCTAGGCTTGGGCTTAAATTTTGTTACTTTTATGCGTTATAAATAGCCCTAGTGCGACCTTCAGAGTAAATCTTTTGGCAGGCAGACACGTCCAGAGCACTTCTACACTCCTTGGAAACGGTTTCTTGGATGCTTAGGCTCTAATTTATCAAATCTAGGGTTTACTCTTCCATTCTTTCATTTAATTCGATCTAGTTTCACCATGTCTATGGTGAACTAAACCCTTTGTTGTTGGGGAACAATGTAATCTTTTGAAACTCTCTTATATTGAAATTCTTATTTTATTCATATGCTTATATTATCAATTGTTGGATTTCTTATCTATGCTCAATGCTTTTATCGTTTAACTCATTCGGTAAGAAGATATTTGCCTTTGTCGATACGGAGACGTACGGGGAAGTCATGAACTGATAGGGAATTCCTTAATTAAGCAATACTACCTAGAGATAGGAGTAGGACGATCAATTGTATTTTGCTTCTGTGATATATGCATTGCTAATTACTTAGGGAGACTAGAGATAGTAAACTAGTATTTAGTGATAGGCTCTTTTCGTCGAGAGATCGGGTTTAGGGTAGGCAAAGGAAGTTTGCATGACAATTAGATAGTAAAGCGAATTAAATAAGAAAAGTAGATATAAGAGGGAGGATAAGATGAAATTGTAAACCCCAACAACTCCATTCATTCATATCTTTTCTTTGCAAATCGATTCACTTGCATTTGCATGTTTATTTTCGTTCTTTGCATTAAACACTTAAAATCAATTCTTTCCCAGTCTTATAAGATCAATTTACATGAAAGATAAGGCCTAAGAGTCCTTTGGGAGACGATACTCGGACTTACCGTTTATAGATGACTTGATAACGATCTAGTACACTTTCCAGGGTGTTAACAAGTTTTTGGTGCCGTTGTCAGGGACTCGTTGTTTAACTTTTCAAGTAGTGTAAATTGATTGAATTTGACTTGTTTGTATATATTTTGTTCTTGTTTTATTTTTATTATTTTATAAAAGGTGCTTCTAGGGTATTTGTTTCTTGTGCATGCAGGAAACTATTCATACTAGAAGTAAGAAAAACCAGCAACCGCTTCTTGAAGGACTATCAGACAGGAGGGGAAGGAGAGTCAGACGTCCATCTAGAGAACTGTTTCCTTCTCCTGAGAGATTATAACAACCCTCACCAGAAGCTCTTACACAAGATCTAGAAGAGATGGCGGCTAAGCAACCTCCTCCCAGACGCACACTTGGTGATGCATCAAATGTTGTAGGCCCGTTTCATTTCAACAGTATAGCCATGCCAAGAGATAATACAACCAACATGGTGATGAACCTTGCGTTGATTCATCTGGTACAGGGAAACCAATTTCATGGTTTGTCAAATGAGAATCCTTATGATCATTTGACAACATTTAGTGAGATTTGCAATACTGTAAAGATGACTGAAGTATCTGATGATCGAGTAAGGCATGGTTAAACTCCTTTCCAGAAGGAACTTTCACTACATGGGAGACTGTGGCATCCAAATTCATGAACAAATATTTTCCACAGTCGAAAGTAATCCAGGGAAGGTTGAAGATCTCTTCATTTAAACAGGGCATGGAGGAAACTCTCGGACAAGCATGGGATATGTTTAAAGGTCTATTGAGGAAGACGTCAGTCCATGGGTTTGACAAGACAACTCTAGTTCTTGCATACCTTGGAGGCTTAAATACACAGTCAAAGATGATGATGGACGCCTCAGCTGGAGGTGACTTAAAGAAAAAGACTGAGGATGAAGCCTATGATCTTATCGAGAGTATGGCTGCAAATGAATAGGAGACATATAATGAGAGAGGAACACCAGTGCAGAAGAGGGGAGTTTTGCATTTGCCTGCTGATGATGCTATGTTAGCTCAAAATCATCTTCTTACTCAGAAACTGGATAATTTAACGAAGATTCTGTCTCAGCTTCCAAAGGAGATTAGGAATGTCTCCTAAACTCAACAACTTTGTGACTTCTATGATGGTGACCATATTAATGGTCAATGTGTTGTGCCAGAAGAGATGCAACAGGAGGCAAATTATATGGGAAATCAGTTCCAATATAAGCAGGGAAATTTCAATCAAGGCAACTCTAGCCAAGGTTGGAAAAACCATCCTAGTATTGGAATAACTCAAAATAACCCATCTGGACAAGCAGGAGGCTTCTTTAACAACAAACCGCAGCAACCATCACCCTTGTGGTAGCAGGTGAATAGGTTGACAGAGACTGTCAGAAGCCTTAATGATAGATTTGACAAATTTTTGAAGGTTTATGAGTCTTAACATGCAAGTGACCAAGCCAATTTCAGATCTTTGGAGATGCAAATTGGTCAACTGTCAAAGAGGGTGGAAACTACAGAGAAAAACCAATTTAGGGCTAATACTGAAGTTAACCCTAAAGAGGAGTGCAAAGTTGTTGTAACCAGGAGTAAAAGGAAAGCAAAAAAGGAAATTATTGAAGTTGAGAGTAGTGAAGTGGAAGAAATAAAAGAGATTGTTGAGCTAGAAAGTAGTGAGGGTGAAGAAGAAGAAGAGAGAAGAGATGGTCACAATGGGCAGTTTAGAGAGATTTTCAATCACGTGACTATGGTGCCTTCAATGATTCAGCAAATTCCTGTTTATTGCAAGAGAATAGAATATTATCTTGGAGAGGTGATGAACCTTGATGAAGAAGAACAGGAAATTTCTATCCAACCTAAAAAGAGGACACATCCGAAAAAAATGAAGGATCCAGGTGTTTGATTCTTCCGTGTGTTATTAATGATGTTGAAGTGGGCGGAGCTATGCTAGATTCTGGATCTAGTATTAATATGATATATAAGCGTTTCTTGAAAAAAAATTGGAGGGTTAGTATTAAAACCATCTAATTTTACTGTGACGGTGGCAAATGGTTCTACTAAAAAGCTGCTTGGTATGGTGGAGGAAGTGATTGTTCGTGTGGAGCAACTAGAGTTCTTGGTTGACTTTATAGTCATGGATATGGAAACGAATGAAAGGATTCCAGTGATTCTGGGAAGACCTTTCATGTCAACTTAAAAAATGATTATTAGTGTCTATGACGGGAGAATCATGCTAAGAGATCAAGAACAAGTGTTGACGTACAATGGCTCTAAAGAGAATAACATGAGAATAAAGAAGAGAGCCAGACATAAAAAGTCCAGAAGAGAGGCTGCATCTGGAGAGAGCAAAGGTACTTATACTGTTAGTTGTACCGTTTTGTAGGTACCTCTAAGTGAAGATATTGATAAAGGACGAACAATCCATCTTGAATCAAAAGAGGACTCACTCCGACCTGGCATAAAAGTGAAGTACAAGAAGAAGGAGTGGGTAGTGAAAGAACTGAAAGAGAAAGGAGTGATGGAGATTGAAGCGTCATACTCCAGACGTACCAAGAAGGTGGATAGAAGGAAACTGAGGATTTGGTGTACCAAAGACACCAATACGAAGGAGAAGACGTGATCTACTGGAGGGCATAATATGTGTTGTAAAACATTAGTTTTAGTCTTATTTTATTTTAGACATGTAATTCTTGGATTTTTTTAAACAATTTTTGGGTAGCATTTACTGAGGGATGCTAATTTGTATGTATCTACTGAGGGATACAGGTAAGTTCACCTAATGAAAGGTGTTGGAAGGCAGTTACTGATGAGTGCTAGAAGGTTTGGGTCACGCTCGTGACGTTAAACAAGCGCTACCTGGGAGGCAACCCAATTGATTATTTCTTGTTTTTAACTCTGTGCTAAGTGTATTATATGTTTGACTGTTGCATTTGAGAGGGGAAAAGTATGTAATTGAAACATTGAAGGTGGAAATCAAGTGCTACAGGGTTGGATTACACAAAAGCAAGCAAAAAAGAGGAAGAGAAAATGAACACGCACTGCTGAGCGGTCCATTTGACCGCTGAGCGGTTGCGGCGCAAACCTCCCTTGGACTGTTAAAAGCTCAGCATTTTTGGGGGTTCTGCACTTTTGAAACTGCTCTTTGAAGCTCACCCAAGCATTCTCTATGTACCCTAGCACCCATTTTGCACTTTCAAAGGTTTTCCAAAGAGATTTCTCCACTTTTCCCATCACCCGCTCACAAAAATATCATTTTTCTACCATTCTTTTGTCAAAAGTTTGGGGTTTTTGTTGAGGGCTGTGCATTGGAGAGGCATTCATCATCAATTAGGAAGAAATCATGCAAGCATCTAAGATCTCCACTCAAGTAAGTTGTGCAATTTCATTCCTAGGGTTTCTAATCGAAATTTGATGAAGAATATGTGTAGGACCATGATAAATTAGGGCTTTTGATTTCTATGCATGATTTGATGAAATACAAACTATTTGAACCGATTGAATTGCATGAATTTGGTCTGGAATTGTGAAATTGGTGTTAGAGTGGAGATTAGGACACTTGGAAGAGGGTTTTTGAAAAACCCTCGTTGCCACCGCTGAGCGGTCCGTCTGACCACTGAGCGGTGTGCGTCAGATTTTGGGTGATTGTTTCCTTTGATGTTGGGACGCTGAGGGGCCCTATTTTTTTTTCCTCAACGCTGGACTATGCTTTGTTTGGATTTAATTGATGATTTACTAACCTCTAATGATAAATTTCTGTGGGTTTATTAAACTTATTTGGTACAGGAATGTCATCCTCAAGGAGAGTAAAGACCATGGGAATCAAGAGGAAGGAGCCAGAGAGGCCAAAAAGGTTCTATTCCCATAAGTTCCTTTCCAGGAAGCATAAGAAACATTATGTGACCATGCAGGAGAGAAGCTTGTTGATGGAGAGGAAGGCCATTTATATCCCAGACTTGGCTCTTGAGTTTGGATTGGAGATTGAGAGGCGAGGCTGGGAGAGGGTTCTGCTTATCCTACACCAGCTAGCATTGAGGTGGTAAAGGAATTTTATACAAATGCCTTGACCAGAGGAGGAGTTGATGCAGGGAGGTTTATGAGCTATGTGAGGAGGCAGATCATCCGATATGACCCCGACACCATCAACAGATTCTTAGGCATTGAGTGGCCAGGTGAGCAGTGCTAGTATGTAGCATATACAGGGGAGTTCAGAGATTTTGAGGATATTGAGAGGGTTATGTGTGTCCCTGGAGGACATTTTCAGAGGAACCAAAATGGAGTGCCCGTCAACATCAAGAAGGCAGATCTGACACCTTTGGCAAAGTACTAGATGGCATTTACTCATGCCAATATTCAGCCATGCTCCCATGTTTCTGATATTACCATGCATAGGATCATATTCATCTATTGTATGTTCAGGCAGATGGATGTGAATGTTGGTGAGGTCATTGCCAACGAGATCCAAAGTTGCGCTACTACTGTGAGTAGCAGGACGCCGTTGGGACATCTGTCCCTGATTACCTTTTTGTGTCAGCAGGCAGGGGTGGATACTTCTGTTCCACCATATGAGAGGCCTAGGAAGTCCATAGATACTTCTTATTATTGACAGTTCTGTGTTGGAGACGAGGCAGCTGGACCAGTGCCTAGGAGACGTCCTAGGAGAGGAGCAGCCCAGCAGGAGGATGCACCTGCACAACATGCAGAGCCGTTCCAGATGAGGGACATGTATATGTCCATGATGGAGGCCAAATTGGAGTCTCTCCATAGAGGGAAATAGCTACTATCGAGATGATAGTGGGGCTGTATGACACACCACCAATGCACAGGTGGACTATGATGAGTTCCATAGTGTTATGGCTTGGCCTCAGGAGCAGGCACAAGGTAGCGAATCTGGAGCAGCTGGAGCACGAGGCATGGACGAGGATGATAAGGAAGATGACTTTGAGGATGCAAAAGCTGGAGACCAGGAGGACTCAGATGATGACATGAGTTGAGAGGACATCTACTAAGGGATACCAGTATTTAGAACAAGGGTTTTATCTTTCACTTTTGTACTTTGTATTTTTAGAATAGGTTAAATTTTATTGAAGGTGTCTGTGCTTGGCTTGAACATTATTTCTGACTATGGTTTGACTTGAAGTTATTGCATGATGAGTTTTCTCAAATGATGATTGGATGTGGATGACGATTGAGTTTGTGTTGCATGCTGTTATATAGGTGAATGGTTCACTAGCTTTGTGAATAGATGTGTGATGATTTATGATTGTGATTATGATGCCAAGCAGGGTGTATGAATGATGTTTGAGAAAAGCACAGTACTGTGAGGTTTCGAACTCTAGAGTATTCATTGATATATGTGTTATTCATATGGAAGCATGAATGATATTTCCTGAATGTTTATGATTGATTGAATTGCATGTTTATGTCATATGATCAAGGCCATTTTTGGAAGCCATTCTTAGCCAAATATTAACCCAAAGAAAAGAGAACCATGTGTTTTATCCCTTTTGAACCTTAGCCTTGAAACAGGATGAAGACCCTTGCTTTGAAATTTTTTACCTTGAGTTGGGTTGAGAATAATTGTATGATATTGCCAAAGCTTAAGTTTGGGGTTGTTGGGGAAATTGAAAGGCAAAAGAAAGGCATTGAGCTTAAGTGTTGAGTGAAAGTAAAACATGAGAAAAGAAAAGAAAAGAAAAGAAAAAGCATGAAAGATGAGCTCAATGTAAAGAGAAAAAGGAAAGAAGTTGGGAACGAGTGAGATTGGTTAAAAAGAGAGTTTGTGCTTGAACTTTGGATGCTAAAATAACTCTCTTCACTCAAGGATTTTGTGTTTCAGAAAAACCAATTTTTCTTGTTAACCTAGCTTCATTATAAGCCTTGGAAAAGTCCTTGTGATGACATTTGTATGTGAGAATGTTGATTTTAGTAGATAAAGGGCAATTTGGTTTCATGTGATATGTGAATAGTAGAGGGATGGAGAGACCTCTTAAACACTTGAGTGATTGAGTGAAACACTTGCTTGGAGAGGATTAATAAATTGTATGATTACATCTTGCTTAGTGGATTGATCATTCATAAGTAGAACATCTGTTGAAAAATATGTGATCATGTGAACATAATTGAATTGAAAGCATGTATGCATCTTGATAAGATTCCATTGAAAATCTGAATTGAGTACCTCTTGTTGTGAGAAATATGAATTTTGGAAATGTTGAACTATTTTGATGAAATAGTGGAAATCCAAGTTTAAGTTTGGGGTTGTGATAACGGTTGGAAAACCGTTATTTTTATACTTAAATTTAATATCAAAACACACCCTTTATGGCTTAGAATGAGCTTAGAATCGAGTAAAACACTTAGTTGAGTCACATGAGAGTCAAAAGTTATTTTTAGAGATATTATGCTTGTTTTTCATTGTTTTGCAGGGTTTTGATGAGAATTGAAGATGGAAGTAAAAGAGGGAGAACTTAGACTCAAGAAAGAAGGAGAAAAAGGAAGAAAAGAAGAGTCAAAGTCATCACTCAGCGCTATTTTCCAGCGCTGAGTGCCAGACTCAAGGGAAAAACCACTGCTTCTTGCTTAAGTGGTGTCGCTGAGCGTCCGGGCGACTTCGAGGCAAACCGCTGAGCGGTGAGATGCACCGCTGAGCGGTGAGATGGACCGCTGAGCGGTCCTACGATTAGAGGGAAACCGCTGAGCGGTCAAATGAGGCGCTGAGCGGTGGAATGCTGGGCTTGGGCTTAAATTTTGTTACTTTTATGCGTTATAAATAGCCCTAGTGCGACCTTCAGAGTAAATCTTTTGGCAGGCAGAGATGTCCAAAGCACTTCTACACTCCTTGGAGACGGTTTCTTGGATGCTTAGGCTCCAATATATCAAATCTAGGATTTACTCTTCCATTCTTTCATTTAATTCCATCTAGTTTCACCATGTCTATGGTGAACTAAACCCTTTGTTGTTGGGGAACAATGTAATCTTTTGAAACTCTCTTATATTGAAATTCTTATTTTATTCATATGCTTATATTATCAATTGTTGGATTTCTTACCTATGCTCAATGCTTTTATCGTTTAACTCATTCGGTAAGAAGATATTTGCCTTTGTTGATACGGAGACGTACAGGGAAGTCATGAACTGATAGGGAATTCCTTGATTAAGCAATACTACCTAGAGATAGGGGTAGGACGATCAATTGTATTTTGCTTTTGTGATATATACATTGCTAATTACTTAGGGAGACTAGAGATAGTAAACTAGTAGTTAGTGATCGTCTCTTTTCGCTGAGAGATCGGGTTTAGGGTAGGCAAAGAAAGTTTGCATGACAATTAGATAGTAAAGTGAATTAAATAAGAAAAGTAGATATAAGAGGGCGGATAAAATGAAATTTTATACCCCAACAACTCCATTCATTCATATCTTTTCTTTACCAATTGATTCACTTGCATTTGCATTTTTATTTTTGTTGTTTGCATTAAACACTTAAAATAAATTCTTTTCAAGTCTTATAAGATCAATTTACATGAAAAATAAGGCCTAAGAGTCCTTTGGGAGACGATACTCGGACTTACCGTTTATATATTACTTGATAACAATCTGGTAGACTTGCCAGGGTGTTAACAGCATGATGATGGGAGTATTGAATGATAGAAGGAAAGGTTAGTAGCCAAAGGCTACACACAACAACAAGGCTTATGTTGGAAAAAGAATGACTTAGTTTCAACACCAAGAGGGGGTGGGGGGGTGAATTGGTGAGCTTCAAAAATCAGAGTCTTTTTCAAATCTTTTTTGCAAAATGTAAAACTTTCAAAAGTTTCTTGGATCTGAATGAAAAAGATAAATCAAGTACAGTAGAGAATAGTTGACTATGCAGAAAGTAAAGTCGACTTGAAATTCAAACACAATTTTTATACTGGTTCGGCCAAACTGCCTACATCCAGTGTCGTTCCTATACCCGGAAACAAATGCACTATAATGATCAAGGTTTTTACAACAAGGTTTCTATACAGACCTCCACGTCAAAATATAAAACACCTCTCTAACCCTCTAACCAAAATATAGGCATACAACACCCAAAGAAAGCAGCAAGATATCCCCTCTCCTGCAGTCTTTGTCAACTTTGAACAATCCTCAAAGTTCCCAGAACGCAGCACGTCCTCTTCCTGTAATCACAACAGGGAAGCCACAATCTTCACAAGATTGAGAGAAGTAGATGATCAATTTTCCAGTACACCTCAATGTGCAGTTTGATCAAGCTTTTCTTTCAGCACAGCCTTGCTCGTCAAGCAACTATCCAAGAAAGATCTCCACGGTCTTCTTGATGAGTTCTTGGAGCGTTTTCACAGAGATCACAATATAAAACAATATAATGAAATTGTTAGAATAGCCAAAGTCTCTGTGTAAAACAAAATCACGTCTATTTATAGTTTTCTATAAAACAAACGCTCATGTAGTCGACTTCACTACTAACATAGTCGATTGTAGCCAGAATATTATGATAGTTAAAACAATTAGTAGCAGTTAGACGAACCAAATTGATTACACATTTAATTCAGTTGACTTGCAATTAATGCTTGACTAGAGAATCAAAATATAGTCGTTATAGTTCACAAGCATTAACAAAAATTCAAAACATAACTAACTAAGTCGAGTTGCCTGCGCATATAGTTGACTAAGTCACTTCAATGCAGTTTTTAAAATATTTTCTTTGAAAAACTACACACATAACTGTTTTTGAAAATTTGTGCAAAGTCACGAGTTTTAATCGACTTCATGATGAATATGCATACATATACGAAAATCAACACAAACATGTTCTTCAAGAATTCATACACAATAAAGTTTTGAACATGTAACACATATCAATACACATGTGTTATTAATAATGTGTTGTCATCATAAAAAACCAGAACACTGTGAGATTAAGGTTTAGCTAAACCAGTGCTTCCCTTATCAACAATCTCAACAATCTCCCCCTTTTTCGATGATGCACAACCATGACTAATAAACAACCATGTTTGTACACAACAACCCATAAAATCAATCATATAATAAAACTATATCAGAGCTCATATAAGCAAACTGTATCAGAGCAAGTGATTATATGATTTTATCAATATATCAGAGAAAACAAGAGTTTATCTCAAAATATTTCAGATCAGAGAAAATCCAGACAACATTTACTTTGTATCAACAGTATCAAGCAATCAAGTATCAAGCAAATAAGCAATCAAACTTTTCTCCCCCTTTGTTCATTAGCAAAAAAAGGTGTGCTCTATGATAATGATATGCTGATAAATGATATACCAGATATGCATCAATGTAAACAGATTTATCAATTAATGATGGTCCTCCTGTCACACATAATCACATGATAAAGAAAATGATATCTCCCTAAAGTGTAGGCATGTGAAAAATCTAGACAATCAGTAATGATCCCCGTGGCATTATGCATGTTTCAAAATGAAAACCCAAATGCACAATGCAGTTTTCACAAATTTCAGAGCATATAACAGCAAATATAGAATTGTATCAGAAATGGAATTGCAAACAATTCAATCCAGCAATACCCATCATGCAAAATTCAATAATCAAACCACTGCATCTGATAAAGTTTCCAACCAAGTACATTAAACCATATACTACCAACAGAAGAAAATAAGTTCAATAACACAAAAAAAAAGATAGAAAAGTCCTGCTCTAGTGCAGATAGCATCCATCAATAGATGCTATCTCATCTCCTCAACCCATGTTGTCATCAGAATCCTCCTCCTCTCCTTCTTCAGCATCCTCAAAGTCATCGTCCTCCTCCATGACTGATGCTTCAGCTCCTCTCCAAATTGTGGAGCCAAGTCTGGAATCCATCCCGCTTTGCGCTCCCTCAAGAGCCTTCTATCTTGGACGATGAGGTAGTGTTGCTCATGTCTATGGGAGATGAACTTGTTTGAATAACTACGATCTGGTTCCTTCCTCTTGTTTCCTGTAGTCTTAATCCTCTTGCCTGATGAGGAGGCCATCCCTACTTCAAATACAATTCATAAGACCAAAAGAAATCTCATTAAGCATTAGTAATTCACCCAACACCTTATAACCACACTGCTTATCATCGCTAAGGGCAAAACAGGGCCCCTCAGCGTCATCTGCACACAGAAAAACACAAAAATCCACAATCTCCACCAGTCGCGCTCAGTGGTAATTGGCGCTTAGCAGTGACAGTTGTTTTCTACATAACACGTCCTAACTGCTTCTAATCTCCACCCACATGCAATTTTTGCAATTCTAGATCTTAATCATACATTTTAATCGGTCTAAACAGTGACTTTTTCAACCAATTATGCACAAACATCAAAAAACCTAAAGAATCATGCTTAGACAACCATTCTCATATAAAATCATGCTCTCAAAACCCTAGAATTTAAAATGTATGTACTTACTTAGGTGGAGACACTCAAATGTGTGCAAGATGCTCAATGGACCTAGGGGTTAGTAAATTGGGCAATGGACCAACTCACGCTTGGCCCAACTTGAAAACCCAAATCTGGATTCTGCGGCGCCATCGCTCAGCGCCAGGTACCGCTGAGCGGTGAGCGCGATTTTAAATCTCCCCTTTTTGGCTTGCCCTAAGCATCATTGACCTTATATCACTCAAATTCAACTCTCAATTTTCAATTTTCATGTAATTTCCACTCACTCCACTCAAACATGCAAGATTCAAACCCCTAAAATGCAACTAGAACAGAATTAAAACATGCAAAAATAGATCAATCAACTGGGTTGCCTCCCAGGTAGCGCTTGTTTAACGTTACGAGCCTGACCCAAACTCTTTTTCGGACCCATCAGTAGATGCACATCTTTCTCATTAGCATCCATCAACAGATGCTAATCTTTCTCATCTTCATCAGCATTCATCAGTAAATATTGTCAATGACACCCATTAGTAGATGCCTAATCACATAGAATCCTTCAGTAGATGCTATTATTCCTCATCATTATCATGGGAACATCCATCAATAGATTTTGTAGCAGTATCCTTCAATAGATTCTATCATCACTGCCATCAGAAGCAGCATATAACCTAAAAAAAAAACTTAAACACACAAAGAAAAATCAAATCCAAACCACACAAATAATCAAATTAAAAAAATCAAAATGTCAACTTAATGCACTCAAGAAAGCAAGCAAGAACAGACTTGGCAAGCCTCTAATATCAATACTCAACATATATGCATGTTCAAATCAAAAGGTCTTTTATGGGTGAAATGGGGCCAAGGACAAGGGAGGATAACATATGGATGAGAAGCTACAAACCAAAAGAAATAGAGGAGCAATGGGGAATAAGTGAAAATACAATCAAATCACACCCAAACCGCTAATTTAATCCTCTTCTTGACTCCTTTATTCACACAATTTTATTTTCTCATTTGTCTCTATTTTTTCTTTTCTCATCCTATCTCTTTTTTCTTATCTCTCTCTTTAGGACACAACTGTAAGAGAAAAGATACACAACATATTTAGAATAACAAACAAAGAAGAGAAACTAACTAGCCAATTCATCAGAATCCCTAGGGAGACTACACTTGTTCCCAAAACACTTCCAAAGCTCCAAAATTCCCTAAGGTTAAGGTAAACATGGTTTTTCACTTAGGGCTAGTGTATGAGCTTCAAAACAAATAAATGGGGAAAGTATAAGCTCAAAAAGGGTTATCATGGGATCAAAACAAGGTAGGCTTATTTGGCTAGAGAGGCTCAAGAACAAAACTGCCTTTATCACTTCCAAACATGCATATCAATGAAGAATTATCAACAAGAGTCAAGTCAAGGCATATGTGCAAGCAATCAAGAGACATATCACACACAAGAAAGACATTTAATGGCTCAAATTCTCACACAGGGTAATTCTGTCACAATCAATCACCTTCTCAAAGTGAAACATGGTTAGTGCAATGTGGCTCCAAAGAATCTATATGCGGAGGTACAACACCCAATCCAGTGTAACAGGCTGAACATCAAATAGACTCTCAGAACATGAATTAAGTTTAGATTCAGAAATAATAACTACCACATGTTCAAATTCATGTTCAGTGCATGGATAAGAAGTATTCGGATAGGATGATAAAAATTGATTCTCATCATGCAGAAAGGGAAAATTAAAAACATGCTCTTCAACAATATAATCATCAATAAACCTATCAATAACATAATTATCAACAAAAGAATCAATCTTAGGTATGTTTACCTCCACTTCCCTCGAGATTGGTAGAATGGTGCAAGATAAAGATGGTCTACCTGGCTCAAAATTGTTGCTTATACTTGCCTGGTCCTTAAAATCTTCATTAGTCTCCTCAGGTGCAAGAGTGGGGACATAGGAGGGTGGGAAAGTAGGTGACGCGGTAGTAAGCTCATGACTTTGTTCCCCATCTCCTATGTTGATGGCACTAACATCATCTGGAAGCTAAACAGTTTGAAATGACAATTCCTCAAAATGTTGAGACTATTCCTGAGCAAGCTGAATAGCCATCTGCCCTATCTGATCATTCTAGCCTTGAGTGGATGCTCTGGTCTCTTACATGAACTCAATGTTTTACATGCCCATCTGACTCAGTAACTCCTCCAATGTAGGCTTATAAGTAGAAGGTTTAGGAGTTATTTAGGCAGGCGCATCATACTGCTGACTTTGGTATTGTTGGACTGGTGGAAGCATTCAAGGATTCTTAGATGGCTGATATTGCTATGGAGCATCATACCATCCCAAGCTAAGGTCATTCTATCCAGGAACGTTGTTGTAACCATACTGAGCAGGGAAGAATTCATCCAAGAACATATGCTTAAGATCTTCCCAAGAAGTGATGGATCCTGGAGGAAGACAATACAGTTGATGAGTGTCGCACCCCATGCAAATTTAATGTGCATAAAGAATGAAGTATAGACTAGGAAGTGACTCCTAGGTCATCTCTCAAGGACCAAACTGTGATTCAAGAATCAGGTCAAAAACAGAGTGGGGGGGGGGTTGTGAAAGGTTTTGCAAGGAGAATTAAACAAAATTAAAACTGGAAATTAAATACGACCAAATATAAATGAAAACATTTAAATAAATGAACAAGCAGGAAGACCGAACGGTCCTACAGATGATCGAACGGTTCTACATTGAGACCGAACAATCTTTAAAGCAAATGGGGAAATTGGGAATGCAGGAAGATAAAGAAACCGAACAGAATAAAAATCATAGTGAACGAAAAAATTAAACCGAACATGATAGACAGCATAATGAACGAAAAAAGTAAACTGAACATTGCAATAGATAAATATCTAAACACTATTAAAGTTATTAAAATGCAACACTCAATTAAAAAGATGAAAAACAACTCAACATATAATGTTAAATATTCTAAGGCAAAAGATATAAGAAAACATAATTTTTTCTACCATTAGTCATGACCTCCCTTACTTTTAAAGTGAAAGAATATGAATTTTTTTTCTTCTTTTGTGGTGACCGTGCAATTCTTCCAGCAAAGGGAATGAATAACAATTCACCCTTTATTGACACTAAACACACCCTTTATGTTTAAAAACTGTTATTTTCATACTTAAATTTGAGACTAAACACACCCTTTATGACTTAGAATTAGCTTGAAATCATGCATTTTGCTTAAGTTAGAGAATAAGAAAGTTAAAGTTAGTTTTCTTGGTTTTCTTTTGTTTCGACAGGTTTTGTCAGGAATTAAATGAAGGATGTTGAAGTAGAAAAGAGTTGGACACAAGAAAAGGTGGAAAAGTGAGTAAATAAGGAGTCGTAGCCACTACTCAGCGTTATCCCAATGCTGAGCACCAGCCATGTAGAGGGATTCTATGCCTGACGCTCAAGCGCCAGCGTTGAGGGGTGAAGCCACCATCAGGCGGTGAAGCCACCGCTGAGTTGTGGACTCTTCAGAGAACTCTTTGCCCAACGCTCAAGAGTCAACATTGAGGGATGATTCTAAGTAATGTACTCACTGCCAGGCGGTGAGCCACCGTTGAGCAGTGTACTATTGGGCCTGGGCCAAAATTTTGTGATTTTTCCTGAGTTATAAATAGCTCTGCACGAACAAGAAAAAGGATAATTTTGCAGAAAGGACGCATAAACACTTGCTTCACCTGTTGGAGGCGGATTTTGGATGTGAGAGCTCCAACTTATCGAATCTAGGGTTTATCTTTACATACTTATCATTCTTTTCATCTAGATTCACCATGTTTATGGTGAACAAAACTCCATTGTTGTTGGAGAAATCGATGTAATCCTTTGATAATCTCATATATGGAATTATTTCTTTATTCATATGCTTTCTTCTATTAATAGTTATAGTTTTTCCTCCATTAAATTTGCATGCTTTGTTTAAGACATTATTCAATAGTGTGATCTTTGATTATATCTTTATGGACACATATAGATAGATCTAGACATGGAAAATTCTATTGGGAGCAATATTGCCTAGACATAGGGATAGGAGGACCAATTGCCTTAAGCTTTTGCGCGAATTAATGTAATGCATGATCAATTGCTAGGGAGACTAGACATAGTAAACTAGTGATTAGGAGTAGGCTCTTTTCACCAAGACATTGGGATTAGTGTAAAATAGAAAGTGGCATTAACATTAATAAAGAAAGTAGAACAAAGTATAATTCGTAAATATATGAGAGTGGATTAGGATAAGTCGAAAACCCCAACAACATCATTCATCCATATCAACCACCTGCGTTATCTTTTTGGTCAATAGATCAACCTTGCATGTTTATTTTCTGTTTTTCATATAAAACCCTAATTTTTGTTTTCTGAAGTCTTAAAATATCAAGATATCACATAAACGTTTAGGCCTAAGAGTCTCTAGGGAAACAATACTCGGACTTACCGTTTATTATTACTTGATTCGATTTGGTACACTTGTCGGACCCTTAACAAGTTGTTGTCGTCGATGTCGGGGACTCGTGGTTAAACTATTTTTTGTTTTTGTTTTATTTTTATATAAAAGTGGTTTCTAGGGTTTTGTTTCTTGTGTATGCAGGATACAATTCATACTAGGAGCAAGAAAAATCAACAAGCTCTTCTTGAAGGTTTGAGTGAAACCCGAAGGAAAAGGAGAATTCGAACTTCTAGAGAATTATTCCCTCCTCCGGAGATATTGTTGCAACCCTCACCAGAAGCATCCAACCAGAGCTCAAAATAGATGGTTGAGGAGGAAGCTCTTAGGAGACGCACTCTGGCAAATGCTACCACTGTGGTTGGCCCTCAACATTTTAATAGCATTGCAAGGTCAAGGGTTAATCCACTTAATGTGGAGGTTAAACCGGTGTTCATTCATTTGGTGCAAAGCAATCAATTTAATGGGCTGTCAACTCAAAGTCCATATGCTCATCTCACCACATTCAATGAGATTTGCAATACAGTGAAGATTAATGGTGTGCCAGATGAAGCAATTAAACTTAGCTTGTTTCCTTTCTCATTGGGAGGCAATGCTAAGCTGTGGTTAAATTCTTTCCCGGAGGATAGCTTTACAACCTGGGAGGCTGTGGTGGCTAAATTCTTGAATAAATATTTTCCACAGTCGAAAATCAACAAAGGTAGGATGGAGATTTCTTCTTTCAGGCAAGGCATAGAAGAAACCCTAGGTTAGGCGTGTGACAGATATAAAAGCTTGTTGAGAAAGACACATGTGCATGGCTTTGATGATACAACTATAGTTCTCACATTCGTTGGAGGTCTTGGAACTCAAACAAAGCTCATGTTAGATGCCTCAGCTGGAGGTAATATAAAGTGCAAGGCTGCCGAGGAAGCCTATGAGTTGATAGAAAGTATGGCGGCTAATGATAGTGAAACTCATAGTGAAAGTGGCGTACAAGCTGACAAAAACTCAGATGCCTTGCTTGCACAGAACAAGCTGATAACTCAACAATTGGAGAACCTGACAAAGACTCTTGCTCAATTGCCTAAAGAGGTAAAGAATGTTTCACAGGTGCAGCAACAACTCTGTGACCATTGTTGTGGTGACCATATTAATGGTCAACGTGCTTATCCAGAGGAGGCCCAAGAAGAAGCCAATTACATGGGCAATCAATTTCAATACCACTGGGGTAATTTCAATCAAGGTAATTACAACCAAGGTTGGAAAAATCACTCAAGCATTGTGCAAAGTCAGAATAGTCAAGTTGGACAAGCAGGAGGCCAATTCAACAGACCCCAACAACCACCACCATTATGGCAGCAAGTATCTGCTTTGACTGAAAGAATTAGCAGTTTTGAGGAGAAGTTTGACAAATTTATGAAGGTGTATGACTCCAAAGTTAAAAGTGATGAAGCTACTTTCAAAGATATGAAGATGCAGATTGGACTTTTAGCCAAGAAGCTGCAGGACAAAGAGAAAAATCAATTTGGGGCTAATACTGAGGTTAACCCTAAAGAAGATTGTAAGTCTGTGGTGAGTATGGTTGAGGAAAGAGTGGAAAAAGAAAGTGTTAAGTTAGAAAAAAAAGAGGAAAAAGAAGAAATTTGTGAGGGTGAAGTTGAAAAAGAAGAAGAGAAGAAGGGAGAAAAAAATTGAAAAAGAGAAAAAAATTGAGAAAGATGAGGTAGTTCTTCCTTACCCAAAAGGGCATAAGAGAGAAGAGAGAAAGTGTGAGCGCTTTAGAGAAATCTTCAATCAAATAGAGATTACTATACCGTTGACTGAAACACTTCAACAGATTCCTGTTTATGCGAGGCATATAAAGCAGTATCTTGGAGAAAAGATAGATCTTGATGAGAAAGCTATTGAGGAACAGGGAGGTTGTAGTGACTCTTTGAAGAAAGAACACCCTCCAAAAGTGAAGGATCAAGGAAGTTTTACGATTCCTTGTGCCATTGGGAGTGTGAAGATAGGGAAAGCCTTACTTGATTTTGGGTCGAGTATTAATTTAATGCCCCTATCTATGCTGAAGAAGATTGGTGGTCTTACATTGAAGCCAACAAAAATTTACCTTCTCATGGCGGATGGATCACCAAAGAAACCCTATGGTAAGGGTCTGGAAAGTGTAGCGAATCGTATCAAGTAATAATAAAACAGTAAGTCCGAGTATCGTCTCCCAAAGGCCTCTTAGGCCTAAACGTTCGTGTGATGTTTTAACATTAAAAGACTTGAGTAAACAATAATTTGAGTCTTAAATGCAAAACGGAAAATAAACACGCATGCAAAGATTGATCAATTGACAGTTAAACGATATGGATAAATGGTGTTGTTGGGGTTTACGGTTTCATCCTAATCCACTCTCTAATATCTACTATTCTTACTAAATTCCACTTCTTTATCAATGTTCATGCCACTTTCTAAAATCCCCTACTATCAATATCTTGATATATAGAGTCTACTCCTAATTACTAGTTTACTATGTCTAGTCTCCCTAGTAATTATTCATGCATTACATTCGCACAGAAGCTTTAGGCAATTGATCCTCCTATTCCTATGTCTAGGTAATATTGCTATCAAGAGAGTTTCAATATATGAGAGTTTCAAAAGATTACATTGTTCCCCAACAACTAAGGGTTTAGTTCACCATAATCATGGTGAAACTAGATGAACTAAATGGAAGAATGGAAAAGCAAACCCTAGAATTGATAAAGTGGAGCCTAAGCATCCAAGAAATCTCCTCCAAAGGTGTAGAGATATTGTGGACATGTTCTCTGCCAAAAGAATTTCATTTGGATTCGTACTAGGGCTATATATAAGCCAAAAAGATAACAAAAAAGATCTCAGAATCCAAAATATAAAAATAGACAACCGCCCAGGCGCATAAATTGGTCACTCAGCGGTTTGCCTCAACACACGCCACCGTCCAGGCGCCTAAAATGACCGTTGAGCGGTTTGCCTCTTGTCGCTCTGGACGCTCAACGTCACCGCCTGGGCACCAGACAACAACTTTTCCTTGCACTAGGCCACCGCTGAGCGGTTCACAAAGTCTTCTTTTCTTCATTTTTCTCCTTCATTCTTGAGTCTATGACCTTCCTACTTCATTGCCATCTTCAATTTTCATCAAAAACCCTGCAAAACAATGCAAAAGAAGATAAATATCTCTAAAAACAACTTTTGACTCTTATGTAACACAACTTAAGAGTTTTACTTGATTCTAAGCTCATTTTAAGCTACAAAGGGTGTGATTTAATATCAAATTTATGCATGAAAATAACGGTTTTGAGACCGTTATCACAACCCCAAACATAAAACTTTGCTTGTCCTCAAGCAAAACAAAACAAAACTTGGCCTTCCAATTTTTCATCAAGTAGTTCTACACTTTTCAAAACCCTTTTCTTCATGACAAGTTAATTCAGATTTTCAGTGGAATCCTACCAAAATGCAAGCATGTTTTCAATCCAATCTAGTTCACCTACTTCAATATTTCCCAATAGATATTCTATTCATGAATGATCAATCCACTAAGCATAGATGTAACCATGGATTTCAACAATTCTTGCCAAGCAAGTGTTTCACTCAATCTTTCAAGTGTTTAAGAAATCACTCCACTCTTTATTATTCACATGTCATATAAAACAATATTGTCATTTATCTAAAACAATCAAAATCCTTACATGCAAATACCATCACAAGGACTTTTCTAAGGCTTGTAATGAGGCTGGGCTATCAAGAAAATTTGGTTCTTCTAGATTGCAAAATCCTTGAGTTAAGAGAGCTATTTCATCATTGAAAAGGTTCAAGTTTAAACTCTCTCTATCACCAAACTCCTTTATTCCCAACTTCCTCCCTTTTTATCAATTTTGCATTGAGTTCCTTTGTCATGCTTTTACTTTTTCCTTTTTCTGTTTTACTCATGCATTTTTTCTTTTTAATACTTGAACTCAATGCTCTTCTTTTGCCTCTCAATTTTCCCCATACAACTCCAAACTTGAACCTTTTCATCACATAAAATTATTCTCAACCCTACTTAAGATATATAATTTCAAATCAAGGGTTTTCATCCTGTTTAAGGCCAAGGTTCAAAAAAGGGTATAAAATTTTAAACTTGTTGGGTGAAATTTTTGGCTAGATAAAGGCTTCCAAACATGGCCTTGATCATATAACATAAGCATGCAAATCAATCAATTATCAAGACTAAGGAAATATCATTCATGATTCCCTGTGAACGATACATATATCAGTAAGAACTCTAGAGCTCAAAACCTCACACACATGCTCTCTCTCACATCATTCATTTATCCTGCTTGGCATCACAATCACAATAATGAACCACAACACATCTATTCATATAATTAGTGAATCATTTAACTAGATATCAACACACATACATTCTCAATCAACCACATTCAATCATTATCCAATACTTTTCATGCATTTTTAATACTACCAATTGTACAAGCCAAGCATATACACAAAATAAAAGTTCAACCTATTGTACAAATTCAAAGTACAAAAGAAAAAGATACCTAGGTTGCCTCCCAATAGCGCTTGTTTAACGTCACGAGCCTGACCCAAATTGTTTAACACTCATCAGTTAGTGTGAATCTTACCAACACCCATCAGTAGGTGTACCTTCATGTATCCTTCAGTGGATACATAAAAATTTAGCATCCCTCAGTAGATGCTACCCAAAAAGTGTTTAAAAATCCATCAACTTACATAACCAGAATAAACCTATTCTAAAAATTGTTCTACAACAAATGGGATAAAATTAAATATCTTTAAATCTTTCCATCCCGGTTGGGATCTTCATCCTCCCAACTCATTAGTTTCCTTCTATCCACCCTTTTGATGGCTTTAGTAAATGGTTTTCTGATCTCTACCTTGCCATCTTCTTTGATATTTTCAACAATCCATTTCCTCTTCTTGAATCTTACCTGTGAGCCTCGTGGAAGTGGTATATCTTCTGAGTGAATTGTTGCTCCTTTATCAACCTCCTCATTTTTAGGTACCTGTAAAACATTACAACTGTTATAATTGGTACCTGTCATGCTTTCTTCTGATGTAGTTTCTCTTCTTGACTTTCTGAATCTGGATCTTTTCTTTATTCTAATATTATTCCCTTTAGAACCAGTATATAAGAGCACATTCTTCTTATCTCGCATCATGATTCTTCCATCATGAGCACTAATGAACATTTTAGACATAGCCATGAAAGGTCTTCCAAGAATAATTGGAATCCTCTGATCATCTTCAATGCCCATAACTAGAAAGTCAGCCAAAAACTCAAGTTGCTCCACACGCACATCCACATCTTCCACCATACCTAGTGGCTTTTTACTAGAACCATCCGCCACCGTTACAGTAAGATTAGACGGTTTTAATGTCAACCCTCCAATCTTTCTCAAGAACCGTCCAGGCATCATATTAATGCTGGATCCAGAGTCTATCATGGCTACTTCTACCTCAATATCATTTATAATACATGAAAGTGTCAAACAACCTGGATCTTTTACCTTAGGCGGATAATTCCGTTTTGGAGGTTGAACTTCAAATTCTTGCTCATCTTCATCTGTATCCAAATCTATCATATCTCCAAGATAAAATTTCATCCTTGCAGGAATTTGTTGGATTACAGAAGGCACAACAGTCACTTGGTTTTCTATAAATGGTCCATTGTGACTGAATTTTTCTTCCTCTTCTTTCTCACCTTCACTGCTGCTTATTCCAATGACTTCTCTTTTTTCCTCTTCCTCATCACTGCTTCCAATCTCCACAACTTCCCTTTCAATTTTTTGCTTACTTCTTGTAACAACAACTTTACATTCCTCTTTAGGGTTAACATCAGTGTTAGCCCTAAATTGGTGCTTCTCAGTGGTATCTACCCTTTTTGACAACTGCCCGACTTGCATCTCTAAAGATCTGATGCTGGCTTGATTACCTGCTTGATTAAACTCATAAACCTTCAAGAATTTATCAAATCTATCATTTAAGTCTCTGACAACCTCTGTCAAATGGGTGACCTGCTGCCACAAAGGTGAAGGTTGCTGCTACCTGAAACCCCTTGTTTGCCCTGATGGGAAATTCGATGCCTGATTAATACTTGGATGATTCTTCCAACCTTGTTTGGCATTACCTTGGTAGGTATTTTGAAACTGATTTCCCAAAAAATTATCTTCTTGTTGCATCTCTTCAGGCAAAGCACATTGACCATTGATATGGTCACCACCACAGAAATCACACAGCTGCTGTGTTTGAGAAACATTACGAATGTCCTTAGGAAGTTGTGATAGAATCTTCGTTAAATTATCTAGCTTTTGAGTCGGAAGATGATTCTGAGATAGCATAGCGTCATCTGCAGGCAAGTGAAAAACTCCTCTATTTTGTGTAGGTATGCCTCTTTCAATGTAATTTTCTTGCTCATTAGCAGCCATATTTTCTATCAATTCATATGCCTCATCTTCAGTCTTTTGTTTAACATTGCCTCCAGCTGAGGCATCCAGCATCATCTTTGACTGAGTGTTCAATCCTCCAAGGTATGCAAGAATCAAGGTGGTTTTGTCAAAACCATGGGTTGGCGTCTTTCTCAGCAAGCCCTCAAATCTCTCCCATGCTTGACCTAAAGTCTCTTCCATACCCTGCTTGAATGATGAAATTTCCAGCTTCCCTTGAGTAACTTTGGACTGTGGAAAATATTTAGTGACAAACTTTGTAGCTACAGTCTCCCATGTGGTGAATGTTCCTTCAGGAAAAGAATTAAGCCACGCCTTAGCATTTCCCGCTAATGAGAATGGGAACAACCTAAGCTTTACTCGTTCATCTGATACACCTGCCATCTTTACAATGTTGCAGATTTCACTAAACGTGGTCAAATGATCATACGGATTCTCATTTGACAAACCGTGAAACTGATTGCCTTGTACTAGGTGTATTAATGCTGGATTCATCACCATGTTGGTCGTTTGATCCGTAGGCATGGCTATGCTGTTAAAGTGAAAAGGACCTACAGCATTAGATTGATCTGCCAATGTGCGTCTTGGAGGAAATTGTTCTGTCATCTCCCCTGTTCTTCTATCTAGTGAAGGTGACAATAATCTGCTAGGAGAAGGGAATAAATCCCTAGTTGGGCGTCTGACTCTCCTTCTTCCCCTTGTCTCACTTAAGCCGTCAAGAAGAGGTTGGGTATTTTTCTTGCTCCTAGTATGTCTAGCCTCCTGTTGCATGTACAAGAAACACAAACCCTAGTAGCACTTTAAAAAAAACAAAATATATACAAATATCAACAATCAAGTCAAAATTAATCAATTTACACTACTCAAAAAAGTTAAACCAAGAGTCCGCGGCAACGGCGCCAAAATCTTGTTAAACCTCTTGCAAGTGTACCAGATCGTATCAAGTAATAATAATTGGTAAACCCAATATCGTTCTTTCCAAAGGACTCTTAAGGCCTCATCTTTCGTGTAAAAAAATTGTTTAAGACTTGAGAAAAGAAAATAATTTTAATGGTTTCAAATGCAAAACAAAAATAAACATGCAAATGCAGGAATTCAATTGACGAAGAGAAACTATGAATGAATGAGGTTGTTGGGGTCTACAATTTCATCTTATCCACCCTCATATATCTACTCTTCTTATTTACTTTGCTTATTTATCATATTGGCATGCAAACTTTCTTGGTCTACCCTTAACCCAATCCCTTGGTGAAAAGAGCCTATTACTAATTACCGGCTTGCTATCCCTAGCCTCCCCTAGTAACTAATACAATTGATCGTCCTACCCCTATCCCTAGGCGGTATTAACATAATCAAGGAATTCTCCCCAGTTCATGACATTACCGTACGTCCCCGTATCAATAAAGAAAATCAACATTTACCGAATGAGTTAAACTGTAGAAGCATTAAGCAAAGGTAAAGAACCAAACAATTGCTAAATCAAGCATATAAAGTAAACAAGAATTTCAATATATGAGAGTTTCGAAAGATTACATTGTTCCCCAACAACTAAGGGTTTAGTTCACCATAATCATGGTGAAACTAAATGAACTAAATGGAAGAATGGAAAAGCAAACCCTAGAATTGATAAAGTGGAGCCTAAGCATCCAAGAAATCTCCTCCAAAGGTGTAGAGCTGTTGTGGACTTGTTCTCTGCCAAAAGAATTTCATTTGGATTCGTACTAGGGCTATATATAAGCCAAAAAGATAACAGAAAAGATCTCAGAATCCAAAATATAAAAACAGACAACCGCTCAGGTGCCTAAATTGGCCGCTCAGCGGTTTGCCTCAACACACGCCACCGCCCAGGTGCCTAAAATGACCGCTGAGCGGTTTGCCTTTTGTCGCTCTGGACGCTCAGCGTCACTGCCTGGGCGCCAGACAACAACTTTTCCTTGAACTAGGCCGCTCAGCGGTGGAATTGATCGCTAAGCGGTTCACAGACTCTTCTTTTCTTCCTTTTTCTCCTTCATTCTTGAGTCTATGACCTTCCTACTTCATTGCCATCTTCAATTTTCATCAAAAACCCTGCAAAACAATGTAAAACAAGCATAATATCTCTAAAAACAACTTTTGACTCTCATGTAACACAACTTAAGAGTTTTACTTGATTCTAAGCTCATTTTAAGCTACAAAGGGTGTGATTTAATATCAAATTTATGCATGAAAATAACGGTTTTGAGACCGTTATCAATGATGTCTTTAAAGAGAAGCAAATTCGAGTAAAGAAGATTAGTCACAAACCTGCAAGGAAGGATGCACTAGTGGCTAAACCTAAATCTGCAAAGATGGTCAACAAAGGTAATAATTATGTTTTAATGCAGGTAAAGGAAGAAGAGAAAGTTGATAAAGGAGAGATGATTCACCTTGATTCAGAGGATGCGCAACTAAAGCTTGGAACTCTTGTTAGATTTAAGAAAAAGCTATGGGTTGTGAAAGCTTTCAAAGGGAATGGAGTGATATAGATTGAAGCTCCATTTTCTAGGAGAGTAAAGAAGGTGAATCAGAAGCAGTTGATGAGTTGGTGTGATGAAGGCAAAGAAGACACCAACATAAAGGATGGAACTTGAGCTTTAATAGGTCAAGCTAGTGACGTTAAAAGAGCGCTTGTTGGGAGGCACCCTAGTGACTTAAAAACATTATTTTTCTATTATTTTGTTATGTAATTTTGGATATTGTTGAACATTATTTATTAGGTAGCATCTACTGAGGGATGCTAGAAATGTTAAGTATCTACTGAAGGATACAGGAAGGTACACCTATTGATGGGTGTTAGTAAGTTTTGCACTTACTGATGAGTGCTAAGAAGGTTTGGGACAGGCTCGTGACGTTAAACAAGCGCTACTTGGGAGGCAACCCAGTGGATTGATTTATTTTTGTTTCTTGTTTTGATTCTGTACTAATTGCATTTTAGGGTTTGATTGTTAAATATTGAGTGAAGTGAGTGGAAATTGCATGAAATTCAAAAATTTGAGAGTTAGAATAGAGAGGTATTGGTCGAGAGCACCTAGAGAGAGCTAGGAAGCAGGAGAATTGAGGTCGCGCATACCGCTTAGTGGTAACTTGACATTGAGCGGTGGAACTGCAGAATGGGTTTCTTGTTTTTAAAGTATTGGGCTCAGCGTGGGTTGGCCCATTAAGCATTTTTTAAACCCTAGAGTGTGTTTTGGCTGCCACTTGAAGTCTCCATTCTTCCTAAGCACTCTCAAGAACTTTCCAATGCACTCCCTCCACTTGTCCCTTTACCCCTTTCACAAAAACCCTTTCTCCACCATTTTTGCACCACCTCTTCATCTAAGTTTGGGGTTTGGTGAGAGCACCTTTGTTAGGGGAAGTCTTCTTCACATTCATTGAGCATTTTTGCACACATTTGAGTATCTTCACCCAAGTAAGTACATTCATTTTACATTTTAGATTTTGAGAGCATGAATTTGTATGAGAATGGTTGTCTAAACATGATTCTTTAGGGTTTTTGATAATTGGTTGAAAATGTCACTGTTTAGACCGATAAAAATGTATGATTAAGGTCTGGAATTGGAAAAATTGCATGCGGGTGGAGATTAGAAGCTAACTAGGGTTGTTTTTCAAAAACTGAACTGATACCGCTCAACGCCAGTTACCACTCAACGCGACTACTACAACTATTGGAATTTTGTGTTTTTCTCTGTGCAGGTTACGCTGGGGTTGCTGTCTTGCCCTCAGCAATGAAAGGAAAGTATGGTTGGAGGTTGTTTTTGATTTACTAATGCTTAACAATTCTTCTTGAGGTTTTGTGAATTGTATTTGTTGTTTACCCTTTTTGAACCTAAGCCTTAAACAGTCTGTTAAACCTTTTTTGAGAAATCTTTACCTTGAGTTAAGTTGAGAATTATTGTATGGTATTGATTAAAGGTTCAAGATTGGGGTTGTTGGGAAAATTGAAAGAAATATAAGCATTGAGCTAATGTGTTGAGCAAAGCATGAAAAAGATAGAAAGATAGAAAAGATAGAATGAATAGAAAAGCTCAATGCAAAGAAAAAGGAAATTTGGGAATGAGTGAGATTGGTAAAAATAGAGTTTGTGCTTGAACTATGAATGTTTGAATGACTCTCTTAACTCAAGGATTTTTTGATTTAGAAAAATCAATTTTTCTTGTTGTCGCAACCGGAATCGCGACGGGACGACGATCCAAAAAGAAACGAGTTTTGAAAAAGAGATTGGAGTCACCACCATAGTTTATTCTGGAAAACTACGGAAAAACCATAAAAAGGATAAGGCAGGGTCTGCGAAAAACAAATTTTGGGTTCGGGAGTCAGTTATGTGTAGGGAAGGTATTAGCACCCTACACGCCTGCCCGAAGGCAGTACCTTTAATTAAATACGCGAATAAAATGTGGTTTTCAAATTTGCTTAACTTCCCCAAAAAAGAAAAATAAAATAAAAATCTAAAGAAAACAAAATATTTTTTTTGTGTTTTTTGTGCCCGATAATGATTGACCTTGCTCCTACATATTCTCAGTCAGACTGAGAAATCAGGGTTATGTAGTTCTAGCTTATGTTTAGATGATTGTTTGAAAACATTATGTTTTATATTTTTTGTTAATTTTTGAAAGAAGAAGAAAAAGGTTTTTAACACAAGGCTGACGCGAATAGTCGCACGTGTGCTTAAACCTTTTAAAATAATTTTTTGTTAATTAATTTTTAAAAGAAGAAGAAAAAGGTTTTCAACACAAGGTTGACGCGAATGGTCGGACGTGTGCTTAAACCTTTTAAAATAAGTTTTTCTTTATTATATTTTTTAGAAGAAGAAAAAGGTTTTCAACACAAGACTGACGTGAATGGTCGCACGTGTGCTTAAACCTTTTAAAATATTTTTTTTTGTTTATTATTTTTTTTAGAAGAAGAAAAAGGTTTTCAACACAAGGCGAACGCGAATGGTCGCACGTGTGCTTAATCCTTTTAAAATAATTTTTTGTTTATTTTTTTTTTAAGAAAAAGAAAAAGGTTTTCAACACAAGGCTGACGCGAATGGTCGCACGTGTGCTTAAACCTTTTAAAATAATTTTTTTGTTTATTTATTTATTTATTTATTTTATTTTATTTTATTTTTTTTTTCAAAGAAAAAGAAAATTTTATTAAGGAGAACGAAAATTACAAAAAAAATGTATCGAACGAAAAGTGCAATCGAAGCCACCGCGGGCTGTCACCACCGTGATGTGAGCTCCAAAAGCGCGAAACACGAAACCCTAATCTAAAAATGTAGAATGAAAAAGTGTTTGTTGTCTGGGAGGGTGTCTCCGTCGTACATGGAAGAAGACCCCTTTTTATAGGGCTAAAAACGAAAAGAGAAAATGAAAAGGGGAAAGAAAGCTTGCTCTACACACTTTTGAGCTTCATTGGACGACCGACCCTTCTTCTCAAACGTCAGCCCTCCGATCATCTTTATCATCACTGGTCAGCTCCTCATCTCCGGGCAGGATCGCAAGCTTGGGTCTTCAATTTCTGGGCAAGTGGCTTGGGCACTTCTCTCTTCAACTCTGCCCTCCAAATCGCCTCTGTGTCCATCTCAAACTTGCTTTGTCCTTCCCACAGCAGACAAGAACTTTGTCTCCTTTTCCACAAAACGACAAACCGGCTTTTCCTTTTTTTTTTCCTTTTTTTTTACTTAACTATATTAATTATATTAAATCAAAACTAAAATAACCAATAAGAATAAAAATCAAGGTAAAAAAAATAAAAAATAAAATAAAATAAAATTATAATAGAAAAGGGAAAGTAAAATAAAAATAAAAAAATAAAAACAAAAAAGAAATAAGATAAGAAAGAAATAATAGTAAAAGGATAGAATGAAAATGATAGAAAAAAACAAAAATAAGATAAAATAAGAAAATTCGTATAGTATTTAGTCACCCAGACGAAATTGAGTGTTGACAGCTACCCCTCTTTACTTAGATATTACTTAGATAATATGAAAATTTGATATTTTCGTATTATTAGAGTAAAAGCTAAGTAAAGATAGAAACACTAATTTCGTTTGGGTTTCAAAGGTGAAAGAGAAAGAATAAAAAACTCGAGTTGGGCTTGGGGGCCAGTATGGAAACTGGGCTTTTGGGCCAGTGTGGAAACTGGGCATATGGCCAGTGTAAAAAATTGGGCTTATGGGCCAGGCGAAACTGGGCTTATGGGCCAGGGTAGAAACTGGGCTTATGGGCCAGGCGAAACTGGGCTTATGGGCCAGTGTGGAAACTAGGCTTAGGGGCCAGGCGAAACTGGGCTTAGGGTCCTGTTTGGAAGAGGTGGTGGGCATGAAAAGGATTGGCTAAAAGGATGACCCCAATTGGTTTGATTTTCTTTTTGCGTGCTTTTGGCTAGATGGTAGGATGATCCCCTCTTCCTGAGACATTATTTTTTCTTTTTTTTCATTCATCCATTTTCAACCCTTTTTTTTTACGACAGATTGAATGTCAATTTGCCTTATCACAAAATTAAGCCTTATGAAAATTTAAGCAATCATTATTCAATCTGTGTGGGCTTTATTAGGCTTGTAACGTGGCTAGGGGCTAAAGGGTATTGAAAGAAAAGATATAAAGGCCCAAATGAATGTTTGTTGGTTATTTTTTTTGAAACAAGGGTTATCATCTAGGCATTGTATCAACTTTTGACTTTTGAACACTTTGCTTTTTCTCGAACTTCGTTTTTTCATTCATTTTTTTATGCTCAACATCACTTTGTGATTTTTTGTTCTTTTTGTTTGTTTTTTTTTGTTCACTCTTCGTGATGAATTCTCTTTGTTTGATCATTGAGTGCTCTTTATTTGCATCATGAGTTGACTCCTAACTGATGATAACCCTTGCTTGGGGATAATTTTGAAAAAGAAATTATTTTTGGCTCAAACGTGGTGACAATGGATATATTCTTTGTTTTTAGGTAAAGACAAGAAGGCCACACATCATTTTGAACTCCGATTGCCTTATTTTCAAAAGATTAACTCTATGACTAGATGACCTCAACATGAGTCTTTTTTCTTCCTTTCTAGACCGCTCTTTCGGGTTTTCAATCTAGTTGTCTTATTTTTTGTGTTTTTTTTGTCTTTTTTGTTGTTGTTTTTTTTGGTCCCAATGGATTCGGGGATCACCGTACTAGCGCAGGCAAGGAATCTTTTGGCCAGACCAAATTGCCCTAGTGTAAAGGTTTACTTTATTACCGAGGCAGTGGCAGTGTTTGTTGTGAAAAATCCTTTGTTTTGGAAAGTGAAGGGTGAAGGTTTTGCAAGCAGCATGTGCACAAATATCTAGAAAGGAAACGCCAAATTATTATTTTTTTCAGACATTTGACCTCGGAAGCGTCTGGCATCACGATTTTCCTTTTGATTATTCATCATTGTTTTGATTCTTTTTTTTATTCTCGAAAAACAAAAGTTTGAAAATTTGCAAGAAAGACAAGCGACTCAAGATTGCCTTCATTTTGTTGTTTTTTTTTATTTGCGACTTTCGTTTTATCCACGACACCCTATTAGGACATGATTTGCAGTAAACCTTGGAGAAACCGCGTAATGGATGTTCACATTAAAAATCCTAGACGAAGGCACAATGTCGCTAAGCATAACCCTTACAGCAAGACAAGTCAAAAAGCAAAGCAACATCAGTTTCGCTTTTTACAATATCTCATGCTTTCCCTATATAGTCCTAGAGTCCTCTTCATTTGTCATGGCATTTGTGGAGGCGAACTCACCACCAGCCACAGTGTTGGATTAACTTTCTTCAAACTTTAAACATCCTGAATCGATCAAAGATTGCACTTTATGCTTTAGAGCCTTGCATGCCTCTGTTGAATGTCCACGCGCTCCTTCATGATAATCACACCTGGCATTTATGTTATACTTCTTTGGATAAGGAGGTCGTATAGGTCTGGTGGGACAGACTTCTATGAGGTTATTGCGGATAAGATCTAGCAGTAGCTCTGTATAGGTCATGGGGATAGGAGTGAAATTGACAACCTTTTCACTCTGATTGTAATTTCTCTGCTCAATGGCTCGATTAGACTCATAGGAATGTGACATCCGAGGGTAGGCAGTACAATGCGAATTAGCCTTTTGCTTTCTATTTTCCTCCTGTCCAGGACCATACTCATTCAGACTCGCTACCAGATTTGGATCTAGTGCAATTTTTCCATTTCTTATGCCTCCCTCAACCCTCTCTCCAATTATTACTATATCAGTAAATCTCAAGGAGACACTGCTTATCATGTGCTCATAAAATGGTGGTTGTAGAGTATTCAGAAATATGGTAGTCATCTCCTTGTCACTCAGAGGAGGTTCTACTTGAGCAACAATTTCTCTCCACCGTTGGGCATATTCTCTAAATGATTCAAACTCTTTCTTCACCATGTTCTGCAGTTGTACTCTGTCAGGTGTTAGATCTTCATTATATTCATACTGCCTTAGGAACGCCTCAACCAGATCTTTCCATGAGTATATGTGAGTTGTCTCCAAGCGCATGTACCAATTTAGAGCCACACCAATTAAGCTTTCTTGGAAGAAGTGAATCAAAAGTGTTTCATCGTAAGCATAGGCTGCCATTTTTCTGCAGTACATGGTATTGTGGCTCCTTGGGCAAGTATTTCCTCGATATTTCTCGAACTCTGGCCACCTGAACTTTGGAGGTATCACCACATCTGGAACTAAGCATAGTTTTCTAGCATCTCCAAATTCAGAATTTCCTTCGCCCTCTATAGCTCTCAACCTCTTCTCCAGCATTTCTAGTTCATTCTTGTCGTCCTTAAGTTCCATTGGTGTAACGACATGAGGTGAAGACTTCGTCTCGGGTTGTTTTGTCATTATCACACCCGCAACACCTGACTGGGTTGTCTCCTCATGAATTATGGTTGTGTCTGCCCCAAGCTCGTCTTCTATTTCAACTGCATTATCTTCGTCCTTTTGAGTTTCAACGTGTCCCAAATCCGCTCCCGAGGGTGGAGTGTAATTCGGAGGAAGACCATAAGGAGGGAAAGTTTGTGCCTCTGATACTCTTTGTTGCAGTCGTGGTGCCCGCGAATCTCCAGGGCCTTGTAAGGCATTCAGGGCCTCTAGGATTTGGCTCATTTGTCCCTTCAACTGCTAGATATCGGCTTTCATCCCCTCTTGAACTTCTTCTTGATTCTCCATGATTTTTCCACTGGTTCGTGCCTTTTAGGGTGTCTTGGAAACTTAGCCGTATTGTTATTTTTTAACTGAATTTCATTAGATGAAATAAATTAAGAAGAAGAAAATAAAAACGAAAGGGAGAAACGGAAAGACAAAGTAACGCAACTACTATAGCCAGAAATTATAAAGATGCGAAAACATTGCCAAATGTATAATCTGGAAATTAACGTGAAACAAAGTCAATAGGACAGTTCATTAGCAAGGGAAGCTAGTTGTGAGAAACTTCTCCTCTAGTTCTCTGTAACCCGCCCTTGTTCAACGATATACTCCTTCATCTGATTCATCAATACCTGATGTTTCTTGTCTAATTCAGCCCGATGCAACGTTCCTTCTTCAGCTTCGCCATTGCTGCTTTTGCCTGTTGCTCGGCTTCGTCCTTGTGAGATTGCATTTTGCGCAGGTCCTCCAGTTCTTTTTCCTTGTCCCTCTTAAATTCATCACACATCTGCTTCATAACACGCTCTGATATCTCAATTATACCATACTCCCGATCTTTCAAGGTTAGCTCAATCTTGGCTGCTGCTAGCTTTTGCGTTTGTCTTATTAACAACTCTTCATATGCTTCATCATTTTCCACACTATCTTGCTTAAGATTCGCATAATCGCGTTGTAGATTCTGAAGATTACTGGTCAACTTGATATTTTCTAGTTTCATCCGCTCTAATTCGGCCTTCAACAGTTGCACCTCCTCATCTTCAGCCTTATGAAGATGCTCATCACAATCCAGGCTAGGAGAAAATAACTTGAAAGGCAACTTCACCGTCCTAACCCTTTCTGCAATCCAAAAGCTGTAAGGAATTCCCTCATCAACAGTCCATGGTCTTGGGTCCCTTTCCGCATGAACAACGTTGCCCCAAGCATCCCTAATTTAGTGAAGCATTTCAGCAAAGGTTCCTTCCTTATAATAGATCTGCAATATGGCAAGAGATGCAGGTGTAGGTGATCCTCTCATAGGATACCCGAATTGCCTTTGTGCTAACACAGGATTGTAGTTAATGCAACACCTGATACCCATGAGGGGCACATTAGGGTACCTCCGCAATAATATATGATTTGCGATCTTTGCTGCCAAAGGACATTCCATTTGATTTGCTCCACGTTTAAACTTGCAGAGAGTTGCGCCCATTCATTTGCCCCTTTCATATTTGGTTTACATTGCAGTAGCTCATCCACGGGACATGTGGCATTCAATGTATTCTCATTCACTCGAGAGACGAACCATACATACAACACTGGTAGACAACATTCCATCTTTCCTCCCTTTAGCTCATAACATTGATTAAGAGTCCCATAAACTTCAGCTAGGACAACGGTGACTGGATTCTCAGAGCGTTCTTTGTATCCCACGAATGCGTTCATTGCGGCATGGTCGACAAAGTTCTCGATGTTAGGAAAAAGCATGACACCATAGAGGATAAGAGCCAATACATCCATAAATGTTTCCCAATTTTCCGCTTCAGCCAAACGATGCAAGTACTGCTCTAGGTATCTCTGAGGAAGGCCCCTCACCTTACCCTTGACTGTGAACTCGCTTTCCAACTGCATAGGGTGTACTTTCATGATTCTTGCTAGCTGCAAGACAGGGATATACTGCCCAAGGTAGTTGTATGGAGTTTTTCCCTCAATAGGTATGCCTAGGATTTGCTCAAATTCTTCCACTATTGGCACCAATTGGAAATCCCGAAAAGTGAAGCATCTCAGTGGTGGATCATAGTACTGGGCTAAAGTAGTAATCGCCGATGTTTGGACCTCCACCTCTAACAGGCCCAACAAGTTCCCATACTCCTTCTTGAATGCATTCTTTTGGGTCATGTTCATTTTCTTCACTAGTTCTCTCAGACTATCCATATTAACTTCCTCTGCTTCAATGGCTATCCTTTCCTTTAAAATGTTTGAACTTGAACCCCCCTTGACTTCAAATTTCATGTTAATTTCCATCTTATCTCGAAGGCTTAGTCACAAGTTTATAATTTCCTGGCTAGAACCAATGACAGGACCACAAAAATGCATGAGAAAAAGAAAGAAAGAAAATGTATAAAAAAGGTAAAGAGATATGTACAAGATGCTTATTTTATTAAGAAAGAAACAAAAAGAAAAAAAAAGCAAAAAGGAAAAGACACATGTTGAATTCGTTGTCAATAAAGTTGTTAATGGCATAGCATTTTCGAAAACCAAAAGCAAAACAAGTTTTTTTTTAATAAAAATAAAAAAATAAAAAAAATAAAAAAAATAAATAAATAAATAAAAATAAATAAATAAATAAATACACAAAAAAAATATTTTAAAAGGTTTAAGCACATGTGCGACCATTCGCGTCAGCCTTGTGTTGAAAACCTTTTTCTTCTTCTTAAAAAAAAAATAAACAAAAAAATTATTTTAAAAGGTTTAAGCACACGTGCGACCATTCGCGTTAGCCTTGTGTCGAAAACCTTTTTCTTCTTAAAAAAAAATAAAATAAACAAAAAAATTTATTTTAAAAGGTTTAAGCACACGTGCGACCTTTCGCGTCAGCCTTGTGTTGAAAACTTTTTTCTTCTTAAAAAAAAATAATAAAATAAACAAAAAAATTATTTTAAAAGGTTTAAGCACACATGCGACCGTACGTGTCCGCCTTGTGTTGAAAACCTTTTTCTTCTTCTAAAAAAGATAATAAACAAAAAAAATTATTTTAAAAGGTTTAAGCACACGTGCGACCATTCGCGTCAGCCTTGTGTTGAAAACCTATTTCTTCTTCTAAAAAATATAATAAACAAAAAATTATTTTAAAAGGTTTAAGCACACGTGCTACCATTCGTGTCAGCCTTGTGTTGAAAACCTTTTTCTTCTTCTTTTAAAAATTAATTAACAAAAAATTATTTTAAAAGGTTTAAGCACACGTGCGACCATTCGCGTTAGCCTTGTGTTAAAAACTTTTTTCTTCTTCTTTCAAAAATTAACAAAAAATATAAAACATAATGTTTTCAAACAATCATCTAAACATAAGCTAGAACTACGTAATCCTGATTTCTCAGTCTGACTGAGAATACGTAGGAGCAAGGTCAATCCTTGTCGGGCACAAAAAACACAAAAAAAAATATTTTGTTTTCTTTAGAGTTTTATTTTATTTTTCTTTTTTGGGGAAGTTAAGCAATTTTGAAAACCACATTTTATTCGCGTATTTAATTAAAGGTACTGCCTTCGGGCAGGCGTGTAGGATGCTAATACCTTCCCTACATGTAACCGACTCCCGAACCCAAAATTTGTTTTTTGCAGACCTTGCCTTATCCTTTTTATGGTTTTTCCGTAGTTTTCCAGAATAAACTATGGTGGCGACTCTAATCTCTTTTTCAAAACTCGTTTCTTTTTGGATCGTCGTCCCGTCGCGATTCCGGTTGCGACACTTGTTAGCCCAACCACATTATAAACCTTGAAAAATTCCTTGTGATGACATATGTGTGTGATTATAATTGATTGTGGTAAATGAAAGGCAATTTTGTTTTGTGTGCCATGTGGATAGTAGAGGGAAGGAGTGACCTCTTGAAACACTTGAGTGATTGATTGAAACACCTTGTCTGGTAGGAATGATTCCACGAATCTATGATGTTATCTGTGCTTAGCTAATTGATCATTCATGAGAATAACATCTGTTTGATATTATATGATTGTGTGAACACTATGATAAACATTGAGAATAAAGGCATGTGTGCATCTTGACTGAATTCTATTGATTGGCAGATTTGAGTGATTACTTGTCTTAAAAGAAATAGAGTTTGAATGTGGTTGAGCCATTGTGATGATTAGGTGAAAGACTGAGTTGCATTTTGTTTGCTTGAGGACAAGAAAAGTTCTAAGTTTAGGGTTTTGATAACGGTTCAAAAACCGTTATTTTCATACTTAAATTTGACACTAAACACACCCTTTATGACTTAGAATTAGCTTGAAATCATGCATTTTGCTTAAGTTAGAGAATAAGATAGTCAAAGTTAGTTCTCTTGGTTTTATGCTTGGTTTTCCTTTGTTTTTGCAGGTTTTGTCAAGAATTGAATGAAGGATGTTGAAGTAGAAAGGAGTTGGACAAAAGAAAAGGTGGAAAAATGAGTAAATAAAGAGTCGCAGCCACCGCTCAGCGCTAGCCACGTAGAGGGATTCTCTGCCAGACGCTCAAGCGGCAGCGTTGAGGGGTGAAATTGAGTGTCAACCTCACCACCGAGCGGTGAAGCCACCGTTGAGCGGTGGACTCTTCAGAGAACTCTTTGCCCAACGCTCAAGCGTCAACGTTGAGGGCTGATTCTAAGTAACGTACCCACCGCCGGGCGGTGAGCCACCGCTGAGCGGTGTACTATTGGGCTTGGGCCAAAATTCTGTGATTTTTTCTGAGTTATAAATAGCTCTGCACGAACCAGAAAAGGGATCTTTTGGCAGAAAGGACGCATAAACACTTTCTTCACCCGTTGGAGGCGGATTTTGGATGCGGGAGCTCCAACTTATCGAATCTAGGGTTTATCTTTTCATACTTATCATTCTTTTCATCTAGATTCACCATGTTTATTGTGAACTAAACTCCATTGTTGTTTGGGAAAACGATGTAATCCTTTGATACTCTCATATATTGAATTATTGCTTTATTCATATGCTTTCTTCTATTAATTGTTAGAGTTTTTCCTCCATTAGGGTAAGCTCTTTTCACCAAGACATTGGGATTATGGTAAAATAGAAAGTGGCATTAATATTAATAAAGAAAGTAGAATAAAGTAGAATTCATAGATGTAACTGATAACGGTCTAAAAACCGTTATTTTCATGCTTAAATTGATATCAAAATACACCCTTTATGGCTTAGAATGAGCTTAGAATCAGGTAAAACGCTTAAGTGGAGTCATTTGAGAGTCAAAAGATGTTTTTAGAGATATGATGCTTGTTTTGCAGGGTTTTGATGAGAATTAAGGATGGAATTGAAGAAGGAAGGTCTTAGACTCAAGGAAGAAGAAGAAAAATGAAGAAAAGAAGAGTCTATGCACCGCTCAGCGTCAAAATGCACCGCTGAGCTCCATTATTCGAGGGAAAGCTGTTGTCTAGCGCCCAGGTGGTGACGCTGGGCGTCCAGAGTGATCAGAGGCAAACCGCTCAATGGTTAAACTGACCGCTGAGCGGTGGTGCGGCTTGAGGGAAACCGCTGAGCAGTAAAATTGGACGTTGAGCGGTTGTCTGCTGGGCTTGGGCTTAAATTCTGTTAGTTTTATGCCCTATATATAGCCCTAGTGCGACTCAAATATTATTCTTTTGGCAGAAGAGGACGTCCAGAGCTGTTCTACACTCCTTGGAGAAGATTTCTTGGATGCTTAGGCTCCATTTTATCATATCTAGGGTTTGTTTTTCCATTCTTTCATTGTATTTCATCTAGTTTCACCATGTTAATGGTGAACTAAACCCTTTGTTGTTGAGGAACAATGTAATCTTTTGAAACTCTCTTATATTGAAATTCTTCTTTTATTCATATGCTTGCATATGCTGTTATTATCAATTGTGGGTTCTTTATCTATGCTCTATGCTATTATCATTTAACTCATTTGATAAATAGATGTTTGCCCTTGTCGATATGGGGACGTACGGGGAAGTCATGAACTGATAAGGAATTCTTGATCAACAAATACCACCTAGGGATAGGGGGTAGGACGATCAATTGTATTTTGCTTCTGTGGTACTTGCACTGCTAATTACTAGGGGAGACTAGGGATAGTAAGCCAGTAACTAGTAGTAGGCTCTTCTCGCCGAGGATCGGGGTTAAGGTAGACTAAGAAAATTTGCATGACAATTAGATAATAAAGAAAATTTAATAAGAAGAGTAGATATAAGAGAGTGGATAAGATGAAATTGTAAGCCCCAACAACTCCATTCATCAATACCTTTTTCTTGTTAATTGAATCATTTGCATTTGCATGTTTACTTTTTGGTTTTACATTAAATCACAAGTTAATTTTCTCTACAGGTCTTACAATATTAATTTACACGAAAGATCAGGCCTTTGAGTCCTTTGGGAGAACGATATTGGGTTTACCAATCATATTACTTGATACGATCTGGTACATTTGCCAAGGTCTTAACAGTAACACCCCTAACGGAGTGCCACTAGAAAATAACCAAAATCTAAAATTTACGCTAATTTTTTTTTCTTTTTAAATTGACATCGCGAAAACAAAACCTCAAAAGTTTAAGCATCTTACAACTTAAAGTTCAAACCTTACAAATATCAAATCTATTATTCCCATATCTCTCGTCGGGCTACTCCATCCCTGCCTTATCTGTAAGCCATCTACTCCCGTACAAGTACGATCATCGCAGGTGGAACCACAACCACAAAAGGAAAGGGTGAGTAACTAAGAACATAACATAGCATATAATTTCAATGTCAAAACATCATAATGTAGACTATCCTAGTCATACCCACCCTCACCCTGGGTGCCTGCTCAGCCTGTTGTACTTGCAAAACTTGAGCAATCTGTCGCATTGCTTGCGTCAGTTCTGCAGTAGCATCGATTGGAGTAGGATTTCTTGCCCGTCTTGACATCCTCTATCATAAGCAAAGAAACATAACCATAAAAAAAAAACATCAGAATTACGCAAACGCACTAGTCGAGCTCACTCCACAAAAGCCCCAAAAGAATTTTTTTTTTCAAAAACCAGGCTCTGATACCAAATGTAACACCCCTAACGGAGTGCCACTAGAAAATAACCAAAATCCGAAATTTACGCTAATTTATTTTTTTTAAAATTAACATCGCGAAGACAAAACCTCAAAAGTTTAAGCGTCTTACAACTTAAAGTTCAAACCTTACAAATATCAAATCCATTATTCAAAAACATAAAATAACTTTAAAACATGAATAAAATCCCCATAACTATTCCCATATCTCTCGTCGGGCTACTCCATCCCTGCCTTATCTGCAACGCCATCTACTCCCGTACAAGTACGATCATCGCAGGTGGAACCACAACCACAAAAGGAAAGGGTGAGTAACTAAGAACATAACATAACATATATTTTCAATGTCAAAACATCATAATGTAGACTATCCTAGTCATAACCTTACAATGCATCACAATATTCAACTCATAATCCATATCATCACCACCCAGACTATCATAGTCATAACATTATATTACGTCACCTTATTCAACTCACAACTAAAATCATTTACACAAACTTCTATTATTTCCTTGATTTTTGTCGTACCAAACTTGTTTCGCAAAACAGGGCGATTTGAGCCGCCTTCCATCGTAACTTCAGGCCTATCTCCCAGATTCCTCAAGGAATTACGAGTAAAAACTTCGGTTAGGCACACCTACCGAGCACTATACTCACACGAGCCGATGTCATTGGGCGAGACATCCAACCCTCTCTAGTCCTCGCGCACGAGGATAGGGTGACACTCGAATCTCAGTCTCCGCAGAGAACTCAACACGCTATCGTATCGCAATACGAACACCAACGGTTCGACAAAAATTCTAAGAAAATGACATAATGCTTGCTCTCACAACTTTACCATCACAACCATACATATTACACTATCACATGTACAAAGTCAACCAAAATTCATTGACCAACAATAAAAAAAACACAATAATTAAATAAATCAATTTCCATTAATTATTTTCCTACTGACATATCCCCATAAAATTACTAATTTCACACTTTCATCAACTAAAACAATATTTCTAGTGCACCCCACTTCTTACTAAAAACAAACTCCCTTCTACATCTACCTTTTAAAGTGACCCATAACCATTAAATTACTATTTCTCTCACTTCCATTACTTCCATTACTTCCATTACTTCCATTATGGTCCCACGCGGGTCCCCACTTTCCAACCTTTAACTCTTTTTCTCTCTCCCCCTCTTTTTCACTTTATTTTTCATCTATCATTCATAAAACCAAATTCATTCTCATCCTCTCTCTGTCTATTTTACGTAACACAACACACATATATTTTAATTTTTTTTTTCTCTTTCCTCCTTTTACCTTTTAAACCAATTCATTTCTTCTCTCTCTTACTTTACGTCACTCATGCATCCACTTCCCTTTTATCTCACATAGTATTTACGTAACCACACACTCTCTTTCCATATTCTTCTCCTTTTTCAACATAAAAGTCAAAACCCATTCTCCTTCTTTTCTCTCCAATTCTTCCGAACTTTCTCATTCTCCTATCCATTTTATTATTATTAATATTTTTTTTCCAATAACACTCACTCACTTTTACATGCATGCAAAAATATCACCCTTCCCCTTCTCTTAGCATTCTTATCACTCTTATCATGTTTCTTGGTTCCAGCTCTCTCACCCTTCTCTTTCATTACTAGGAAAAGGAACTCTCAAGCCTCACACCCACCACACTCTTGATTAGGGAGTGTATGAATGTGTCCCAAGTTTACCATTGACAAATTAAATGAGAGAAATAAGCCATAACATTAATAGGCAACGTTTTCATCATAAGAAAGTGAATAAACATATATTCTCAACATCCAAAATGAACCCAAACAATGTATCCATTTACAACAACGTCAGTTTTCGAAACATGCATGGTTAACCCTCTTCTTCATACAACCTAACACATAGAAACACAAGTATTACAAGGAACATATAAGCATCATCATTTAATATTCCAAAGTTACACCCCTTACCTCTAATTTCCAAAAAGTTTCCAAGACTTCCAAGGTTCCCAAGCAATGACTGAAAATGGCTTCACTCCTCTTATTACACCAAATGTCACTCCACACCTCTTGATTCCTCTCCAACTCACGGTCCTAGTGCCCAAGACAATATGGTGGCTCAACACTCTCTCACAGATGCACTAGTTGATGAAAAACAGAGGAGGGTTTCGTTCAATTTCCTTCCACGGTTTCTTTTTGGTGTCTCCCCTTCCTATGCCTCCATATTACAACTCAATTATTAATTAACCCTACTATCTACCCAAGCCTACCCCATCCACTTAGTTTGCCCGAAAATTCCTTTGCTAGAACTAGCCTTGGGTAACCCTTCCTTAACTCTCTATCAACTCTAGAAATAACCATACTTTAATGGGTATAATTGATGGTCTTTAAGGATAGTAAAGATACACCGAACGTTGTGAACTTAAACCTGGGAAATTAAATGAATATACACTTTCCTAAGCACCCTCACACGGCTAAGGCTGTTTTGAATTCCTAATGTTTACTATACCATGCACACAATGGAGCCCCCTCCATTTATTTTCGTTTCCGAAAACATGTTAAGAGAAAAAGCAAAGAATGAAACATCCCCTCAAAACACAAGGAACGTGTACCCATGCAAAACCATATCACAAAAAGAACCATTTCTCTACCCTTTCACGTGCACACATCCAAATATATAATATAACCAAAAAAAATAATCCAACCAACTTCTCTCTCATGCTAACTATGTACCAAAAGCAAAACTAAATGCCTTTCTAAACTTAGCAAACCAAGAGAATACCATGCCATACAAAAAGGCAACCAATAAAAATGCAATGCCAAAAATATTTCTCTTTCATCGTAAATATGCATAAAACCCAAAAGCAGGAAGACTTTAAAAGCCATTCACGTTTGTACACATAAAAACCACTAGATCAAGCTACATCCACTGATAAAAATAGTGCAAACAAATATATTTAAAATACTCTTTCAACCTTTTTCGAAAATTAATATAAAACCAATATTAATTCAATTTTCTTCCCTTCCTTAAATATTTCTCAACCCTGATTCACATCACAAATTGTTATTTAATACCACCAAATAAAATACTTAAAGTAAGATATCATTTTATTTATATGGGTCTTACAATAGATATATGAAAGTGGATTAGGATAAGTCGAAAACTCCAAAAACATCATTCATCCATATTAACCACCTGCGTTATCTTTTTGGTCAATAGATCAACCTTGCATGTTTATTTTCTGTTTTGTATATAAAACCCTAATTTTCGTTTTCTCAAGTCTTAAAAGATCAAGATACCACATGAACGTTTAGGCCTAAGAGTCTCTAGAGAAACTATACTCAGACTTACCATTTATTATTACTTGATACGATTCGGTACACTTGCTGATGGAAGCGCTCCCAAGGAGATGACGAATGTGCGTGTCGCGAGCTCCGCGAGGCTTCTTCCGAGAGTCGAAGAGTCGGAACTCGAGATAAAAGAGGAAACAGAGATCAAACACGACGAAAACCTAGGATCTAGAGTTTAATCGATGAAAAACCCTAGAGACTCGAAGGAAACCCTAGAACTGGGGAGAAACTCGGAAGAAGTGTGCCCGAAAGTGGCTAGAGGCGGTTCATTGAGACTCTCTTGCATGAACTTTGAAAGAGAATTGTTCTGGAGTTTTCTCAACATAATACAATTCATTTACTCAAAAGTTATGTTTACAATGGTGGAGACGGGTAATTATAATAACCCGTGCTCCAAGAGAAGTGGACTACACGTACACTAAAATGTAAAAGAAATACATGAGGCAGTATGCCATCATTCCCTCCCTCTTAAGAAAAGATTTGTCCTCAAATCTTGGCAGTTTCCTTATGAAGACGCTCCACTTAGGGTTGGGAGCATGGCCATCTTGTAGTAGCCTTATTCCTTTATTCCTTGAGACCTATTCTTCTTCCTCCTGGATCAAACACAAATATGCAATACACATGAAATATATCACCCATTAATATCGATCCAAGAAAGGAATTTTCTAAAATAATAACTTTGGAATAAATACTTCTTATGTTTATTTTTATAGTCTTAGAAAAATATAGAAGTCCATATTCACAAGTTATATTATATTTATCTTGAGTTATTTGTTTCCTCAAAGGTAACATTAACTTAAGAGTCAAATTGCCATATGTTGAAAAAGGTGGCACAAAATATGGAATGGAAATTAGTTGAAAAGAGAAGTTAGTATTTGAATACTCAATAATGATGGGTAAAGAAGTAAAGATTTGGAAACCTTCCCGTTTAGGTTCCATGATTTTTGGAGTTGAATGTGCTATCAGTAGCAATTCCTCTTATTTCTTCTTTTCTTCTTCACTTCTCTTTTCCTCTTCTCTTCTTTCACGTCTCTCTTTTTCTCGCTTTTTGCTCTCTTCTTCTTCTGTTCTCTCTCTTTCTTCTCTTCTTCATCTTTTCTTTCTTGCTCTCTCCGTTTAATATCTCTTTCCTTTTTCTTATCCCTTAACTCTTGAAGTTTTGCCCCAAATTCTATTTCTCTACAAAAGAAACCATGATCAGATAAACTTTCAAGAAATATTTTTCCATTTTCAATACTCTCTCTTATTATTTCCAAGTTTCTTTTAATTGATAGAGGCATAAACTTTCTTCTCATGCAAGCTTTTAATTCATACTAATCACGAATGGTAGACTTTCTTCCTATCCTAACATGAAATTGTCTTTCATCCCACCACTCTCTTGCATGCTTTTCAAATCTAGAAGTATAAAGACTTAAGGATATAGGATTCACTATCTCTAGAATAGAAATTAGATTCAAATTTAATTCTTTTAACCATGAATGGATGCATGTCATTAATGTCCCGTTCCCAAGCTAGGTATGTTAATGCACCAATATCTTCACTAAAGAATGAAATATTTGTCCTAGCTTGTTTACACAAATCATCCTCAATCCTATCAAATTCATGAAATGAACAAGTCTTCCTTCTAGCTTTATCAAGTTCTCTTTTGCTTTCTTTGAAACTAAGAGGCTGATCAAAATTAGAAACACTAAATGACATATATGAACTAGAAGACCTATATGAATAACAAGACATCTTTGTTTCTAAAAGTTTTCTTAATCTAAAGGATTAAAAGCTTCCACTTTAGACATGTCCCAGGTAAGAGAGGTGAACCACAAGAGGTGCTTAAATACCAAGTCTTACCTTAGCCAGAAATGTCTTAAGCTACTAACTAATTACCCTTTAAAATAAAATCACCTTTAAAATCAAATGACACAACTCAAACAATCAAGACTAGACTCTTAATTGGCGGACTCTAATGACCCCTACGTGAAAGATAAAATCACAGACTCTAATGTGACAAAGGTCACACCTAAACGTGAAACACAATTAAAGGCAATCAAAATCTACTCCTATGGTGAGGCTTGTAGCTTAGGCTAACAAGACACACTCACTTGTCTACCTATATCAAATTTAAAGAAAGCAATCAAAGTTGCCAAGAGTTGGAAAGAGCACCAAGGACTCTTCCAAACTAAGAGTTGCCATTTACAAACCAACTAAGAGTAGGCTAACACAAACCCATTACAATCCAATTTGAAACAAACAATTACAAAAAAAACTAATACTATGCTACGGTCCTGGTTCATCCTGTTGCTACGGTCTAGTTCATGAAGAATCACGTGCCCAAACCTGTTCCATCCTTCAGGTATCTCATGCTCAACTTGTTGCTTCTGGGATCAATTCTCTTGGATCTAATTCATCACTCTTCTAATCTGCTACACAAGTTTTCCTATTCTCTTCAATCCGAACTGCACAGATATTCAAACCAACTCAGCAGAGCATACAATGCTTAAAATTATCAGAAACAATTTGCAAAATGGAGGTAATTAAACTAATTCACTCCCCTAATCAAATGGTTATTTCTAGCTGCTTAAGTCCAATAAGCTCAAATATGCACAAGATAAATTTCATTCCAGAAATCAGCAGTCCACCAAATTCCAACAATTTCAAGCCATAACAAAGAAGACAGTTTAAGCAATCAACTCCCTTAATTTCAAATCTTCTATGTGAGGTGTTTCTGCTATTGCTTGTTCAATAATTTTCTGCTCAAACTAAAACTCCAAACAACTTAGATATATACACAAAATCATACCAAATTCAGTACACAACCAGCAATGTTATCAATATAAGCCAAAACAGAATCAATAATTCAAAACAAGGGTAAGTTAGAAAACTTCCCTATTTGGATGGTTGTTTCTAGCCTGCTCCAAGATCCACGGTGTTGTTGCTGTTGTCTAGTCAGAAATTCTTGGCTCCAATTAGACCAACTTTGCACACAAAAACACACATATTCTACACTTTCTTCCTAGACTGATTCAGTTCAGTTATGCACACAGGAATTACACCAAAGCTAGCAAAACATGCTCATGGACATGGATATTAAACCAGATGCAAATGAGTGTAATTCAAATCTGAACTAAACTTATTTAACAACCAGCCATACTCCAAATAAATAATTTTATGTATAAATCAGTTCATGCACAACTAACAGAACTAACTAGGTGTCATGCAAGAGTATGCACAATCATTCTGAACAAAACTGCAAAACCATTTGCTCAATGCAATTAGAAAAGATGATCTCAACAAGGAAAGAGTAATGGTTCTAGTTAACAATCAATACAAATTTCAACAATTTCAATCAAATCAACAATCACATTCAACGAATGAATTCAGCAAACATTTTGTAAGCTAAAAAAATGCAATGCAGTTTAATCAATTCACTACTTCTCCAGTCTGATTGATCCAATTTCTTTTCCTGCACAATGAACAATCACAAAACAGTGAGCAACACAGTTAAGTGAAGATCAATTTTCGCTCACAAATTTGCCAAGGGAATTAGGCTAAGTCAGCGTTACAAAACTCGCAACACTCAAGGCTTCTCTTGAAAAAAAAAACTTCACACACGCAAATGAAAGGTTTGGAACGGAGATTCTCCCTTGGCAGTTCCAGGCCTGAGAGTCTTTCAGACCACCACCACCTAAGATGCTACCAAACACACAACCTTTCTTTCAAATTCCAGAAACCAAAGTGAAACAACTTCTCATTTCAGGTAAGGCTAGGCTAAGCAAAGTGAGGACAAAACATAACAGGACAACCCCTAAAGCAAAGGAAATGACAGCATAGTACAACCGACACTCTAGACAGACTCTAGATTAGATGAAGAAAGCAATTAAAGCTCAAATTAAGAACAACTAAACATAATACACATATGAATTAAAAAAAACTAAGACAACCAACAATGACAAACAAGAAACAAGGCTAGTTAATAAAGGTAGGCACAACAAATAGAACCTAAAGAATTGAACTAGAACAGATTAAGAAAGCAAATAAAAAAATGCAGCAAGGAATTGCAAAACTGGTTGTTGAAAACAGGTTTCAGATGCAAAATTGAACTTGTCCAGTAGCTATTTTTAGAAATTTCAATTCTGGACACAATTGCACACTGAAATCCACTCGAGCAAGTTTAATAATGCTTGTTTTGATCATTCAAGGCCAGTTTACACAATTTCATAGGCTTTTACTTAAATTCACCTATTCAGTTCCTTGTTTTTCTCTTTAGAATTTGCCTATTTTGAACTTATTTACTAAACTCATATGCCTTTTTTTTCGTTTTGGACCAAAACAGTGATTAAAAAGCATTGAAACAACTTAGTTCTACAGTTTAGAAAGTGTAAAAATGGTTTGCAATGTCTCTAGGATTGAATACACAGAATTCGAGCAAAGATCTACTACTCAAATGAACAAAAACAAAGCAAATGACTCAAGCAAGGAAATATGCAGTTCGGCCTACTGCTTGCAACTAATTTCTGCTGTGGCTTTCATACTAACAACCAAGCTAATGCTGAGCATATCACGGATTTTCTGGTGCACTTTGTTACTAGTCATCTCAGTATTCCAGCTCAATTTTAAAAACATAGAATAGCTACAATGTTCAGATTCAACAGCTTATTAAGACCAGAAGTTCACAGCAAAAAAATTCAGAACAGATTTGCTGCTCATTTCATGCATCCGAGCTCCCAGTATTGAATGTCATAGCTGATACGGTATGCACATTGAACATACAATCAGATCACCACAAGAACAACTCAAATAAGAAGTACAACTTGAATTTATGAACAAGAAAATTAAACGAACATGACTATGACAAAACAGAATTGGAATTCAAAACTAAAATGACTCAAAGATTAAATTGAACTGAACAAAATGATGGAAACTCTGACTCAAGGCACAACAGGCACAGAACAAGTCAACACAATATTAAAACCTATTTGAATTTTGTTAAACCCCTGGCAAGTGTACTAGATCGTATCAAGTAATAATAATTGGTAAACCCAATATCGTTCTTCCCAAAGGACTCTTAAGGCCTCATCTTTCGTGTAAACTAATTGTTTAAGACTTGAGAAAAGAAAATTAATTTGAGTGTTTCAAATGCAAAACAAAAATAAATATGCAAATGCAGGAATTCAATTGACATTGAGAAAATATGGATTAATGGACTTGTTGGGGTTTACAATTTCATCTTATCCACCCTCATATATATACTCTCCTTTTTTTACTTTGCTTATTTATCATATTGTCATGCAAACTTTCTTGGTCTACCCTTAGCCAAATCCCTTGGTAAAAAGAGTCTATTACTAATTACCAGCTTGCTATCCGTAGCCTCCCCTAGTAATTAATAATGCATGATAAGCGGAAGCAAAATACAATTGATCGTCCTACCCCTATCCCTAGGTGGTATTAACATAATCAAGGAATTTTTCCCAGTTCATGACATTATTGTACGTCCCCGTATCAATAAAGACAAACAACATGTACCGAATGAGTTAAACGGTAAAAGCATTAAATACAGGTAAAGAACCCAACAATTGATAAATCAAGCATATGCAAGCATATAAAGTAAATAAGAATTTGGATATATGAGAGTTTCAAAAGATTACATTGTTCCCCAACAACAAAGGGTGTAGTTCACCATAATCATGGTGAAACTAGATGAAATATAATGGGAAAATGGAAAAGCAAACCCTAAATTTGATAAAGTGGAGCCTAAGCATCCAAGAAATCTCCTCCAAGATGTGTAGAGCTGTTGTGGACGTTTCTCTCTCCCAAAAGAATTACATTTGGATTTGCACTAGGGTTATATATAAGCCAAAAGGATAACAGAAAGATCTCAAAATCCAAAATATAAAAACAGACAACCGCCCAGGCGCCAAAATTGGCCGCTCAGCGGTTTGCCTCAACACACGCCACCACCCAGGTGCCTAAAATGACCGCTGAGAGGTTTGCCTCTTGTCGCTCTGGACGCTCAGCGTCACCTCCTGGGTGTCAAACAGTACTTTTCCTCAAACTAGGACGCTCAGCGGTGGAATTTACCGCTGAGCAGTTCACAGACTCTTCTTTTCTTCCTTTTTCTCCTTCATTCTTGAGTCTATGACCTTCCTACTTCATTACCATCTTCAATTTTCATCAAAAAATCTGTAAAACAATGCAAAACAAGCATAATATCTCTAGAAACAGGTTTTGACTCTCATGTGACACAACTTAAGAGTTTTACTTGATTCTAAGATCATTTTAAGCTACAAAGGGTGTGATTTAATATCAAATTTATGCATGAAAATAACAGTTTTGAGACCGTTATCGCAACCCCAAACTTAAAACTTTGCTTGTCCTCAAGTAAAACAAAACAAAACTTGGCCTTCCAATTTTTCATCAAATAGTTCTACACTTTTCAAAATCCTTTTCTTCATGACAAGTTATTTTCCAATTCATATTTTCAATGGAATCCTACCAAAATGCAAGCTTGCTTTCAATCCAACCTAGTTCACCTACTTCAATATTTCCCAACAGATGTTTTATTCATGAATGATCAATCCACTAAGCATAGATGTAAACATAGATTTCAACAATTCTTACCAAGCAAGTGTTTCACTCAATCACTCAAGTGTTTAAGGTCTCACTCCACTCTTTACTATTCACATGTCACATAGAACAATATTGCCATTTATCTAAAACAATCAAAATCCTTACATGCAAATACCATCACAAGGACTTTTCCAAGGCTTGTAATGAGGTTGGGCTATCAAGAAAATTTGGTTTTTCTGGATCGCAAAATCCTTGAATTAAGAGAGCTATTTCATCATTGAAAATGTTCAAGTTTAAACTCTCTCTATCACCCATCTCCTTTATTCCCAACTTCTTCCCTTTTTATCAATTTTGCATTGAGTTCCTTTTTCATGCTTCTACTTTTTCTTTTTCTTCTTTACTCATGCATTTTTCTTTTCAATACTTAAACTCAATGCTCTTCTTTTGCCTTTCAATTTTCCCCATACAACCCCAAACTTGAACCTTTTCATCACATAAGATTATTCTCAACCCAACTCAAGATAAATAATTTCAAATTAAGGGTTTTCATCCTGTTTAAGGCCGAGGTTCAAAAGGGGTATAAAATTTTAAACTAATTGGGTGAAAATTTGGCTAAATAAGGCTTCCAAACATGGCCTTGATCATATAACATAAGCATGCAAATCAATCAATTATCAAGACTAAGGCAATATCATTCATGATTCCTTGTGAATAGTACATATATCAGTGAAAACTCTGGAGCTCAAGACTCATACAACATGCTTTCTCACACATCATTCATTTATCCTGCTTAGCATCACAATCACAATCATAAACCACAATACATCTTTTCATATAGTTAGTGAACCATTCAACTAGATATCAGCACATATACATTCTCAGTCAACCACATTCAATCATTATCAAATACTTCTCATGAATTTTAATACTACCATCAGATCCATTGTACAAGCCAAGCATAGACACAAAATAAAAGTTCAACCTATTCTATAAATTCAAAGTACAAAAGAAAAAGAAACCTGGGTTGCCTCCCAATAGCGCTTGTTTAACGTCACGAGCCTGACCCGAACCTGTTTAGCACTCATCAGTAAGTGCGAATCTTACCAACACCCATCAGTAGGTGTACCTTCCTGTATCCTTCAGTGGATACATAAAAATTTACCATCCCTCAGTAGATGTTACCCAAAAAGAGTTTAAAAATCCATTAACTTACATAACCAGAATAAACCTATTCTAAAAATTGTTCTACAACAAATGGGATAAAATTAAATGTCTTCAAATCTCTCCATCTCCGTTGGGATCTTCATCCTCCCAACTCATTAGTTGCCTTCTATCCATTCTTCTGATGGCTTTAGTATATGGTTTTCTGATCTCTACCTTGTCATCTTCTTTGATATTATCAACAATCCACTTCCTTTTCTTGAATTTTACATGTGAGCCTCGTGGAAGTGGTATATCTTCTAAGTGAATTGTTCCTCCTTTATCAACCTCCTCATCTTTAGGTACCTCTAAAACATTACAACTGTTAGAATTGGTACCTGTCATGCTTTCTTCTGATGCAGCTTCTCTTCTTGACTTTGTGAATCTGGATCTTTTCTTTATTCTAATAGTGTTCCCTTTAAAACCAGTATATAAGACGACATTCTTTTTATCTCGCATCATAATTCTTCCATCATGGGCACTAATGGACATTTTAGACGTAGCCATGAAAGGTCTTCAAAGAATAATTGGAATCTTCTCATCATCTTCCATGCCCATAACTAAAAAGTCAGCCAAAAAATCCAGCTGCTCCACGCGCACAACCACATCTTCCACCATACCTAGTGGATTTATACTGGAACCATCCGCCACCGTCACAGTAAGATTAGACGGGTTTAATATCAACCCTCCAATCTTTCTCAAAAAACGTCCGGGCATCATATTAATGTTGGATCTAGAGTCTATCATGGCTCCTCCTACATCAAAATCATTTATAATACATGAAAGTGTCAAACAACTTGGATCTTTTACCTTAGGCGGATAATTCCTTTTTGGAGGTTGAACTTCAAATTCTTGCTCATCTTCATCTGTATCCAAATCTATCATATCTCCAAGATAATATTTCATCCTTGTAGGAATTTGTTGGATTACAGAAGGCACCACAGTCACTTGGTTTTCTATAAATGGCCTAATGTGACTGAATTTTTCTTCCTCTTCTTCCTCACCTTCACTGCTGCTTAATTTAATGAATTCTCTTGTCTCCTCTTCCTCATCACTGCTACCAATCTCCACAACTTCCCTTTCAACTTTTCGTTTACTTCTTGTAATAACAGCTTTACATTCCTCTTTAGGGTTAACACCAGTATTAGCCCATAATTGGTGCTTCTTAGTGGTGTCTACCCTTTTTGACAACTGCCCGACTTGCATCTCTAAAGATCTGATGCTGGCTTGATTAGCTGCTTGATTGGACTCATAAACCTTCAAGAATTTATCAAATCTATCATTTAGGTCTCTAACGACCTCTGTCAAATGGGTGACCTGCTGCCACAGAGGTGAAGGTTGCTGCTGCCTGAAACCTCCTGTTTCCCTGATGGAAAATTCCTTGTTTGCCCTGATGGGAAATTCGGTGCCTGACTAATACTTGGATGATTCTTCCAACCTTGTTTGGCATTACCTTGATAGGTATTCTGAAACTGATTTCCCATAAAATTAGCTTCTTGCTGCATCTCTTCAGGCAAAGCACATTGACCATTGTTATGGTCACCACCGCAGAAATCACACAGCTGCTGTGTTTGGGAGACATTGCGAATCTTCTTAGGAAGTTGTGAGAGAATCTTTGTCAAATTATCTAGCTTTTGAGTCAGAAGATGGTTTTGAACCAGCATAGCGTCATCTGTAGGCAAATGCAAAACTTCTCTCCTTTGTATAGGTACTCCTCTTTCACTATAATTTTCTTGCTCATTAGCAGCCATATTTTCGATCAAGTCATAGGCTTCATCTTCAGTCTTTTGTTTCACATTGCCTCCAGCTGAGGCATCCAGCATCATCTTCGACTGAGTGTTCAAACCTCCAAGGTATGCAAGAACCAAGGTGGTCTTGTCAAAACCATGGGTTGGCGTCTTTCTCAGCAAACCCTTGAATCTCTCCCATGCTTGACCTAAAGTCTCTTCCATACCCTGCTTGAATGATGAATTTCCAGCTTTCCTTGAGTAACTTTGGACTGTGGAAAATATTTAGTGACAAACTTTGTAGCCATAGTCTCCCATGTAGCGAATGTTCCTTCAGGAAAGGAATTAAGCCACGCCTTAGCATTGCCTGCCAATGAGAATGGGAACAAGCTAAGCTTTACTCGTTCATCTGATACCCCTGCCATTTTCACAGTGTTGCAGATTTCACTAAATGTGGTCAAATGATCATATGGATTCTCATTTGACAAGCCGTGAAACTGGTTGCCTTGTACTAAGTGTATTAGGGCTGGATTCATCACCATATTGGTCGTTTGATCCGTAGCCACGACTATGCTGTTAAAGTGAAAAGGACCAATAGCATTAGATTGATCTGCCAATGTTATTCTTGGAGGAAATTGTTCTGTCATCTCCTCTATTCTTCTATCTGGTGAAGGTGACAATAATCTGCTAGGAGAAGGAAATAAATCCCTAGATGAGCGTCTGACTCTTCTTCTTCCCCTTGTCTCACTTAAGCCTTCAAGAAGAGGTTGGGTATTTTTCTTGCTTTTAGTATGTCTAGTCTCCTGTTGCATGTACAAGAAACACAAACCCTAGTAGCACATTTATATATAAAAAAAATAAAATATATACAAATATCAACAATCAAGTCAAAATTAATAAATTTACACTACTCGAAAAAGTTAAACCAAGAGTCCCTGACAACGGCGCCAAAAACTTGTTAAACCCCTGGCAAGTGTACCAGATCGTATCAAGTAATAATAACTGGTAAACCCAATATTGTTCTTCCCAAAGGACTCTTAAGGCCTCATCTTTCGTGTAAACTAATTGTTTAAGACTTGAGAAAAGAAAATTAATTTGAGTGTTTCAAATGCAAAACAAAAGTAAACATGCAAATGCAGGAATTCAATTGACATTAAGAAAATATGGATTAATGGACTTGTTGGGGTTTACAATTTCATCTTATCCACCCTCATATATCTACTCTCCTTTTTTACTTTGCTTATTTATCATATTGTCATGCAAACTTTCTTGGTCTACCCTTAGCCCAATCCCTTGGTGAAAAGAGCCGATTACTAATTACCGGCTTGCTATCCCTAGGCTCCCCTAGTAATTAATAATGCATGATAAGCGGAAGCAAAATACAATTGATCGTCCTACCCCTATCCGTAGGCGGTATTAACATAATCAAAGAATTCTTCCCAGTTCATGACATTACTGTACGTCCCCGTATCAATAAAGACAAACAACACGTACCGAATGAGTTAAACGGTAAAAGCATTAAATACAGGTAAAGAACCCAACAATTGATAAATCAAGCATATGCAAGCATATAAAGTAAATAAGAATTTGGATATATGAGAGTTTCAAAAGATTACATTGTTCCCTAACAACAAAGGGTGTAGTTCACCATAATCATGGTGAAACTAGATGAAATATAATGGAAGAATGGAAAAGCAAACCCTAAATTTGTTAAAGTGGAGCCTAAGCAACCAAGAAATCTCCTCCAAGGTGTGTAGAGCTGCTGTGGACGTTTCTCTCTACCAAAAGAATTACATTTGGATTCGCACTAGGACGATATATAAGCCAAAAAGATAACAGAAAGATCTCAAAATCCAAAATATAAAAACAGACAACAGCCCAGGCGCCAAAATTGGTCGCTCAGCGGTTTGCCTCAACACACGCCACCGCCCAGGCGCCTAAAATGACCGCTGAGCGGTTTGCCTCTTGTCGCTCTGGACGCTTAGCGCCAGACAGTACTTTTCCTCAAACTAGGATGCTCAGTGGTGGAATTTACCATTTAGCGTTTCACAGACTCTTCTTTTCTTCCTTTTTCTTCTTCATTCTTGAGTCTATGACCTTCCTACTTCATTACCATCTTCAATTTTCATCAAAAACCCTGCAAAACAATGCAAAACAAGCATAATATCTCTAGAAACAACTTTTGACTCTCATGTGACACAACTTAAGAGTTTTACTTGATTCTAAGCTCATTTTAAGCTACAAAGGGTGTGATTTAGTATCAAATTTATGCATGAAAATAACGGTGTTGAGGACTTTATCAAATTTGCAGAACAGTCAAGACAATTGGAACAAGATACAACACAAGGTAGTAAAAAAATGAATGTATTCAACAACACGGCAGTGAAGAAAATTCATCACGAAAACAAACAATGAGACAACACCGAAATAGATTCAAGAGAAAATTGAATCAGCATTACACAACTCAAAACAAAGAAGCGAAACAACATAGATCATGAAAACCTAGGATCTAGGGTTTAATCGATTGAAAACCGTAGAGACTCGAAGGAAACCCTAGAACTGGGGAGAGGCTCGGATTTGACCGATTAAACGGTGGAAACATGATTTGGTCGGTGCAAAAGAAGAATGACAGGAGGGACACAAGTTTAATCAGTGGAAGGTGGTGTTTTAAAGGTTACAAAGGTTTTTGATCGGTGGAAATCAAGAAAGATGGAGGAGGAAGGTGGATTTGTGAGGAAATTGAACTTACGATGACGAAGGAGGAGGTCTATGATGCTCTCGTGAGAGAGAGAAACGACCTCGCGTGAGTGCTTCGAATGTGCGAAATGAAAAAGGAAGGCGTGACTTTGAAGCCATGAGAACGTGGTTGACGCATTGGAAGAATGTGGCGCTGAATGAGAGAGAAATAAGGTGGAAGCACGGTGGAATTTGGAAATGAAATGGAAGAAGTGTGCCCGGAAAGTGGCTAGAGGCAGTTCATTGAGACTCTCTAGCATGAACTTTCAGAGAGAATTGTTCTGGAGTTTTCTCAACATAATACAATTCATTTACTCAAAAGTTATGTTTACAATGGTAGAGACGAGTATTTATAATAACCCGTGCTCCAAGAGAAGTGGACTACATGTACACTAAAAAGTAAAAGAAGTAGAAGTACATGAGGCAATATACCATCACTTGTCGGACCCTTAACACATAGCAAAAGAAGACAATGTCTCCAAGAAAATTAAATGCAAGTCGTGCACCATGGAAGAAAAGAAATAAATGGCTCTAAAAAGTGTATCCTAGCCAACACCGTACACCTACTCCTAATCAAGCCATCACTTCAAAAGAAAGTGAAATAGGAAATGCTCAAAACTTTCTCCTTGGCCATAACCATTCCTTCACAATAAGAGCTACTTATTCTTTGAAAGCAAAGCAAGAAAAAAAAAGGAATGACTATTTCTCCTAGACGTGACAACTGCCACCAAAGCTTCAATCAAAAGGTGCAAAAAAAACAAATGAAAAGGCAATCAGAAATCAACGCATCCCAAGGCAAGGAATTCAGCACATCCCAAAGCAAGGAAAGGGACCCATGGTTGCAACTTGCTGCACCACCTTGGCCATGACACACTTCAACTTCTCCAATTGAAAAAAAAAAGTGTCTCCTCCTAGCATGAAGCCGTGACACCTTTCAACAATGAAAAGCTAAAAAAAAAACAAGAAATGTTTCCTCCTCGTTCCAGGTGTTTGGATAAAAGTACAAATAGAAAAATGCTTCATTCATTCATCCCAAATTGCTAATAGCGTGATTCATATTCAAGGGTTCATCTCCAATAAACATTCAAAAGCAATGACCGAATGTAAGTGGCGGCTGGAATGTAACCATGCATTCAATCAAGAAGTGCAGCAACAAAATGAAAAATAGAAAAGAGTAAAGTCACAGCAAATTGAAATTAACGCTTGCAAAAGTAAAGTGTGCTTCTCAATTTCATCCAAAATCCCGTAACAACATGCTACCCATTTCTCCAAATTGAAAAATGCTCCAAGAAAGCTAAGTGAAGGTGACGGCTGGTAGCTCACCAAGGTCGTGAGTTTTGTTTAATAAGGGTAGGGTCCACACAAAAGAAAACCCTAGGGTGCCAAGTCACACTCACCTACTTTTGGGCTTAGTCTACTTTACCAGAAATTGGCCCAAATTACAAAACTTGGTCTAAAAATTCTAAACCACTAAATTACAATTTGATTAACTCTAAAATGTCTATGTGGAGAGTCTTGAATTATTTGGCATCCTTCCTAATGTCCCGAACTGTAATTCCAAAATTTTTCCTACAATCAATAATGAAAATAATAAGCTGAGATAATTCAAATTAACTAAAATAAGAATTTCTAGTCAAATTAAGCACAATTAGCAGAAACGGGAAAATACCAGACATTTAAGCAAAATTCCCTGATTAATTCTAGTACAATAAACTAAGTGAAGTCAAGAAAATATTGACTCATCAACAGCCAATCCCTTGCTTCTTCTTGTAATGAGTGTGAGAATGCCCTTAAGAACATGTGATCAACCAGGACATGTGGAGGCTTCATTGAAGAGCAAATGATGTGGAATTCCTCCAAATGTCTATGTGGGCTTTCACCTACAAAACCATGAAACTTAGGCAACAAATGTATCAGTCCAGAGGTGATAACGCAATGAACATCATCCTCACTAAGTGAAACTGGCTTCCAAAGAGCACTCTCAAGAATGGGAGGATGAGTCATATTGTTCTCAACATAGAAATCAGTATCAGAACCATAATCAGAGTAACATGCATAAGGAGAATCATAGTCATAGGCACAGGCAGAAAAAACACTATTCACAAAATCAAAATAGGTAGACATGGAAAAAGAAGGAGGAAGGTAGAGAGGAAATGCTAAAAATTACGAAACAAACAAAACACAACACAATTAAACATGTGACATGCACACACAATAATACACATACAAAACAAAACATCACACTCACAACACAAGACAAAACACAACATACACTAACACAACAAAAGACCTAAGACTAAATCGTTGGTCTCCGGCAACGGCGCCAAAATTTGGTGTGTGTTGCACCCCATAAAAATTTAATGTGCATAAAGCATGCAGTATAGACTAGGAAGTGACTCCTAGGTCGTCTCTCAAGGACCAAACTGTGGTTCGAGAATTAGCTCAAACACGAAGTGGGGGGGTTGGTGAAAGGTTTTGTGAAGGCGGATTAATTAAATTTAAACACGAATAAAAACAGAAATGTAAACAGAAATTTAAAACGGAATCAAATAGAGAATAAAAATGGTTGGTCATTAACTCAATTACTATGCTTCCAATCACAGATTAACTATAAGTACACACTACTCTAATCCAAATTCAACAAGAACCACCCAACTAAGCAAAGGATAATCCGGTCTTCAGAATTGCAAACTAAGCGAATGAAATGCTCAAATCCAATCAATCATGCACCATACAGTCTAATCAACTAAGCAAAGATTAAACATCAATTAGGCAACTAAGCGTATACCCAATCGCAAGCATAAAATACATTGAATAGTGAGCCAAATCAGAGCAGCAGCATAACAATCAAAGTGCAAGAGTCTCATGAATAAACTACTATAACCTCTAATCCAACACAGCTAACCGACTAAGCAAAGGTTAGTAATGCTATCATAATCCCGTACTAACCGAACACAATACACCTATTCCATCCAATGTGTTCTGTACAGATTGATCAACTAAGCGAAGATGCAATCACCAATTGGGCAACTAAGCGTATACCCTTTGCAAGAACACAGTCAGATTTCATAGAATGCCAGGCAGAGCAGAATAAACACAAGTACAGTCCAAAAAACTCTGAAGGAAATAAAGTAATTTTGTTAACGATCAACCAATTAACCTAAGCTAACATTACAACTAAATTAAGAAAAACTTGCGTGACCCACTTGAAAAATAATTACAATTTATAAATCACAAAATGCATCTTATGATATTTAATTATAACGCGTGAACACATTCTCACTTTTTAGGCCTAGTCTACTATGCCAAAAATTGGCCCAATTGTAAAAGTTGATAAAAACATTCTAGATTACTAAATTACAATTTAATTACTCCTAAAACGTCTATGTTGAGATTCTTGAATTATTTGGCATCCTTCTTAATGTCCCGAAATGTAATTCCAAAATTTTCCTAGCAATTATTAATGCAAATAATTAGCTCAGATAATTCATATTAATTAAAATAAGAATTTCTGGTCAAATTAAGCACAATTAGCAAAAATGGGAAAATACTGGACATTTAAGCATAATTCCCTAATTAAATTTATCACAATACCTCCAGCCTCACAGAGGTGGGTGATCAAGGAGGGGTGTCCTAGGGGTGCCTTGTTGCTTGCAGCACGGGCACAACTCTTGATCTCATCAGCTATAACCTCCCCAATGTTAATTTTGAGACCCCTAAGGACACAATAGAGGAACGTAGCCCTCTTGACAGTGAGGTCCGAGACATGGGAGCATGGCTGGATGTTGGCATGGGTAAAAGCCATTCAATACTTCGCTAGAGGCGTCAAATGGGACCTTAGAATATGGATGATTGGCCAAGTCCTGTTTCTCTGAAAGTGCCCTCCGGGCATACACAATGTCCTTTCCATATCATCATAATTAGCTCCCTCCAACATGGACAGTGCAAACTGGCACTGCTCTCCTTCCCACTTGACACCCAAAAAATAGTTGATGGTGTCAACATCAAAGGAAATTCTCTTACCGCTTACATAGCTAAAGTATGTCTCTTGCTCTCCCCCCAATGCCTTTGCATTTGTGTTGAATTCTTTGACAATGGTAGTGTTGGCAGGAGCGGGGTAAGTTGCCAACTGGCCCAAGTCTCTACTGTTCAGCTCCCTTTCAAATTGAGGAGCCAAGGATGCTATGTTGGCCACTTTTATCTCCATCAGCATTTTTCGTCCCTCCATAGTAGGGAAGTATCTCTCATGAGCTGTAGTTCTGAACAGATTAGAGTAGAACTACTATTTTTCTTTCCTCTTGGTCCCTTTGTCTTTGCTTCCAATAGTTTTGACCCTTTTTCCTAAACAGGATCCCATTCCTGCACATAGAGATTCACAAAACAGACATAGAAATCATTAGGCAATAGTCCTTAAAAATCAACAACCTCTTCTTATTCAAGCTAAGAGTAAGCAGAAAGCCCCTCAGCCACCTGCACAGAACCAAATAGTCAGCAACAGAAAAGCAGCAAAATAGCCACTATCGCGTCGCACTTGGGCGCCCCTCAGGGGGTGATTGAGCGGCGAACAGCAATGTCAGGCATGGTTTTGCAACGTTTTTCACTTCCAAAGTCGACTTTATTTTTTACGTAGTCAATTATATTCCGCTGCATTTGAAAAATCTTATTCTATGGGTTTCAAGAAAGTTTTGAAAGATCATCCTTTTGCGAAAAAGATTTAGAAAAGACTCTGATTTTGTATTTCACCAATTCCCCCCCCCCCCTCTTGTGTGAGAAACTAAGCCATATCATTTTCAATAATTGGCACCAGAGCTAGTTTTCATAAAATACTTGAAAAACAAGTCGATTATCTTTTTCTTTATGTCGTCTATTCCTGGAAAATGGCTTTTAGTTCTCAAACATTTGGTGAAGGTGCATCAACAAATAGACCACCACTATTTGCTGGTGAAAACTATGTTTTTTGGAAAATTTAGATGCAAATCTTTCTTGAATCCGTGGATAAAGGTGTTTGGGATGCAACATTGAACGGTCCATATGAGCCAACTCATGTTGTTAATGGAAAAACTATTTTGAATTTTTTTTCTAAGTGGACTCAGGATGAAAAACGTAGACCCCAATATGATGTCAAAGCACGTAATGTAATTGCTTCTGCACTAACTATTGATGAATTTTCAGGATTTCCAAGTGCAAGACAGCAAAGGAAATGTGGGACGTTTTGGAGGTCACTCACGAAGGCACAGAAGAAGTCAAACGAGCCAGAAAGTACTTACTGATACATGAGTATAAATTGTTCGGGATGAAGGCTGGAGAGACTATATACGAAGTATAGAAAAGATTTACCCATATAGTCAACCACCTGATGGCTCTAGGAGAATTGTTTGACAAAGAAGAGATCGACATCAAGATATTGAAAAGTCTGTATAGAAGTTGGCAACCCAAGGTTACTGGAATTTCTTAATCAAGGGATCTTACAAGCATGAATATGGAAACCTTGTTCGGCAAGCTAAGGGAACATGATCTTGAACTTGGAAGGCTAAAAGAAGAGGAAGAGATTGAAGAAAAGATGTGTATAGCCTTGAAAGCCACAAACAGAAAAGCCTCAAAGATTGTACTATCTGAGGATGAATCAAATGCTGAACTGGACAACAATGAGCTAATGACCTTGGTGGTAAGAAAATTTAATTGATTTATGAAAAATAAGAGTCAACTTACTGACCATGCAGGAAATGGCAAAGGAAAGAAAGCTACAAGATCAAATGTTGTTCAGTGTTATGAGTGTGGTAAAGAAGGACATATCAAATTTGAATGTCCTAACCTGAAAGTCAAGTAAAGAGTAAGCAAGACATTTCCTCAAGACAAGAACAGAAAGCAGAAAAATGCTTACATTGTCTAGGAGAACAATGATTCAGATTCTTCAAGTGATGAAGATTGTGATCGCAAAGAAGAATCAAATATTTGCTTTATAGCTAGCTCAATGAGAGATGAATATGATAGTGATGAAGAGTTCATGAATGAGCCAATTGAGGTCAAATACGACATGCTGCTTGATGCATTTTAGAAGATCCATGTTGAGGTCATGCGACTGCAATACAAGGTTAATCGATTAAACTCTGATAGAAAAGACTATGAGCATAGAATTAACAATCTATTAGAGGATAATAAGAAAATGGAAAAAGAACTAGATGCTGCTTTAGAATCTGTTAAATCTGTTATAACTGAGACTATAACAGTAGAAAAGAAATGTGAAAAGTGTCCTACTCATATTGAAAAAATTTATTACTTAACTAATACGTTAGCTAAGTTTACTCAGGGTAGAGACAATTTGGATGTTGTTTTAAGGTCTTCGGATAGAGTAGTATATAGACAGGGTATTGGTTACAAAGCTCAAACTAATAGAATAAATTCAAAGAAATTTGTTGATTTAAGCAAACTTGTCACACATGCATGTTTCTATTGTAATAACATTGGACATACTATTAGAAACTGCTTTTATAGAAAGGTTGGAGTTCCTAAAGGAATATATAAGTGGATTCCCATGGAACAACTATCCGCTGCTAACAAGCAAGGATCCAAATTCAAATGGGTACCAGTAAAGAACTCAAGGATGGACTAACTTGATGATATCAAAGTTCTTGAGTATCTACAAGTCGTAACAATCATTTTCTCATTGCATCATGCATGATATATGTATTTGAATGATTGTTTGATTAATGTTTGATCGTTGATTGATTATATGAGATTTATTTCTATGAAAATCCATTTTTACGTATTTTAATCGATTGGATGAAATGGGAAGTCGATTATGTGTTGTAGTATGTTGTGTTTCCGTTTTTTGAAAACCTTTTGTTATACTGAAGTCAATTTTACAATTAATGAAATTGATTGAGGGTATCCTATGCTATTGAAATTTAAAATTTCATTGAATTCGATTGGGTTAAAATTTTGGTGCGAAAATGAATACAAATTTTTCCCTCCAAAATCAAATTCTGATTAGATTAAAAACCTAATACACCACCTAGTGGATTCACTAAGCTTTCTTTCAGCATAATTTGAATCATCACTTTCTTTCACTCGGTGATCAACACTCTTCTTCACTTTAGAAATGGCGTGAAGCTCGACTCAACGCAAAAGGATAAAGTCCATCAGTCAAAAAAACATAAGGCATTCCTCATAAGTGGATGGTTGGATTAGTGATGGAGAAATAGAATCAAAGTTTATTGATTGCTGGAAATTGAGAAGCCTGATCTTGGACAAATTTTTAAAGTTATGTTTCTTTAGGAATGAAGGCTTCAAGTTTCAGAACTGGCTGAGGCGTCAGGGTTTAAAGAAGTTCGTTAAGATGGCAGATCCCTGGTACCCTGATCTCGTGAAAGTGTTTTACTACAACTTGAAGATAAGTGATGGAACTCTCTGTTCTAGAGTAAAAGGAGTTGATATCAAGCTGACCGAGGAAGTCTGGACAAACATAGCTAGATTAAAATTAGGTGGAGAGAGATGCCACCTGGGCATAGATGACTTCATAAGTTTTCTGTGTATCAAGATAGTTTGAGAAATACAAATGACTGTCAAGACTATTCTACCTACAAAACTGGAGGAATGAAGAAAGATGACAGATTGATAGTCTTCATCATCTCGTGGATTCTGGTGCCTAGGGGGAGCAACCATGCTCAGGCAACTACGGAAGACCTATATCTGCTGAAAGCTTTAAAGGAAAATATTCAAGTAGATTGGCCTACTACCATTTCAGACAACATGATGAAAGTAACAAGGCTTGAATCAGCAAATCTACCCTACTATGTTTTTATATATAAGATTCTCATTCATGTTGGTGTGGACTGCATTGGGGAGTCAAGTGAATCATATAACAGGACCAAAATGATCAGTCAGTCAACTCTGCACATGATGCAAATGCAACACACACTTGAAGGATGGGGTTTAAGAATAAAGTTGTGGATGATGAAGGAGAAACAGGACCATCATCTGATATTCCTTACAAGGCTCATATTGAATTTGAAAGAACATTGTTAAGAAAAGTGGGGGCCATTAAGATGATGTGTCTAGAGACAAAAAATATTGTTCTGGAAATGAAAGAAAGAACACTGCCCTAGAACAAGAAATGGATAATGAAAATGAAGAAGTATCTGAAGAAGAAGGAAGCATGCTTGTTGAGTCTGCCAAGATGAGTAAAGATGAAAGTGTAGAGGAAGATGATGTTGAAGAGAGCAACAGTGACATGCTCCTCAAGACTTATCTCAATAAGAATAAAAAGAAAGTTTAAAATGTTTGTTTGTTTGATTGTTTCTACTGTTTCTTTTGTAAGTGATGGCTTTTCATGCCATTATATTTTGGTTTGATCTGATTGTAATATCTTTTGGGAATTAATGAAATCAGATTTTACTTAAATTCGATCAGTATTGATAATCTGATTATAACTGATTAAAGTCGATTGTGTTATGCATGAAGTTGATTGCTTTATTGATTACCATTGCATTCATACATTTGCATACACAGATTATACCTGTAACAACTTATGTATTCCAATTATTCTAAAATGCTTGATCTGGAAAAGATCTTGAAAGGTTTTTGCAGGAACATTGCTTTTTGATGAACAACTGGAGATTCAACTCAAATGAAAAGCAATGTAGTCGATTGCGACTGTGGATCAATCGATTGCTATTAATAGGGGTTAAAAATTCCATGATTTGGAATTCTGTTATTCTGTTTCTTGAGCATATATTGTTGATTGTTTCATATTCAATATATCTCTGTGTTATGATTGATTTAAATATTTAAGAGATTATATTGAGATTGTTGAATTAATATATTATCAGCTGTATTGATGTGTTTGCACAGTTTCTGATATGATTAATAACACATGTTTTTATGTGTTACATGTTCATAAATTTCATGTTTATGATTATATGAGAACATGTTGGTGTTGTTTTTGTCATTGCATTTAAATTCACTGTGTTATACATGAGATCTTATTTGTGATTGCATAACAAATGTTTTGAAAAAGGAAAACCACATGCACTTTTGTTGAACTTAAATTGTGTGGCAAAACAATAGTTTTAAGTCTACTCCATTATGAACTAAGTCGATTAAAACTCGTGGCTTTGCACTAACTTTTTCAAAGTGTGCTGTGAGTATTTTTGGAAAGAAAGTTTTTCAAAACTATGCATTTAACTGTTACCAAGTCGACTATGTGCGCAAGCCATTCGACTTAGTCTGTTATGTTTTGAAATTCTGTTAATGCTTGACATATTCTCTAACGGCTATACTTTTAATATGTTTGACCAAGAATTAATTGTGAATCAACCACATTAATTGTGTAATCAATTAAGTTTCTTTGACTGCTACTATCTGTTATAACTGTATGAAATGCATGCATTCTCTTTTTGTGTTAGTTCCATGTGTTGTTGTATGGACAATCAGGACAAGCAGGAGGCTAATTCAATATACCACAGCAGTCATCACCACTATGGCAACAGGTATCTGCTTTGACTGATAAAACTAACAGGTTGGAAGAGATGTTCCAGCAATTTTTAAAGGAGCATGACTCCACCATTAAGAGTAATGAAGCTACTTTCAGAAATCTGGAGATCCAGATCGATTAATTAGCAAAGAGGTTGGAAGACAAAGCAGATAATCAATTAGAGGCTAATACTGAGGTTAACCCTAAGAAAGATTGTAAGGTTGTAGTGAGTGTTGTTGAGGAGAGAGTGGAAGAGGAAAAAGAGAGTGTTGAGTTAGAGAGGAGAGAAGAAAAAGAAGAGAAAATATGTGAGGGTGAGGTAGAAAAAGAAGAGAAGAAGAAGGGAGGGAAAAAAATAGAGAAAAGTGAGATAATTCTTCCTTACCTAAAGGGGTGTGATAGAGTAGAGAGAGAATGTGAGCATTTTGGAGAAATCTTCAATCAAATGGAGATTACTATACCATTCACTGAAGCACTGCAGCAAATTCCTGTCTATGCAAGGCATATAAAGCAATACATCGGAGAAAAGATATATCTAGATGAGGAAGCTACTGATGAACAGGGAAGTTGCAGTGTCTCTTTGAAGAGAGAACATCCTGTAAAAGTGAATGATCCAGGAAATTTTACAATTCCTTGCACCATTGGGAGTGTGAAGATAGGGAAACCCTACTTGATTTAGGGTCAAGCATCAATTTGATGCCCCTATCTATGATTAAAAAGATTGGTGGTCTTAAATTGAAGCCAACAAAGATTTCCTTGCTAATGGCGGATGGATCACCAAAGAAACCTTATGGTGTGATGGAAGACATTGTGGTTCGAATGGAAAGACTGGAATTCCTAGTTGACTTTGTGGTGATAGAGATGAAGGAGGATGAAAAGATCTCAATCATTCTTGGAAGGCCGTTTATGAAAGCGACTAAAGTAGTCATCAATGTGGATGATGGGTTGATAATGCTTAAAGACCAAGAAGAGGAGGTGATCTATGATGTCTTAAAAGATAAGCAGATTCAAGTAAAGAAGATTAGTCACAAAACTGCATGGAAGGATGCACAACAGGCTAGACATAAATATCCAAAGCTGGTCAACAAAGGTAAACATTTTGTTTTAATGCAGCTTAAGGAAGAAAATAGAGTTGATAAAGGAGTGACGGTTCACTTTGACTTTAAAGATGCACAATTCAAACTTGGAACTCCTGTGAGATTCAAGAAAAAGTTGTGGGTTGTGAAAGGCTTCAAAGAGAATGGAGTAATAGAGATTGAGGCTCCATATTCTAGGCGATTCAAAAAGGTGGACAGGAAGCAGTTGATGCGTTGGTGTGATGAAAGCAAGAGAGAAACCAATACTGAAGAAGGAACGTGAGTTTAAAGGGTCAAGCTAATGACGTTAAAAGAGCGCTTGTTGGGAGGCACCCTAGTGATTTAAAAACATTTGTTCTTTAATTTTGTTTATTTAATTTTGGTGATGTAATTTTAAACACTTTTAAATTTTGTTTATTGGGTAGCATCTACTGAGGGATGCTAGATGTTAGAGTATCTACTGAAAGATAAAAGGAAGGTTCACATACTGATGGGTGATGGTAAGATTTGCACCTATTGATGGGTGCTAGAAAGTGTTTGGGTCAGGCTCGTGACGTTAAACAAGCGCTACCTGGGAGGCAACCCAATTGATTGATTTATTTTTGTTTCTTGTCTTGATTATGTTCTAGTTGCATTTTAGGTTTTGAAATTTAAATGTTTGAGTTGAGTGAGTGGAGATTGCATGAAATTTGAAAATTGAGAGTTGAATTTGAGTGGCACTTGGTTAATGACGCTTAAGGCGAGCCATTAAGAGGACAGTATAAATCGCGCTCACCGCTCAGCGGTAACTAGCGTTGAGCGGTGGACCTACAGAACTGATTTTGGGTTTTTAAGGTTTAGCCCCAGCATGAGATGGCCCATTGCACACTTTGCTTACCCTAGGTCTCACCCAAGCCTCCTCATTCGACCCTCACTCACTTTTGCTACTCTCAAGCTTTTTCCAAAGCACTCTCTCCACTTTCTCCTTCATCCCTCTTCTCAAAAACCCTTTCTCCACCATTTTTGCACCACTTCATCATCTAAGTTTATGGTTTGGTGAGAGCACCACTGTTAGGGTAGTCTTCTTCACATTCATCAAGCATCTTGCACACATTTGAGTATCTTCACCCAAATAAGTCATACCTTTTTAATTTTAGGGTTGTCTAAGCATGAAATTTTAAGGCTTTTGATCTTTGTGCATGATTAAGTGAAATAATTGATGTTTGGACCGATTAAAATGTATGGTTGAGGTCTGGTATTGAAATATTTGCATGTGGGTGGAGATTATAAGCCAGCTAGCGCTTTTTGTGAAAAGTTGAACTGATACCGCTTAGCGGTAACTGGCACTGAGCGCGACTCAGGAAGTTCTGAATTTTGCTTGGTTTTTTGTGTGTTTTGGTTGCAGGTGACTTTGAGGGGCCTTGTTTTTCCCTCAACGCTTATCACTAGTGTTTTTGGACGAGGTTTTGTGATGTAATAACGCTTAATGAGATTTCCTTTGGTTTTGTGAATTGTTTTTGATGCAGGGATGGCCTCCTCATCTGGAAAAAGGATCAAGACTGCAGGACACAAGAGGAGGGAAGCTGAGTGGTTCTATTCCAACAAGTTCCTCTCCAGAAGACATGAGCAACATTACCTCCTTGTCCAAGATAGGCGACTCTTGATGGAGCGCAAGGCGGGATGGATTCCTCCAAACTTGGCTCCATAGTTTGGAGAGGAGATGGAGAGCAGACACTGGGAGAAACTAGCCACCTATCCTGGGGTGTTCACAAGCTATGTGAACATATGCATGATGTTGTGATTGTGGTTATGATGCTAAGCAGGGTGTTTATCTGGGATACTTGGAATATTGAGTGAGCTTATATGTGAGGTTTTGAGCTCCAGAGTTTTTGTTGTGAATATTTGCTATCTACTTGAAAGCATGAATGATTTTGCTCAGGTTTCTATGATTGATTGAATTGCATGTATATGTCATGTGATCAAAGCCATTTTTTATTAGCCCTTTCTTAGCCAATGCATAGAATTTTCGTCCCAATTGCAGTGGTGAAGGAATTCTACACCAATGCAAAGCCATTGGGTGACTCCCACACTCAAGATTACATGAGCTATGTCTGTGGAAAAATCATTAGGTATGATCCTGAGTCTATCAACAGATTCCTAAACACTGAATGGACAAGTGTGCAGTGCTAATTTGCACTCAACATAGAAGAGGGCACCAACTTTGATGACATTGAGAGCGTTCTTTGTGTGCCTGGAGGGAATTTTCACAGGAACAATAATGGTGTAGCTGTGCACATCAAGAGAGTTAATTTGACTCCTTTAGCGCAGTACTGGATGGCATTCTCTCATGCTAACATCCAACCTTGCTCTCATGTGTCGGACGTCACTATCGCCAGGGCCATGTTCTTATATTGTGTGCTCAGAGGGATGAATGTGAACATCGGCCAAATCATAACAAATGGGATCAAGAGTTGCTCCACCACTATGAGCAACAAGGCACCTTTGGGGCATCCTTCTTTGATTACACACCTCTGTCAGCTAGCTAGGGTGGACACTTCTACTTTACCATTGGAGCGGCCAAGGAAAGTTATTGATGAGGCCTACTATAGGTAGTACTGCGGAGGAGATGGGGTGGCCCAGCCAGTGCCTCAAAGACGTCCTAGGAGGAGAGGTGTACCACAGGTGCATGCACCAGCTCATGATGTAGAGCCTTTCCAGATGAGAGACATGTACATGTCTCAGATGGAGGCCAGATTGCAGTCCATCCACAAAGGGCAGGTGGCCACAGCTGAGATGATCATAGGGCTTTATGATGTGCCCCTTGCACATCGGTTGACCATGGATGAATTCAACAATGTGGTGGCATGGCGAGAGGAGCAGGCACAGGCTAGTGGAGCTGGAGCAGCTGAAGCTCCAGATATGGAGGATGATGATGAGGACCTTGAGTATGTTGAAAAAGGAGAGGAGGAGGACTCAGATGACAGCATGGGTTGATATAACATCTACTGATGGATGGTATTTGCGCTAGAACATGATTTTTCTATCTTATCTTTTGATTCTGAACTTATTTGCTTCTGTTAGTAGTGTAGGGTTTGATGTACTTGGTTGGAAACTTTTATCTGATGCAGTGGTTTGACTATTGATATTTACATGATGGGTATTGCTTGATGATGCTTTATTATTGATGATGTTGAGATTGCATTATATGCTGATATACAACTGGGGTGTTCACAAGCTATGTGAACATATGCATGATGTTGTGATTGTGGTTATGATGCTAAGAAGGGTGTTTATCTGGGATACTTGGAATATTGAATGAGCTTATATGTGAGGTTTTGAGCTCCAGAGTTTTTGTTGTGAATATTTGCTATCTACTTGAAAGCATGAATGATTTTGCTCAGGTTTCTATGATTGATTGAATTGCATGTATATGTCATGTGATCAAGGCCATTTTTTATTAGCCCTTTCTTAGCCAATGCATAGAATTTTCGTCCCAATGCAAAAGAGCACAATGTGTTCTACCCTTTTTGAACCTAAGCCTTAAACAGAATTGAAAACCCTTTTGAAAATCTTTACCTTGAGTTAAGTTGAGAATTATTGTGTGGTATTGATAAAGGTTCAAGTTTGGGGTTGTTGGGAAATTGGAAAAAGAAAAGATAAGAATTGAGCAAAGCTTGAAAAGAAAAAGAAAGGAAAGATAGAAAAGATAGAATGAAAGAAAGATAAGCTCAATGCAAAAAGGGGGAAAGTTGGGAATAAGAGATTGGTTAATGATGGGTTGTCGCACCCCATGCAAATTTAATGTGCATTAAAGAAATGCAGTATAGCTAGGAAGTGACTCCTAGGTCGTCTCTCAAGGACCAAATGTGGTTCGAGAATTAGGTCAGAGACGAAGTGGGGGGGTTTTTGAAAGGTTTTGTAAATGCAGATGAATTAAATTAAAACACAGATGCAAACAGAAATGTAAACACAGATGCTAACAGAAATGTAAAAACGGAATCAAAGACAGAATGAAAACGGTTGGTCATTAACTTAATTACTATGCTTTCAATCACAAATAAACGACAAGTACACACTACTCTAATCCAAATCCGACACGAATCATCCAACTAAGCGAAGGCTAATTCGGTCTTCAAAAATGCAAAATAAGTGAATGCAATGCTCAAATCCAATCAGTCATCCACCATGCAGTCTAATCAACTAAGCGAAGATTAAACACCGATAAGGAAACTAAGCGTATACCTAATCGCAGGAAGACAGCAGATTAAATATTGAGCCAAATCAGAGCAGCAGTATGACAGTTAAAGTGCAGAGGTCTCATGAATAAAATACTCTAGCCTATTATCCAGCACAACTAACCGACTAAGCGAAGATACAATCACCAATTAGGCAACTAAGTGTATACCCATTGCAACAACACAGTCAGATTTCACAGAATGCCAGGCAGAGCAGAATAAACATAAAGACAGTCTAATAAATCTCAAGGAAACACTGTAATTTTATTAATGACCAACCCGACTAACCTAAGCTACATGACAGTTAAATTATCACTACCAAAAATACTAGACAACATTAAAGCAAACGAAAGTGCTAAAAAATATCCCAACACAGTTAAAGCTATTAAAATGCAACACTAATTTAAGAAGATGAAAAATAAACTCAAAATACAATGCAAAATATTTTAAAGAAAAAGAAATAAGCAAACACAAAATTCTTCTACCATTTCACGTGACCTCTCTTGTGCATCTACCAAGTGAATTTTAATTGCAAATGGCCTAAAAGGAAAAGCAGATGGCCGTGAGTTATGTTTCAAAGGTCCAACTTCAAAATTCCATCTTCACTTAACCACCAAATGTGTTGTCTTTTGTCCCATGTACACCAATTCTCAAAACAAATTAAAATATGCTTAAACCTCCAATTGAAAACCGTGCCTTAGCCTTCTCCATGCAGCAAAAATCTGGTTCCCAAAACCCACCCATCAAATACCGTGAGCTAGCAAGGAAATTCTACAAAAAATGCTTCAAAAACCAATGTGCAAATGGAAGATACCATGGGTGCTCCTACCAATGTGCCAAGTAAGCTAAACAAAATGAAAACATACTCCAAAAACCTCTCTTCACCCTTGCAAATCTCGGTAGAAACAATGCAAAAGCCAAAGCTCAAAGTAGAAACATTCTCTTAGTCAAAACAAGCACCATGTATGTTTGCCCAAAAATGGTAAAGACTTAAATGCACTCCTCTCTCTCTTCCCTTCCTTGTCCATTCGGCATTTCCATACCAACAATCACCATTCAGCATTTTCTTCTTCCTCCCACCGAAAACACACACCCAAGAAACCCCATTTCAAGTTGCAACACCATTCAAGAACAATAAACCCACACTACTACTAATTCAACCCAATCAAATCTTCCATTTCTTCCAATTTCTTTGCAAAAACGAAAATAACATCTTAGCTATCAATTCCAGCTCTGTCCAGCCACAATAACAACACCAAACTCTGGTCTCAACCTTGCTTCAAACATCAAAACCGAAAAATGAAAGGAAAGAGTTCAACCCACAACACCCACACTTCATCTTAAGCTCTCTTCAACCCAAAACTCACATAAAACTCCATTTTTATCATCCAACCAAATAAAATGCAAGGAAAACCGTGACCAACTGCAGCAATGGGAGAGGAAAACGAAAATATAAAGTCACTCAAACCCAACAACCACCATGCAATTGCAAGACAAGCTCCAAAGCTCAAGCTTCATACATCAAGAACAAGCAAATGGAAGTAGAAATGAACGGTTTTTCACCACCAATGAGCTAAGACAACCAAGAGTAAGTTAAGAGAAGAAGAAAATCTGCATCTTATTCATTGAAATGGCCAAAATCCAAAGCACCAAGCAAGCTCCCATGAGAGTACGTTTATACATGAAAACCCTAAGAGAGAAAAGTTGAAAACCGTGAGAATGAAGTGCTCCCTCCTTTGGTGGCTCGGTATTATCCCCTCATAAGACCGAGAATCCTCCCCAAGGTGGGGTCCTACACATGGGGTTTTTTACAAAATTGCCCTTAAAAGGGTCCAAAACATCTAATTCTAATTAAGGACTTCTAGAAAACGAAATTACAACTTTAATTAGAATCTAAATGACTAAATGTTGAGCCTTTGAATGTGTCACGCCATATCCTAATGCTCTAGATGATGTTTCCACAACTTCCCTGCAACCAGAAATGCGCTTAATCAGCTCAGAAAATCCAAATTAGCACAATTACGAATTTCCGACCAAATTAAGCAGAATTCGGAAAACGGGGAAATAACAGACAATTAAACACAATTCCCTGGTTTATTTAAGTGCAATAAAAGTTCTAAGTTTGGGGTTGTGATAATAGTTCAAAAACCGTTATTTTTATACTTAATTTTGACACTAAACACACCCTTTATGACTTAGACACTAGCTTGGAATCATGCATTTTGCTTAAGTTAGAGAATAATAGAGTCAAAGGTGGTTTTCTTGGTTTTATGCTTGGTTTTCCTTGTTTTGGCAGGAATTAACATGAATTGAATGAAGGAAGCTGAAGGAAGAAGGAAAAATGCTTAAAAGAAGAATCAAAGGCACCGTTGAGCGCAAATCCACCGTTGAGCACTAGCCTCTTGGAGGAGTTCTCTGGCCAACGTTTAAGCGCCAACTCTGAGGGGAAAAATCAAGTGTCGCAACCACCGTTGAGCCAAACCCACCGCTTAGCGCCAGCCTCTTCAGAGAGTTCACTGCCTCCCGCTTGGGCATCACCGTTGAGTGTTATTCTGGAGAAGACGCGCCTACCACTGAGCGGTAATCCAGCGCTGAGCGTCAGTCGATTGGGCCTGGGCCAGTTTCTGCTAATTTTTATGAACTATATTGATTTGCACGACTTAGAGAGGGGATCTTTTGGCAGAAGGAGACGCAAAAACACTCTTTTCACCCCTTGGAGGCAGATTTTGGATGTGGAAGCTCCAATCTACAAATTCTAGGGTTTTATCTTTCATTATTTTCATTATTTTCAACTAGTTTCACCATGTCCATGGTGAACTAAACCTTCATTGTTGTTTGGGAAACGATGTAATCCTTTGAAACTCTCATGTATTGAATTGATTTGTTAATCTATATGTCTTACTTCATTAATTGCTAGAGTTTTTCCTCTATTCTCTATGCATGCTTTGTTTCACTCATTCAATAGCATGATCTTTGATTTTGTTGATATGGACACATACGGGAAAATCTAGACATGGGGGAATTCTCTCGGGAGCAATATTACCTAGACATAGGGATAGGAGGACTGATTGCCTTCTGTTAGGACTCCGGCAAGTGTACCGAATCGTAATCAAGTAATATAAATGATAAGATCAAGTATCGTTTCCCTAGAGACTCATAGGCCTAGACGTTCGTGTTATTTGTTGATTATAATAAGACTTGTAAAATGAAAATTAGGGTTTATAATGTAAAAACGAAAATTAAACATGCACATGCAAAAGTTGATCAATTGACAGTTGAATGATATAGATGAATTGTGTTGTTGGGGTTTCCGACTTATCCTAATCCACTCTCATATATTTACGAATTTTACTTTATTCTACTTTCTTTATTAATGTTAATGCCACTTTCTAATTTACCCTAATCCCAATGTCTTGGTGAAGAGAGCCTACTCCTAATTACTAGTTTACAATGTCTTGTCTCCCTAACAATTACTAATGCATTACATAATCCGCGTAGAAGCTTAAAGGCAATTGATCCTCTTATCCCTATGTCTAGGTAATATTGCTCCCGAGAGAATTCCCTCATGTCTAAATCTACACATATGTGTCCATATAGATATAATCCAAGATTATGCTATTGAATAATGTCTTAAACAAAGCATGCAAATGGAGGAAAAACTCCAACAATTAATAGAAGAAAGTATATGAATAAAGCAATAATTCAATATATGAGAGTTTCAATAGGTTTACATCGTTTCCCCAACAACAAGGAAGGTTTAGTTTACCATAAACATGGTGAAACTAGATGAAAATAATGAAAATAATGAAAAGATAAACCCTAGATTTGACAGATTGGAGCTCCTGCATCCAAAATCCGCCTCCGAGGGGTGAAGAGAGTGTTTCTGCTCCTCTTTATGTCAAAAGATAATCTATCTAGGTCGTCCAGATCTATTTATAAATTCATTAAAAATAAGCAGAAACTGGCCCAGGCCTAAGAAAATTGCGCTCAGAACTACAGTACCGCTGCGCGGTGGGTACGACACCTAAATGACGCTCAACGGTGTCGCCTAGGCGCAAAAGAGTGAAAACTGGCGAAACTGGCGCTCAGTGGTGGCGCTTAGCACTACTTGCGATACTAAAACTGCACTCTGGTTGACTTTTCAGCATTCTGGTTGAGTGGTTGACTTTTCTGATTGACTGAATGACTTTTCTGTTTGACTTGTTGACTTTTCTGCATTCTGGTTGACTTTTCTGCACTGCAACTCCTTAATACTTCAACCCTTCTTTCAAATCATTCCAATAACCTACAAAATCAAGGGAATTTAGTGATAAAATCATAAAGCATATCCTCAACTCTCTTATTAAAAAAACTAAAGCAAAATCATGAGTCCAAGCAAGTTTCTAAGTTAAAAAGGGTGCATTAAGTATCAAAATTAAGTATAAAAATAACAGTTTTTCAAACGTTATCACCTTTAAGCTTCTGTGTGAATGTAATGCATGACCAATTGCTAGGGAGACAAGACAGTGTAAACTGGTAATTAGGAGTAGGCTTTCTTCACCGAGACATCGGGTTTAGGGTAAATTAGAAAGTGGCATTAACATTAATGAAGGAGTAGAATTCATAAATACATGAGAGTGGATAGGATAAAGTCGGAAACCCCAACAACATAATTCATCCATATATCTTTCACCTGCGTATTTTCTTGGTCACTCGATCAACCTTTACATGCATGTTTATTTTCTGTTTTGCATTCAAAAACCCAAATTCCGTTTCTCAAGTCTTAAATAATCAACAAATCACATGACAGTCTAAGCGAATGAGTCTCTAGGGAAAACGATACTCGGTCTTACCATTTATATTACTTGATACGATTCGGTACACTTGCCGGAGTCTTAACAGGAACCAAAGCAGAAACCTTTGCTATATTACCTCCGTTCGAACAAAGGCCAAAACTCTCCATCTTTTTACCTTACCAGTATATGCTCGGTTCCTAAACCGATGCGTATTGTAAAAAACAATCGTTTTCGTTTCCCTTCGATGCACTAGTGTATGCTCAACCTCATGTTTAACTGATAACGGTTGAATATATCGTTATCTGTGATTTAATTTTGATACTAAATCAACTACTTTTTGACTTAGAAACTTTCTAAAGCTAATATGTTAGTTTAGTTTTGTAAATAAGTGAGTAGAGGTTATACCTAATGATTTTATCACTAAATTACCTTAATTTTTTAGGTTATAGGTATGTTTTGGAAGAGGAGCAAAAGAACCAAGTAGTCGGAGCTCAAAAAGCAAACAAAACAACGGAAAAAAGAGAGTTTTGGAATGTTGTTGCTGGGCTGCTGATGAGTCGATATTTTATTGATTTCTCTTAGTTTATTGTGCTAGAATTAATCAGGAAATTGTGCTTAATTGTCCAATATTTTTCTGTTTTTAGTAATTGTGCTTAATTTGATCGGAAATTCTTATTTTAATTAATTTGAATATTTTGAGCTAATTATTTGCACTGTTAATTGCAGGGAAAATTTTGGAGATACAATTTGGAGCATTAGGAAGGAGACAAAATAATTCAAGACCCTCCCATAAATGTTTTAAAATTAGTTGTATTTTAATTTAGAAGTTTAGTTTTTTTTGACAAGCTTGTGCACATTGGGCCAAATTTTGGCAAAAACATGTTGAGCCCAAAGATGGAAAGGACACTTGGCACCCTAGGGTTTTATTTTGGGGTGGACCCCACCCTCATTAAGTGACTCACGGCCTAGGGATTGAAGCAGCAGCCGATACTTCTTTAGGGGGCTCATTCTCGGTAGATTCACCTTAGGCTGGAACATTTGGAGAGCTGGAATGTTGTTCCCGTTGAGGGGCATGGGTTGAAGGAATGAAACACATTTTACTCTTTTTTTTTAACTTTTGATGATTGACGTTGATGCATGATGTTGTCCCAATGTTATTTCAATTTTATATTGTGCAAAATGGCAATTGTTGTTACCGTGAAAGAAGTTCATGAGGAGAGTACATGCTAATCACTAGTTTCATTCACGCTGCAAGCAATTGATGAGACTATTTCTTTTTCTTCTTTTTATTTGGGAAAAGGTGGGAGTTGGTGGTAGCAGCTGTCTTGTCCAGCAAAAATTTCGTTTGTTGCTTTCTTTGTTTCTAAAGAATGAAGAGCTCATTCATTGATTGAGAGAAGTGGTCACACGGTGACAGAGTTTGATTTTATTTTGTGAAGCAAAATCCATTTCCCTTCTAGTTGACTGTTTCGTTCCTGCTGCAATGGATGGTTAGCCTTTCTTTTGCTTTCATGAAATGAGAAATGGATTAGGTGGAGAGTATAGTGATGTGATGGCTACAAAGAGGTTGTGTTAACTTCATTCAATAAACATTTTTCGATATTCTGGGCAAAAGGGGACCGGTTTCGTTTGATGAGTTGCAGCACACTTGTGATGTCTTGGGAAGAGGAGCTCACAGTGTGCATCGTCTGGTCCTCATGAAATGCTCTTTAATTCATTTTGCTTTTAAGGAAATTAATGAAAATAGTGATTAGAAAGGGGTGAATTTAGGAACACTTTCATTTCTTCTGGTGATGGGAAATTGGTAGCCGAGTAGCTGAACCTTTCCTTTATTTATGTTGGAATTAAGAAATGATTTGATGGAGATTAGGTGTACGGTGCACGGTCTGGAGATTCATTTTCCATCACAGTTTCAGTTTTAGTTTTGCTTATGCTTTATTCACTAGTTGGCTTTGAAGTGTTAGAAAAAAAAATGTTTGTTTTCAATTGGAAAAGGGTGATGGGTTTTGTTGGAGATGCAGCGTTGGAAGTGTGTCACGGCCAAGAAGGTGTTTGGGCCATTTGAAAATTCAACTTCTTTTGGTACATGCACAAGTGGTCACATAAAGTGTTAGATAAATTTATGTCTTCTTATTTTTCTTTGCTTTAAAATATTTTAAATTGAATTTTGAGTTGTTTTTCATTTGCTTAATTTACTATTGCATTTTAATAGTTTTAATTATGTTTGGAGATTTATCTACTGTAGTGTTCAGTTTAATGTTTTCTCTTGCTTTAATGTTATTTATTATGTCCGATTGTGTTAATTTAATTGTCATGGTAGCTTAGGTTAGTCTGGTTGGTTGTTAATAAAATTACATTGTTTCCTTGAGACTTTTGAACTTTAATTGCCATATTGCTGCTTTGATTCTGTTCAATATTTAATCTGTTGTCTGCCTACGATTAGGTATACGCTTAGTTGCCTAATCGGTGTCAATTCTTCACTTAGTTGATTAGACTGTATGGTGGATGACAGATTAAATTTGTGCATTGCATTCGCTTAGTCTGCAATTTTGAAGACCGAATTAGCCTTCGCTTAGTTGGGTGATTCGTGTCGGATTTGGATTAGAGTAGTGTGTACTTGTCGTTGATCTGTGATTGGAAGCATAGTAATTGAGTTAATGACCAACCGTTTTCATTTTGTATTTGATTACGTTTTTCATCTGTGTTTGCATTTCTGATTGCATCCGTCTTTTAATTTAATTCATCTGCAACCACAAAACGTTTTCACAAACCCCTCACTTCGTGTCTGACTTAATTCTCGAACCATATTTGGTCCTTGAGAGACGACCTAGGAGTCACTTCCTAGTTATACTGCATTTCTTCTTGCACATTAAATTTGCATGGGCTGCGACAATCCATCAGCTGCCACCGAGCTACTGCTTGAGCGGTGAAAATTCATAAAAGTAGCGTCCAAGCGCCCCATTAACCGCTTGAGCGACAGTTTCAAGTGTCGCAGTTCACGCCTGGGCACCCTCTGAGGGCCCCTCAGAACCATCCTCTCGAAAGCTCACCCAGGCGCCCCACTTAAGGCGCTAAGCGCCGGCATGTTGGGCTTGGACCCATTTCCGTTATTTTTCTGTTCTATTTAAGGACTTAGACGTTCTAGGGTTCGTATCACTTGATGGCTTAAGCACAGAAGCATGTTTTTCACCCCATGGGGGCAGATTTAGGGATGTGAGAGCTCTCCTCTTCTCTTTCAAGGGTTTTATCTTCATTTCATTCCATTGTACATCTAGTTTCTTCATGATGATGGAGAACTAATCTCATTTGTTATTGGGGAAGATGTATCCTCTAAACTCTCTTGTATTTGAATTGATTGTTCATATTGTTATATGCTTCTTTCGTTAATTGTTAGGGTTTTTCCCCTATTCTCTATGCATTGTTATGTTTAACTCATTCATGGCATGATTATTTGTTTCTGTGATATGGACACATACGAAGGAATCTAGATGTGGGGAATTTCTCCTAAGGGAACTATTTCCTAAACATAGGGATAGAATGCTTGGTTATCTTAAGCTTTTGTGCTTATGTAATGCAAAATTAATTGCCAGGGAGACAAGACGTTGAAAACTAGTAATTAAGAATAGGTTTTCTTCACCGAGACATCGAGTTTTAAGTAATTTAGAAAGTGATATTGACATTAATGAAGAAGAAGAATTTGTTTATGCATGCGAGTGATTTGGTGAAATTTAAACCCTAATAAATTATCATCTCATATTATCAACTTCATCCATACATTCTAGCTTTTAGCCTCATTTGATCAAATTGCATTCATTTTTAATTTTGTACATTTTCATTCAAAACCCAACGGATTTGTTTTCAGTCTTAATTGGTTAAGCAAAAACACAACTGTTTAGGTGGTGAGTCTCTTGGGAAATGATACTTGATCTTACCATTTTATATTACTTGATACGATTCGGTACACTTGCCAATATCTTAACATTAACCACCAATCCTGGAAATGAAACTGTTATTTCCATAATGTTCCCCAAATAATTTATTCTGGTTGCATTGTTAACACCTTGGCAAGTGTACCAAATCGTATCAAGTAATAATAAAATAGTAAGTCCGAGAATCGTTTTCCTAAGAGACTCATGGCACTAAACTATTGTGCTTTTGCTTAACCAATTAAGACTTATAAGAACAATCTTTTGGGGATTTTTGAATTCAAAGTGTGGAAAAATAAACATGAATGCAATTTGATCAATTGAGACTAAACACAAAAGTGAATGGATGATGTTGATAATATGAGATGAATATATTACTAGGGTTTAGATTTCACCTAATGACTCTCATGCATAAACTATTCTTATGAGATTCAACTTTGTTATCAATATTCATGCAACTTTCTAAAGTACTTTAAACCCGATTCCTCGGCGAAAAGAGCCTATCACCAATTACTAGTTTACTATTCCTAGTCTCCCTAGTAATTACTAATGCATTAATGACAGAAGCTTAAAAGAATTGACCGTCCTATTCCTATTCCTAGGTAATATTTCATAATCAAGAGAATTCTTCTCAGTTCTAGATTTCCCCGTACGTTCCCATATTGACAAAATCAATAATCATGACACTAAATGAGTTAAACAATGCAAGCTTTAATCTCAGAGAAGAAAATCCAAACTATTGATAACTAAAGTATATGAATAAAATAAGAAATTCAAATACAAGAGTGTTTAGAGGTTACATCTTCTCCAATAACAAATGAGATTAGTTCTCCATCGTCATGAAGAAGCTAGGTGTACAATGGAATGAAAGAACTAGAAACCCTAGAAAGAGAAGAGGAGAGTTGTCAATTCCCCAAATTTGCCCCCAAAGGGGTGAAAAATGTGTTTATGTGCCTAAGCCATCAAAAGATACATTCTCTAAGACATTCTGGTCTTTAAATAGGGCAGAAAAATAAAAGAAAACGGGTCCAAGCCCAAAACAGCTCATAAAAATAACAGAAAACTGGCCCAGATCCAATAGTACACCGCTCAGTGGTAGGTGCGGCACTCGAGATCACCCCCCAGCGGTGCCCAAGCGACAAAGCAGTGAAAAATTGGTTCTGAAACTGGCGCTCAACGCCCGGTTCACTGCTCAGTGCTACTTTTTTTGCACTCTAGTCAACTTTTCAGCATTATGGTTGACTTTTCTGGTTGACTGGTTGACTTTTCTGTATTCTGGTTGACTTTTCTGCACTCCAACTAATTGATACTTCAACCTTTCTTTCAATTCATTCCAAAAACCTACAAAATCAAGGGAATTTAATGATAAAATCCTAAAGCATATCCTCAACTCTCTTATTCATAAAACTAAAGCAAAATCATGAGTCAAAGCTAGTTTCTAAGTCAAAAAGGATGTATTAAATATCAAAATTAAGTATCAAAATAACGGTTTTTGAACCATTATCATGCATATAAAGGAGAATTCTAAAGTAGTGTACTTACCATGCATGTCAATGATTTCTTTATCTCTTAGCGAAGCATTGGATGTGAAGTCACCATCAAAACTTGTTTTTGCTAGGTCATTCGAAAATTGTTATGTGGGAATATTAACATTTATTCTCCGATTTACCATAGTTGGTTGTATTGGGCTAGGAGTGCCCAAAATCATAGTGTTATTCGAATTGCAACGGTGCATAAAACTATCATGATCACTTTCATCAATATCAAGTTCTTCCCAAGGTTTCATCAATATCATGTCGTTCTCGAGAAAAAAAAAACAACAAAGATGAAGTGAGCATAAAAAACCTATTCGATCACCTCCCTGAGGAAATAATTTATTTTATGCAAAGGAAATTTAAGCAAACCAGTTAATATCCAAACCTTAAATACCTCTGATAGAATTGCCTGCTAAAGCAAGCTTTACTCTAGGCACAATATGACAAATTTTTATAAGGGAAATCTACAATTACAAATATACCCCTATTATGCATTAATTATGATTGCATGTGATATAAGTCATGGAATGACTAATCCATTTAATGTTGCTGTCATAATTGAACCACTCACCTACTTTTTCATCTTCAAATTGCAATGAAATGTAGGGAAAGATTATTTCCAAAACAAACAAGTTATTACCAATACATAAACCCTAACATTGGTAGAAGACGAACTCAATGAATGTAGTGGTCAACGTCCTTAGTTAAAGTCTATCAATGTGAAAAACCACTGCAGTTTTATTAAATAGGTCAGTTGTTACAACTTTATTATAGAAAAATAGTTCGTTGTTTTTCGCACAATGTTGTTGAGGTTATTTATTATTTGGATTTATATTACTCATCTTCTTCTTAGTTTATTTTTTGAATTTATATTACTCATATTGCTTTATAATGTGAAGTGTGTAACATGTTGTTACCTCCATTGAACCAAGGCCAAAACCCCTCCCCACCCTACCTTCGTTATTTATTACCTTCCTTACTACTTCGGGCGTAGAGGAACCAAAGCAGGCCAAATGTCTCCATCTTTTTGCCTCACCAGTATATGCTCGGTTCCTAAACCAATGCGTATTGTAAAAAACAACCGTTGTAATTTCCCTACGATGCAGTAGTGTATGTTCACAAGCTTTAACAACACATCGCAACAACGTCACTACATATGTTCCTTTCAATGAATCAAGGGTAGAGATATGCTCAACCTCATGTTTAACCAACAATCCTGGAAATGAAACTGTTATTTCCATAATGTTCCCCAAATCATTTATTATGGTTGCATATCAAGGCGAATTCCGAAGTAGTGTACTTACCATGCAAGTCAATGAATTTTTTTGCTCTTAGCGAGGCATTGGATGTGAAGTCACAATCAAAACTTGTTTTTGCTATGTCATTAAAAAATTGTTGTGAGGGAATGTTTACATTTATTATCCAGTTTACCATAGCTGGTTGTATTGTGCTAGCAGTGCCTGAAATCATATTGTTGTTTGAATTGCAATGGTGCATAAAACTATCATGACCACTTTCATCAATATCAAGTTCTTCCTAAGGTTTCATTTCTTTGTGTCGTTCTTAAGAAAAAAAATAATAAAGACGAAGTGAGCATAAAGAAACTTATTCAATCACCTCCCTAAGGAAATAATTTATTTTATGCGAAATAAATTTAAGCAAACCATTTAATATCCAAACCTTAAATACCTCTAGTAGAATTGCCTTCTAGAGCAAGCATTACTCTAGTCACATACTTTTAAACGTAGCCTCCATACTCTTACAATAAGATAGGCTCATTATAATGGTTGAAAATATCATTATCTGTGATGTAGTTTTGATACTAAATGCACCATTTTTTACTTCGAAACTTGCTTTAACTCATGTTTTTGGTTTAGTGTTGTGAATAAGAGAGTTGAGGTTATACTTGATGATTTTATCACTAAATTCCCTTGATTTTGTAGGCTATTGGAAGGATTTGAAGGAAGAGTTAAAGTACCAAATAATTGGAATGCAGAAAGTCAACCTGAGTGCAGAAAAGTCAACCAGAATGCAGAAAAGTCAACCAGAGTGCAAAAAAAGTCAACCAGAATGTAGTCTCGAGGCTTGGGCACCAGAAAATCGAGGTCGGGCGCCCTTCTAGGGGTGCCCGAGCGTCGAGCTTCGTGGACCAACATCTTTGAGAGGGAACTTGGTGAAATCTAAACCTCAACAACATATTCATCTCATATTAATCAACATTTGTTCATCTCTGTGCTCCTTTGCTATTGATCAATTCATTCATATTTAATTTTTTGTTTTTGCATTCAAAAGCGATGATCTCATTTTATTTAAGTCTTAATTAATCTTGTTATCACACGACTATCTAGCGCCAAGAGTCTTCTAGGATACGATACTTGGTCTTACCATTTTATATTACTTCTGCGACTCGGTATACTTGCCGATTTGTCCCAACATCAGTACTCTGGTCAGATCCTTACGGTGAGGGTTGTAAAAGTGTTTCTGGAGGAGGGAATAATTCTCTAGATTTTTGGATCCTCCTCCTTCTTCTACTTTCTTCTTGCCCTTCAAGAAGAGGTTCTGAGTTTTTCTTGCTCCTAGTACGAATCGTATCCTGCATACACAAGAAAACAAAACCCTAGAAAGCAATTTGTTGGAAAAAGAATGGCTTAGTTTCAACACCAAGAGGGGGTTGAATTGGTGAGGTTCAAATATCAGAGCCTTTTTGAAATCCTTTTCGCAAAGTGTAAAGCTTTCAAACGTTTCTTGAATCTGAATGAAAAAGATAAATCAAGTGCAGCGAAAAATAGTTGACTATGTAGAAAGTAAAGTTGACTTGAAAGTAAAGAGTTCAGGGATAAAGAAATTCAAACACAGTTTTTATACTAATTCGGCCAAACTGCCTACATCCAGTGTCCTTCCTGTACCCAGAAACAAATGCACTATAATGGTCAACGTTTTTACAAAAAGGTTTCAAAGAGACCTCCACATCAAAATATAAAACACCTCTCTAACCCTCTAACCAAAATATAGGCGTACAACACCCAAAGAAAGCAACAAGATATACCCTCTCCTGCAGTCTTTTTCAACTTTGAACAATCCTCAAAGTTCCCAAAACGTAGCACGTCCTCTTCTTATAATCACAACAGGGTAGCCACAATCATCACAAGATTGAGAGAAGTAGATGATCAATTTTCCAGTACACCTCAATGTGTAGTCTGATCAAGTTTTTCTTTCAGCACAGCCTTGCTCGTCAAGCAACTATCCAAGAAAGATCTCCACAGTCTTCTTGATGAGTTCTTGGAGCGTTTTCACAGAGATCACAATCTGAAACAATAGAATGAAATTGTTAAAATAACAAAAGTCCCTGTGTAAAACAGAATCACGTCTATTTATAGTTTTCTATAAAACAGATGCTCCTGTAGTCAACTTCACTTCTAATACAGTCGACTGTAACCAGAAAATTATGACAATTAAAACAGTTACTATCAGTCAGACCAACCAAATTGATTACACATTTAATTTAGTTGACTTGTAATTAATGGTTAAACACAGAATCAAAATATAGTCGTTATAATTCACAAGCATTAACAGAAATTCAAAACATAACTAACTAAGTTGAGTTGCTTGTGCATATAGTCGACTAAGTCACTTCAATGCAGTTTTGAAAATCTTTTCTTTGCAAAATTACACACAACACTGTTTTTGAAAATTTGGGCAAAGTCACGAGTTTTAATCGACTTACTTCATAATGAAGTCGATTTAAAACTTGTAGTTTTGCCACACAATATAAGTTCAACCAAGTGCATGTGGTTTCCTTTTCTGAAACATATGTTATGCAATCATAGATGATATTTTATGTAGAAAAGCAGTGAATATGCACATATATGCGAAAGTCAACCACTACAAGAAAAATGGATTTTACATACGGAATATTATATACGGATATTAATCCATATATAATGGGGATTTTATATACGGAAATTTGATACGCATAAGGGAAATACGTTATATACGGATATTTCCGTATATACTATGAAAAATAATTATATACAGAAGGTCCACATGTAAAAGTCGTGTGTAACTCTAGCGCGTTTAGGCGGGAAACTTCAGAGGGATATATCTGTATGTAGGTCCGTGTGTAATGGGAAAAAATACTTATATACAGATGTTATATATGGTTTGAGAGTCAATTAATAATAAAAAAATAACATAAACATATATTTGACTTTGCCTAAGTTTCTCCTCTCGAACCCTCTTTCTCCCGTTACTCCAACCCTACACTGCAACTATCCCTCTCCGTGACTGCAACCATACGTTGCCGTGAATGCAACCATCGCTTGTCGTGACCTCAACCATCCATTCTCCCTCATGTAGTCTACTTGTGCCTCGTCCAGCCATTATTCTATGTGATAGGAACCATCATTCTCCATCATTGGAAGCCTGTAGTCGCATTTGAGGCATCATTTTTGGCTGAGTCGAACCCTTACAATCCCTCTACTCGAAACCTCGTTCTTTTGTCGTGGAACCCTCCCATTGGAATTGCCATTGTTCTTGGCATCTGTTAGGGTTTCGTTGGTGTTTAGGTATTGAATTGGTAAGTAATCTTAATTCGTAAATACCTTAATTTGTGATATCAAAAAATCCTAATATGTATTTTTTTTTGGGCACGAAATGTTGTGTGGATTGGTCGGTGTATGGAACCCTTTGGTTCATTTTTAGGATATCCTTATTGAGTTGGTGTTGTATTGTTTAGTGAAGATTGAGAGGGCTTTAAAGGTATGTTTCCTATGTGTTTTGGTCTTTGCTGTTGATTATTTTTCTGCTTTAACAGGAGAGTTAACTGTGTTATTTGATAACGGTTTAAAACATCGTTATTCGTAATGTGATTTTGATACTAAAAGCACCCTTTTTCACTTACAAACTTGCTTTGACTCATACTTTTTCAATAAATTGTGTGAATAAGAGAGTTGAGGTTGATTTCAATGATTTTATGACTAATTCCCCTTGTTTTGACAGAGATTAAAGTAATACTAGAAGAAGAGATGAAGAGACATGAAGATGGAGTTAAAAAGGGCCTAAAAAAGCACCAGAAGAAGGGACAGCACGAAGCCCGGGCACCCTGAATGAAGGCTCAAGCGAGAAGAATCGATGTCCACCCCCAGGGTGCCCTCCCTAGCCGCCTGGGCGGCGGGGCCTTGAAGCTTGGGCGGTAAACTCGAAGCTCAGGCCTTACATGAAGTTCGTTCACCACCCGGGCGGCCTCCTTTGACGCCTGAGCGTCGGATTTTCGTGGATCAGGCCCTATTTCTGCTCTGGTTCGACTCTAATGGACCAGGCCCTAATTTTGCACATTTCTGACACTAATTAAAGGACCCTGGGGCTCTAGGTTTTGTATCTCTAGCAAAGAAGAGCATAGCAATACATTTTTTTCCCAATTCTTAGGCTTTCTCTATCTCATTCTCTTCCATTGTTCATAGAGTTCTCTCATGTCTATGGGGAACTAATTTCTATTTATTGTTGGGGGATGATGTAACCTTGTAAACATTCATGTATTTGAATTGATTCTTAATTCCATATGATTTTCTATTAATTGTTAGAGTAATTCATCTGTTTCAATGCTTGTTGTGTTTAACTCATTCATTAGCATGATTTATGACTTACATGAGTGCTGGGAGGTTCCTTACAATTCAGGTTCTTGTTGAATTACTCCTAAGGGTTATATTGCTTAGGGATGAGGGTATGAGTCTTGGTCGTCTCAATCTCTTGATCTTCACATCTTATTACCAGGAATGCTAGGAATTGTATGAGCTGGTAATTTGGGACAGGCTTATTCACCGAGGAATCAGGTTTAGGTAATTTAGTGAGTGACGTTGGCATTAATGCATAAAGAATAATTCTTCTATACATGAGAGGGAACTTGGGGAAATCTAACCCCAACAACATACTCATCTCATATTAATCAACACTCGTTCATCTTTGTGCTCTTTTGCTATTGGTCACTTACATTCATATTTAATTTTACGTTTTTGCATTCAAAACCAATTATCTCTTCTTATGTTTAAGTCTTAATTAATCTTGTTATCACACGATTGTTTAGCGGCGAGAGTCTTCTGTATACGATACTTCGTCTTACCATTTTATATTACTTGTGCGACTCAATACACTTGCCGATTTTCCCCAACAAGTTTTTGGTGTCGTTGTCGGGCACTCACGTTTTAAGTTATTCTATTTGTGTGATTCTTGATTAACTTTGACTTTTTTTTTCTTTTTTGTCTTTTATTTTATTTTTCTTTTTCATATTTTTTTTTTTTGGTGTTTTGTTTTGTTTACTTTTGTTTTTTTACTAATACTGTTTTCTAGGGTTTTGTGTCTAATGCTTGCAGGATGCAATTCGGACAAGAATTTAACTATATGGACACTCAATTCTACCAAGATAAATTCAATCAGTAGTGGGAACCTCACTCAAGCATGAATCAAAGTCAATTTGGGCAAGTTGGTGGACTATTAAATGGACCACCACAAGTCAACAATACTACAAAGCTTGAGGAGACCCTCTAGTAAGTAGGAATTTCTCTCAATTCGGGAAAGCACTCAAGCAACATCTAAAAGGATGGAGGCGCAGTGTGGGTTCATAATTCAGAAGTTGGATGATCTTGGGGCCAACATGAACGATAGCCCTAGAAAGGAATGTCAAGCCATTATCACTAAAAATGACAATGTTTTAGATGAGAGAAAATTAGAGAGAGAAGAAGAAGATAGTTTGAGTGAGAAAGATACAAAGGTAGAAAAGGAAGAAGATGAAAGAAAAGAAGAAGAAAGGCTGAGCGAAAAAGAAAAAGAAGAAAATAGAGATGATGAGAGAAAAATAGAGAGAGAAGAAGAAGAGAGTTTGAGTGAAAAAGAGAAAGAGGGAGAAAATGAAGGAGAAGAGAGAGAAGAAGAAGAAAGTCTGAGTGAGAAAGAGGTACAAAAGGAAGAAGATGCAAGAGAAGAGAAAGAAAGGTTGAGTGAAAAAAAGAAAGATGCAAAGGAAGAGGAAGAAAAAGAAGAGAGAAAAAGTGAGGTTGACAGAAAAGAAAAGGGGAAGAATGTGGAAAAATAGAGAAAAGAAAAAGAAGATGTTGAGCAAAATCTTCTGTACCCTAAGGAGTGTTCCAAGAAGGAAAAAGAGAGGGAAGAAAAGAAAAAGGGAGAGAAGGAGGATGAGAGAAAAAAGAAAGAATCATATGAAAAACCCCTTCCTCACCCAAAGAAGTATCATAGGAAGGAAAAGGAAAAATAGTTTGAGCGTTTCATGGAAATCTTCAAGAAATTGGAGATTAAAATTCCTAAGATTGGGACACTGCATCAAGTTCCTGGTTATATCAAATTCCTAAAAACAAAAAGAAAAAAATACCCAGAAAAAGGAAAGTTTGAAGAACAAGGCAATTGCAGTGGGTCAAGTTAGTGACGTTAAAATGTAATAATCTCAAAGTTTAGATCTCGGATATATGAATTTCCTCATCTTTCATGAAACAATGAAAATAAAGACCAGTTTGATGATTGCAAGTAAGACAATTGACTCAAGCAAAAAGGAAACACAAAACAAAGCAAATGCTTTTCATAAGTGCATAGCATAATTTGCCATCAATCCATCAAAAATACAATCTTTCGGATCGAAACCCTATTCATTCATATGAATGGTTGTCAAATCCTTCTTCAAAAGCACAAAAAGAGCAATATGCATTCAAGGTTTTCCTCTTGCAAGCCATTTTGTTTATTGTCGATCATGTTTTTCTCTCATATTGGGGTTTTGACACATCGTGATCCTGCATCAAGATTTTGACACTTTGTCATGAAGAGTTTTAACTCCTTGTTGCTTTTCAAAAATCATTTTTTTGTCGAAAATTAAAAAAACATTTCAGAAAGTTAAGAATTTCAAAATTTCAAAAGCCCAGTTTTGTTTAGCACCCAAAGCCTAGTTCACCTGGCACCCTAAGCTCAAGTTTTTCTTTTTGTTTTGGCCCTCTGTAAGACAATGGTCGAACCCAACAATCACATCATTACATTCATCCATAGGGTTAGTACACCCTTCACGAGGTTGGTACACCTCACATCATTTACATTCTTCCATGAGGTTGGTACACCTCACATCATTTACATTCTTCCATAGGGTTGGTACACCTCCACGAGGTTGGTACACCTCACATCATTACATTCTTCCATAGAGTTGGCACACCCTCCACGAGGTTGATACACCTCACATCATTATATTCATTCATAGGGTTGGTACACCCTCCATGAGGTTGGCACACCTCACATCATTACATTCATCCATAGGGTTGGTACACCCTCCACGAGGTTTGCACACCTCTTTTTCTCTCAAGCTCATTTTTATCTAGTATCTTTCGTTCTGTGATTTTGGCCCTCTACTAGGCAATGGTCAAATCCAGGTTTTAGTTTTGCTATCGGCCCTCTGCTTGGCAATGGTCGAATTTGAGTTTCTGTTATCTGAGTTTGGCCCTCTGCTAGGCAATGGTCAAATCCAGGTTTTAATTTTTGCTATCGGCCCTCTGCTTGGCAATGGTCGAATTTAATTTTTTGTTTTGTGAGTTTGGCCCTCTAGTATACAATGGTCAAATCCAGGTTTTAATTTTTGCTATCGGCCCTCTGCTTGGCAATGGTCGGATTTAAGTTTCTGTTTTGTGAGTTTGGCCCTCTGCTAGGCAATGGTCAAATCCAGGTTTTAATTTTTGCTATCGGCCCTCTGCTTGGCAATGGTCGGATTTAAGTTTTTGTTCTGTGAGTTTGGCCCTCTACTAGGCAATGGTCAAATCCAGGTTTTAATTTTTGCTATCGACCATCTGCTTGGCAATGGTCGAATTTAAGTTTCTGTTCTGTGAGTTTGGCCCTCTGCTAGGCAATGGTCAAATCCAGGTTTTAGTTTTTCTTTCGGCCCTCTTCTTGGCAATGGTCGAATTTAAGTTTTTGTTCTGTGAGTTTGGCCCTCTGCTAGGCAATGGTCAAATCCAGGTTTTAGTTTTGCTATCGGCCCTCTATTTTGCAATGGTCGAATTTGTGTTTTTGTTCTGTGAGTTTGGCCTTCTGCTAGGCAATGGTCAAATCCAGGTTTTAGTTTTGCTTTCGGCCCTCTGCTTGGCAATGGTCGAATTTAAGTTTCTGTTCTGTGAGTTTGGCCCTCTACTAGGCCATGGTCGAACTCTCTTTGTCGCTTCACGACACTTTTCATTGACTTTTTGTTATCATATCTTCTTGGATCAGTTTTTATTCTGTCTCTTTCTTTTTCGAAACCCGGACAAAATTAGTGTTTCTATCTTTACTTAGCTTTTACTCAGATAATACAAAAATATCAAATTTTCACATTATCTAGTAATATCTAAGTAAAGAGGGACAGCTGTCAACACCCAATTTCGTCCGGGTGATTAAATAATGGGACTTGGTTTTTATTGTGTCCTATTTCATATATTTTCTTTCATTATTTTTTTATTTTATTTTATGTTATTTTGTTATTCTTAATTTTATTTTACTATTTTGTTTAGTTTAAAAAAAATAGTTACAAATAAAAAAAAAAGAGAAAAAAAGAAAGAATAAAAAAAGGAAAAAAATAATAAAAAAAAAGAAAAAAAAGAAAAGAAAAAAGAAAATGAAAAGAAACGGAAAGATTAAGAAACAGATGTTGGTTAGAGGCTGCTGGTGGAAAATACAAGGGATGCGTATATGGCATTGGAAATGTCAGTTCCCAAGATGACTGTGTCGATAGTTACATCCAACAGACATAGACATCTTCTTTTACTCTGCAACAAAATTCAGAAGAAATTGTTAACCTAAAATCGCAGGTACAACAATATGGACAACAGCTTGAAAATTTTCCAGTTTTTCTTGGCGTCCTCCTGCCATTCCTTCCGCCTTCAGCAACCGCAGTTGCACAAGACTTTTTAAACTTCCAAATTCCTCAAGTTCAAAATCAACCACCCAATGATGTCCAACAAGACCAGCAAGCTCCAAACCAGCAATCACCAGACCAACAACCACTAGATCAAGCAGAAGATGGAAATGATGATATGCGCTATTAGACATTTTATAGAACTTATTTTCATTACTGTTGAACTTATTTAGAACAAGTTTATGATACCTAATGTTTAAATCTTGCACTTATTTATATTGATCTAAACAATATATTTATATATTCATGTACAATGTTTTCTCTATGGATTAAGTTTATGAGAAAAGTTTATTAGTTCTATATGACAATGTGTAATGTTTAATGTCTGGGTGTGCTTATGAATTGTGAATGTTGAGCATAATGTACAGGTCTATTTGGTATGAATTGGGCATGTTCAGGAACTCTGCATGCAGTGATTTACATTATATACAGAAATATTCGTATATGTTATATACGGATATTTTCGTATATAAGTTATATACGGATATATCCGTATATAAGTTATATACGGATATATCCGTATATAACCCTAGCTACGATGGTATTATATACGGATTTTTGTCCGTATGTAATCTGTATATAACCAAGTATTATATATGGATTTTGGGCCTTATATACGGATTTTGACTGTAGATAATTGTGATTTTTCTCCTAGTGAACACAAACATGTTCTTCAAGAATTCATTCACAAAAAAATTTTGAACATGTAACACATATCTGTTGCAGTTGACTCTTCATTACAGTTTAATTTTTCTTTTGTGTATAACTGTACATAACTGTTCAACAGTTATTGTGGGTTATTTTCTTTTCTTATGTTTACTGTAATGTGGAAGATGTTGATGAATGTTGTTGTGGTCAGAATAATATACAATATTTTGTTTTCCTTTATTCTCTCTGCTTTGTATATCTTGTTTATACTTGTTTGAACCAACAAGTGGCGCCGTCTGTGGGACAAACAAGACAAGACTATTTTTATTCACCAAGAAACAATGGCAGCAAAATTTGATATTGAGAAGTTCAATGGATCAAATGATTTTGGATTATGGAAGATCAAGATGGAAGTTATCTTGATTCAGCAAGGTTGTGATGAAGCCTTGAAGGGTGAAGAAAGTATGTCACCAGTCTTATCACAAGCAGAGAAGAAGAATATGATTGATAAGGCCAGAAGTGCCATTATCTTATGTCTGGGGGACAAGGCTCTCAGAGAGCTAGCAAAGGAAAGAAGCGCAGCAGGCATATGGGCAAGATTGGAGTCATTATACATGACTAGATCATTAGCTCATAGATTGTGCTTGAAACAACAACTTTACTCGTTCAAGATGATGGAGTCGAGATCCATTGAAGAACAAATTTCTAATTTTAACAAGATCATTGATGATCTTGAGAACATCGGGGTAACACTTGAAGATGAAGATAAAGCTGTGATTCTTCTAAATGCTTTGCCTAAAACCTTTGAGCATTTCAGAGATGTTTTACTGTATGGGAAAGATCAAGTGATTACTTTGGAAGAAGTCATTACTTCGATCCGAACCAAGGAATTTCAGAAACTTCAAGATTCCAAGAATATGGAAGAAATATCTTCTAGGCTTGCAGTCTCAAGGATAAAGTGGAAGAAGAGAGAAGGAAAATCAGGCAAGGCGAAGCAAGAAATTAAGAAGCAGGTTCGATGTTTCAAATGTCAGAAAATTGGTCATATTAAGAAGTATTGTCCTGAGAATGATGACCAAGACTCTCGGGTGAAAGAAATTGTTGATGTTGTAGAGGCTTCAGATGACTATGAATCTGGCTATGAATCTGCTGGAGTTTTGGTGGCTGCATCTGATGATTCCCAAAAAAGCTGGGTTATGGATTCCGGTTGCACATATCATATGTGTCCAATCAAAGATTATTTTGAGAATCTTGTTTTGAAGGAGTGTGGAATAGTGCTTCTTGGGAACAATAAAGCTTGTAAAGTGCAGGGAATTGGAGTGATTAGACTGAGAATGTTTGATAATCATGAGATGTTGTTACAAGGAGTGAGGTATGTTCCAGAACTGAAAAGGAATTTGATTTCCATAAGTGCTTTTGATCTTATGGGATATTCTACAAAGGTTGAGAATGGGTTTATGAAGGTGACCAAAGGAGCATCTGTAATTGCCAAAGGTAGTCGTGTTAATGGCTTGTATATCTTGGATGGATCCACTGTTATATCTCATGCATTTATTGCAAGTCAGTCCATGGAAGACAAGACAAGATTATGGCATTTGAGGTTGGGTCATATAAGTGAGAAGGGATTGTTCAAATTGGAGAATCAACAACTGTTGATGGGTGATAAACTTCATAAGTTGAAGTTTTGTGATCAGTGTGTTTTGGGAAAAGCTCATAGAGTGAAATTTGGAGTTGGTAAGCACACTTCCACAAGACCTTTTGAGTATGTTCATGCAGATTTATGGGGTCCATCTAGGACTCAAACTCATGGAGGAGGATCCTATTTCTTAAGTATTATTGATGATTACTCAAGAAGGGTATGGGTTTATATATTGAGAAATAAGACTGAAACATTTCAGAAATTTAAAGACTGGCATATTCAAACTGAAAATCAGCAGGAGTCCAAGTTAAAGGTATTAAGGACTGAAAATAGACTTGAATTTGTCTCTGATATCTTTAATGGCTATTGTGCTAATCATGGTATTAAGAGACATAAAACTGTGGCTACAACTCCACAACAAAATGGTCTTGTAGAAAGGATGAATAGAACCATTCTTGAGAAGGTCAGGTGCATGATCTTGAGTGCTGGATTACCTAAAGTATTTTGGGGTGAGGCTGTCAACACAGCAGTTTATTTGATAAATAGGAGTCCATCATCTGCTATAGCGAATAAAACACCAATGGAGGTTTGGAGTGGTAAACCTGCAGCTTACTCAAATATAAAAGTATTTGGAGCTTTGGCTTATGCTCATGTAAAGAAAGACAAGCTAGAAGCCAGGGCTGAGAAATGTGTGTTCCTTGGATATGCAGAAGGTGTTAAAGGATACAGATTGTGGAGGTTGGATCCAAAACCATCAAAACTCATAATTAGCAGAGATGTAATCTTTGATGAAGCAAGGATGGGAATGCATACTTTAAATCAGGAATCAGGGATGGATAAATTACAATTTGAGGTGGAGACTCCTATTGATAAAACTCAACAAGATCTTAATGATGGCCTAGAAAGTTCATCAAGTAACATTGAGCACTTATCTTCCAATCAAGCCACCAATGACTATCAACTTGTTCGTGATAGGGAAAGAAGAATCTCCAAACCAACTAAGAGATTTGGACAAGTTGATTTAATATGTTATGCTTTGAATACTGCTGAAGAGATAAATGAACCAGATGAACCAAGAAATTTCAAAGAGGCTCTTGAGAGTGAACAACAAAAGTTTTGGTTGTGTGCAATGGAAGAAGAACTTGAATCACTTCGAAAAAATAACACCTGGAAACTTGTAAATTTACCTAAGGGCCAAAAGGTGATTGGATGCAAATGGATCTTCAAGAAGAAGGGTGAGATTCCAGGAGTTCAGAAGGCTCGATTTAAGGCAAGATTGGTGGCAAAGGGTTTTACTCAAGTTGAAGGTGTGGATTACAATGAGATTTTTGCACCTGTGGTGAAACACTGTACAGTGAGAATTTTGATGTCAATTGTAAACCAGTTTGATTTATATCTGGAGCAGTTGGATGTCAAGACTGCTTTTCTACATGGAAACTTAGAGGAAACAATCTATATGAGCCAGCCAGAGGGATTTACAGTTGATGATAAGGTATGCCTCTTGCAAAAATCATTGTATGGTCTAAAACAAAGTCCCAGGCAGTGGTACAAGAAGTTTGATGACTTCTTAATGAAGTTGAAATTCAAGAGATGTAGTTATGATAGTTGTGTCTATATACTCGAAAAGGGAGTTTGGTTGTATCTGTTGTTGTATGTAGATGGTATTCTAGTAGCAAGCAAAGACCAAGGGATGATTAATGATTTAAAGCATGCACTGAATTCAGAATTTGAGATGAAGTATCTTGGAAAAGCTAGTCGAATTCTTGGAGTAGATATCATTAGAGATAAGCTGCAAGGTACTTTATTTTTGTCTCAAAAGATTTATATGAAGAAGATTGTGGAAAGGTTTAGAATGTATAAAGCTAAACTAGTGAGCACACCTCTAGCCCATCACATGAAACTCTCAAGGAGTCAAGACATCATGTCTGATGATGATAGGAAGAAGATGGAACCTATTCCTTATGCTTGTGGAGTAGGCAACATTATGTATGGAATGATTTGCACTAGACCAGATCTTGCACATGCTGTCAGTGTTGTGAGTAAGTTCATGGCAGAACCTGCACCTGCTCATTGGGAAGCTCTGAAGTGGATTCTCAGATATGTGAATGGAACTTTAAACTCAGGTCTTCTATATCAGAGAAAGACTCATTTTAAATCCATCATTGAAGGTTTTGTTGATGCTGACTATGCTGGATGTCCTGATACTAGAAAATCTCTCTCAGGTTATGTATTTACTCTGTTTGGAACAGTTGTGAGTTGGAAGGCAAATCTCCAATCTGTTGTAGCTTTGTCCACCACAGAAGCAGAATATAATGCTTTGGTTGAAGGGGTAAAAGAAGGTTTATGGCTAAAGGGAATGCTCTTTGAACTTGGATTCAAAGAGAATAGTGTACATATCTTTTGTGATAGCCAAAGTGCTATTCATCTAGCCAATCATCAAATGTATCATTCAAAGACCAAGCATATTGATGTTAAACTACATTTCATTAGAGATGTGATTGATTCAGGTGCTATTGAAGTGGTAAAGATTGACTCTAGTGACAATTTAGCAGATATGTTAACTAAAGTGTTACCTAGAAATAAGTTTGAAAAATGCTTAAACATGGTGAGTTTTAGTCATGTTTGATTTCATGGGAGTGATTGTACAAACTACATTGAAGTGTCAAGGTGGAGAAATGTTGTAGTTGACTCTTCATTACAGTTTAATTTTTCTTTTGTGTATAATTGTGCATAACTGTTCAACAGTTATTGTGGGTTATTTTCTTTTCTTATGTTTACTGTAATGTGGAAGATGTTGATGAATGTTGTTGTGGTCAGAATAATATACAGTATTCTGTTTTCCTTTATACATGTGTTCTTAAAAAGAAAATAAAAAAGAAAATGAAAAGAAACGGAAAAATGAGAAATAAGAAAAAAGAAGAAAAGGAAAAAGAGATAAAAAAAAAGAGAAGCAAAATGAAAAAAAAAAAGAAATAGAAGAAAGAATAATAAAAAAGAGAAGATGAAAAAAGTGCCAACAGCACCATCATTGGAGGCACACTTTTCACGCGAGGATGGACTCCACGATTGATGCAACAGAATCCCATTCCCCTCTCAACAACATCATCAATTTCTATTTCTAATACAAAATCTACATGATTTTATATTAGGAATTAAAAATAAGGTTTAATACCTATTTTGGTCCCTCGATTTGTAAGCTCTGTTCAAAATCGTCCTACCTTTTAAAAAAGTTCAGTAAAGCCCCATATTTCGTTAAAAAATGTTCAATAAGATCCTTTTGGCTCACGGCGTTAAAAATTTAACGGGACAGTTGCCACCATGGCCAAAAGTGAGTGACCTGTTGAGTTTGATGAATACGTGGTATATTTCACTGTGTAAATAAATAAAAATTAAATGACGGCCATAGTTTCTTCAATCATATAGTCTCTTCTGTCTCCATTTTAATCCTAATTGATTTACCTGGTATGGAGCAAAATCCGGTGGACTGGGCAAAATCATATTTGAGCGACAAACGAAGACTGTTCCGGATCATGGATACCAAGTTGGAGGGGCAGTATCCGCAAAAGGGTGCTTTCATGGCTGCCACACTTGGCCAAAACGGAACAACAATCCCGGCCAAAACGGAAAGACCCGCAGCGGAAGCGCAACGACGATTATTAGCGCCATAACAGGGGTGATGTCTGGCGTCGTTCTCTTTATAATCGTTTTCCTTGTAGTGTTTTTACGATACAAGAGAAACACTTATACTAAGAGCAGGGATTGCGAATCCAAGTCAGCGACCATCTTCCTGCCGACAGATCTCTGCCGCCGCTTCTCCATCGCCGAGATGAGAGCGGCCACCCAAAACTTCGACGAAGTCTTGATCGTTGGCACCAGGGGATTCAGCAACGTGTACAAAGGCTATATCGACGAGGGCTCCGTTCCCGTAGCCATCAAGCGCCTTAAACCGGATTCGCAGCAAGGGGTTCGCGAGTTCCTGAACGAAATTAAGATGCTCTCTCAACTTCGCCACCTCAATCTCGTGACCCTCATCGGATACTGCAACGATAATAAGGAAATGATCTTGGTCTACGATTTCATGACACGTGGCAACCTCCGTGACCATCTATACAACACGAACAACCCAGCTATCTCGTGGAAGCAGCGGTTGCAGATCTGCATCGGCGCGGCGCGTGGACTTGATTATCTTCACACAGGCACGAAGCACACGATCATCCACCGGGACGTGAAAAGCACGAACATCTTGTTGGATGATAAGTGGGTGGCCAAGGTTTCGGACTTTGGACTTTCGAGGCTTGGGCCCATTGGAACTTTGAAGGCTCACGTCAGCACAGACGTGAGGGGAAGCTTCAGATATTTGGATCCTGAGAGTTTGCTGGAAGATGGGTCGCCGAGGGTGAACTCGGTGGTGTTCAGAATGAGAGTTTCTGGATGAAGCTTTGAGGGCTTCTATCTGTTCCAGAGTGGCTAAAACCTCTGTCATTGGAGGTCTTGTTTTGGCCTCACTGTTGAGGCATTGTAGGCCAAGTGTGGCAGCCATGAAAGCACCCTTTTGCGGATACTGCCCCTCCAACTTGGTATCCATGATCCGGAACAGTCTTCGTTTGTCGCTCAAATATGGTTTTGCCCAGTCCACCGGATTTTGCTCCATACCAGGTAAATCAATTAGGATTAAAATGGAGACAGAAGAGATTATATGATTGAAGAAACTATGGCCGTCATTTAATTTTTATTTATTTACACAGTGAAATATACCACGTATTCATCAAACTCGACAGGTCACTCACTTTTGGCCATGGTGGCAACTGTCCCGTTAAATTTTTAACGCCGTGAGCCAAAAGGATCTTATTGAACATTTTTTAACGAAATATGGGGCTTTACTGAACTTTTTTAAAAGGTAGGACGATTTTGAACAAACCTTACAAATCGAGGGACCAAAATAGGTATTAAACCTAAAAATAAAAATAAAAAAGAGGGATTTCCCAAGGGACCTGCACCCGGAGGAGAGAAACCCATTTTTCTCGGTGGATTATCATTCATCATAATTTATAATAGTGGGACTTTACCTCATCAGAAACAAAAACCTCCCTCTGGTACACACACCACACCCGTAACCACCCCAACAAACATCACCCAGCAAACACACTCCTCTCACGCTACATCTTTTCCTCTATTCTTTTAACAGAAAAACGAATCCATCCTCCTGCCTAATAAACTTCATCTTTCAATTATCAAAAGGGAATAGGCATTTTTAATACAGATTCGTCTCCTCCATCATAACTCATCATCTTCTTTTCCATCTTCTTCAACAGACTCAAACCAACTCCAATCCTCATCACCCATTCTCACCATTTTTCGCAACCACTAAACCAAATTCTCACAGTCTCCATAACCACCAAAAACCCAAACCCAATCAAAGCACAAAAGCAGGGTGAGGGGTGGTGGCGTCGTCTGGCTTCGCTAGCGGTGTTGATTTCGAATTGGAATAAGAGAAGTGGAGAAAAGGGAAACCCCTGTCTTCAAGCCGCGCCGAATCGGTAGTTGACGAGGGAGATCATTCGATGGGGAGGAAGGTCTGTCCATGGTGGTTTTAGCAAGCGGTTGTCGGCATTGTTCACGACGGTAAAGACACGTCGTGAAACTAGAGGGTCTCTCTATCGCATGGGAAGGAAGACAAAAGGTATAGCTGCTCCGACTGGCGTGGACGGCGTCGTCGGCGACAGTCTCGGTCAGCCAAAGGAAGGTGACGCTGCTAGGCAGTTGGCGATGATCCTAGCGGTGGTTGATGATGCTGGCAGAAGGGGAAGCTTTCGTCCCGGTCGGCAATGGCTCTGGCGGCGAACGGTGTGGAGATGGCGGCACACACCTACGGGAAAGATGGGCTTCCATGGAGTTTTTCTTTCTCCACGAAGGATACCTGAGAATTTGATCAAGAATGGGGGATTCAATGGAACCCCTAATGTTTCTGATTCAGGGGCTTTGGGCTTGGGCCGCAATGTTTCTTCCTGCCACCACGTGTATTCCTATTCACACCCCTTCCATTGGGCCGAAGCCAGTCTGCATTTGGCAAACAAAAAAGAGGTTTGGGCATTGGGCCCATTTCTTTTCTACACCCCCAACTTTACTACTGCACCCCTATCTTTAGGTTGGACCAAGAAATTTCGAGTTGTACTTCCGATTTTTATCTTTGCACCCCTATTCTTATTGGGCTGCTCTTGCTTTTATTTTATTTTTATGTTTTTGTTTCTTTATTAGTTTTTATCTCTGCACTCCTATGTTCTGTGTTATTTTTATTCACCGGTTTTGTTCATTTGTTACGTTCTATACACTAAATAAAATAAATTTATAAACATAATTTAAAATATTTTAAGGGTTCTAGCACATGTGTGATCGCACGCATCGTCTTTATGCTAGAAAACCTTTTTTTTTTATAAAATTAAATTAAAAATATTTTAAGGATTCTAGCACATGTGTGATCGCACGCATCGTCCTTGTGCTATAAAACACTTTCCTTTTTATAAAATTAAATAAAAAAATTTTATTTTAAGGCTTAGGCACGTGTGTGATCGCTCGCATCGTCCTCGTGCTAAGACTTTTTCTTCTTTTATAAAAAAATATCCAAAAATATTTTAAGGGTTTAAGCACGTGTGTGATCGCTCGCATCGTCCAGAAATATAAAACATTCACATTTTCAAACAACAAACAACTTTTCATCTAGAACTACGTACCCCTAATTTCTCATTTTGAATGAGAATACGTAAGAGCAAGGTCAATCCTTGTCGGGCCCAAAAAAATAAAAAATATCTTTTGTTTCTTTAGATTGTCATTTTTGGGGATAGTTAAACATTTTGTAAACCACATCACATTCGCGTATTTAATTAAAGGTACTACCTTCGGACAAGCGTTGTAGGATGCTAACACCTTCTCTACACGTAACCGACTTTCGGGCATAGAATCCAGTTTTCGCAGACCATGCCTTATTTTTTATGGTTTTTCCGTAGTTTTCCAGAATAAACTATGGTGGCGACTCCAAAACTCTTTTTCAAACATGTTTCTTTTTTTGGATCGTCTTCTCGTCGCGATTCCGGTTGCGACACAAATGCACTATAATGGTTGCGGTTTTTACAACAAGGAATTTATAAAAGACCTCCACGTCAAAAATATAAATTTCCTCTCTAACCCAAAACCAAAATATAGTTGCAAAACAATACAACCAGACTTGCAGCAAGAATCCCCTTTTCTGCAATTTGCAACACCAATTTGAACAATCCTCAAAGTGAACAATCCCCTGTAACCAACAGGTTCAAATACCAGCAGTCTTTACGGATGCCAAGCCAGAAAAATAATGCAGCAGTCTTCAAGGATGCCAAGCCTGAATGTGATCAACTCAGAAGCACCTTCTTGTGCAGATACTGATCAATCTTTGTGTGTGCAGAAGAACCTCCCTTTGAATCTCTTTCAAGAAATATCACCACTGTTTTCTTGGAGAATTCTTGGAGCTATTATAACAGAGAATTCAATCTGAAACAAAAATGAAATAGTCAGTTCATCAAAAGTCTCTAAACATCATCGTGTTCAGCTAATTTATAGATTTCTATTAATCAGACAGACTATCAGTCGATTATGCTACTAATTCAGTCGACTAGATTATGACAGTTATAACAGACAGTCAACCTAGTAGCATACAGTCAACCAAAAACAAAACACATTTGATACAGTTGACCAAGACATTAATGCTCAACTAACTGTTAAAAATATAGCCGTTAGAGTGCAAGAGCATAACAGAATTTCAAATCAGATAACTAATACAGTCGAATGTGTGGCGCACATAGTCGACTTCAATCATGTAAAACATTTTGAAATTATTTTCTTCTAAAAAATTCACAGAGCACTGATTCTCAAAATCTGTACAAAGATTTTAACAAAGTCGAATCCATTAATAATGTAGTTGACTGCACTACAACTTTGTCACACAGTTATAAGTTCATGAAAGTGCTTGTGGTTTTCAGCTTTAAAACCTGTGCAGAAAAACATATGTAATGATACATTGCACATAGCACATAGCACATAAAGCATATATACACGTTCCACATATATATCAATCAATCAACATAGGAACATGTAGCACAGTATATAAACATGTTCATAGATATAACAATCAATTTGCATTAGAACATGTAATAACAATAAACAACATATGCATGTTATTAAGCAATGTGTTGTCATCATCAAAAACTAGATTGATATAGAAATTGTGTTGTCAACAATCTCAACATAGTTCACCATAGACATGGTGAAACTAGATGAAATATGGAAAAGAATGAAACATAAAACCCTAAAAGTTGAAGATCGGAGCTTCCGCATCTAAAATCCACATCCGAGGGGTGAAAAAAAGTGTTTTTGCGCCTCTTTCTATCAAAAGACACCTCTTTAGGTCGTCCAAATCCTTAAATAGTTCATAAAAATAACAGAAAACAGGTCCAAGCCCACGTCGTCGGTGCTCACGCCCTAAAAAGGGCGTCCAAGCGCGAAACAGGAGAAACTGGCACTCAACGCCCCAAAACGACGCCCAACGGTAGTTGCAACACTTGACTGGCGCTCAGGCGTGAGACATAAGGAGTTGGCACTCAACGCCCCCAAACGGCACTCAGTGACATCTACGACTCTTCTTTGTGCTAGTTTTCTAGCTTTTCTTGGCTCCAACTCCTTGCTACTTTAACTTCTTCTTCCAAATCACCTTAATTCCTGTCAAAACAAGGAAAGCCAAGCATAAATCCAATAATTCCACCTTCAATTCTCTTATTCTCATAACTTAAGCAAAAGCATGATTTCAAGCTAATTTATAAGTCATAAAGGATGTTTTTAGTATCAAAATTAAGTATAAAAATAACGGTATTTCAACCGTTATCACATATGTTCCTTTCAAGGAATCAAGGGTTGAAATATGTTCAACCTCATGTTTAACCAACAATCCTGGAAATGAAACTGTTATTTCCATAATGTACCCAAAATAATTTATTTTGGGTGCTTATAAAGACGAATTCCGAAGTAGTGTACTTACCATGATTTTTTTTCCCATAGCAAGGCATTGGATGTGAAGTCACAATCAAAACTTGTTTTTGCTATGTTATTCGAAAATTGTTGTGTGGGAATGTTTACATTTATTCTCCGATTTACCATAGTTGGTTGTATGACGCTAGTAGTGCCCAAAATCATATTGTTATTCGAATTGCAATGATGCATACAACTATCAGAATCACTTTCATCAATATTAAGTTCTTCCTAAGGTTTCACTTCTCTTTATCGTTCTTGAGAAAAAAAAATATTAAATACAAAGTGAGCATAAAGAAACCTATTCGATCACCTCTTCAGGAAATAATTTATTTTATGCAAAAAAATTTAAGCAAACCATTTAATATCCAAACCTTAAATACCTCCCATAGAACTCCCTTCTAGAGCAAGCTGTACTCTAATCACAATATGACAACTTTTTATAAGGGAAATCTGCAATTACAAATATACCACTATTATGTATTAATTATGATTGGATGTGATAGAAGTCAATGACTAATCTATTTAATGCCGATGTCAAAATTGAACCACTCACCTACTTTTTCATCTTCGGATTGCGATGAAATGTAGAGAAAGTTATTATCAATACATAAACCCTAACATTGGTAAAAGACTAACTAAGTGAATGTAGTGAATATACCTGTCAAGATGGAATTATATTCCAGAAATTTTTATGCAGCTAGAAACTGTTCATAAATTTATTTAGTGAGAATTTACTCACAGAAAATTTGGTAACATAGCCTCGAATATTTCGTAATGCATTTCACTTAATAAATTGCTATAATTGTTTCAAAAAAAATTGAGAAAAACACGACAAAAAATATTGGCATAACGAACTTTTATAACAATGTTTTTAAATTATGAAATTAAAAATGTATATGTTTAACTTAAATTTTAAATTTTAAAATAAATTAAAGATTATGCAGTATATAATATTTTTAATCCATGAACAAGTTCAACTTTTCACAGCTATATAAAAAAGGAAAATATATGTGAACAACATGTTTTGACAATATTTAGACACATGTTTAAATGTTATTAGTTCACGTGAAAAATTATTTTAAAATGAATTGATAACGTGCATCGAGAAAAATGACACAGATTCAAATTTCAAATTCATTTGTGAAATTTTCACATTTGGATATTCTAAGAGAAAGGGAGAAGCGAGAATCAACCACCATCCAAAGATGATCTTGTTCCGACTAGTCACCACTTTCGTCGAAGTATCGTCGCCGAAGAGCCGCCGTCCTTCCTCAGAGTGATTTTCCCTCCACCCAGCCAACCAGTGCCGCCTTAGTGCCGGCCTTCGAAGGCAAACCTAGACGGCAGAGGTCTGTCGTCTTCTCTTCTCCCAACCACTGTGTCGCCGCCGTTGAATAAGCATTCGAAGACAAAATCTTGACATCGTCCCAATCACCCAGTGTCGCCGGAGGTCCGTCGGAGTTCTGGATTGCTGTCAGCACTGGTATGTATTTTTTTTGTGCAATTCTTAAATGCTTAAAATATATTGTCATATCTTATTCTCGTTGGTTTGATAGTGTCAATTTGTTTTATGGATTGTGCCTTCGCCGTATCTGCAGAGTTTACAGAAGTAGGTTTCATTATTCATTGTGCATGGTGAAGATATAAGAGAATGACTTACATGGAAAAAATAGTGATTGATGATGTAGGGTAAAAGTCTAATAGTACATTGTTGTTGATTCAACTTATTGAGAGCTTTGATCCAAATATAATGCTAATGGGTGCAAGTCATTGTTGGACTGGTGTTTGATTAAATTGTGAAGCTGAATCTAATATTATTTGTAATAACATCAAAAGCTTTTTCCCGCTTGGTAATTTTTTTGTTAAGAATGATAAAAGGATAACTTACAATCTTCTGCTCTAAGGCCGTGTTCACATGTGGGTGATGTACTGTTCCAACACGTTAGCGAGCGAGTGATTAAAAGAAAAATATGTTCACTTCCGAGTGATTGCAGGCGAGGAATTGAAGTTAACACCGGGATTTTGCTACTGTAGCATTACTCGCATATTAGCGAAGATCCGGGGGGATGAATGATGTATTCTCTAAAATACCCCTTATCATTTGAAATAATTCGCAGATGCCATTACATATAAAACTTAATATCAATGCATTGCAGACTTCTTCATTTTCACTGTGCATTCACGAGTGAACTGAAGAACAGTGCAGATTCCTGAGCAAACGTGGTTGATCCGTGGTCACGACACAGAAAAGATTCTGCAGCATTGAAATAACACTACACTGAGACATATACAGAAGCTTTTTGACCGAAGCTTTTTGACCGAAGATGTATTAATATGGTGTATTTGGTTGTTGTGTTGGTTCATCGAGAAGAAGAAGAACATTGTGTTGTGTGAGTGAGTTGAGTGCGGAAGAGAAGAAGGAAGACAAAGCTCGCTGGAATAGGTGTGAAGAAGAGAAAGGTCAGGTGAGGTGAGGTTCCATACCACTATTTTGTTCTTTGTATGGTATGTTTCTGTGATATTTGCAGGGGGAGTGGTAAAGGAAGAAGTTGAGGTTGGTGGATGATGAAGAAAGGTTACGGTGAAGAAGAAGAAGATGGCGCTGTATCCGGTTACAGATGAAGAACGCAGGGCTGCGTATTCGGTTACGTGAAGTCGGCGGTGATGCAGTTGGACGTTAGCATGGTTGTGGACGTTGCCATGGTTGAAGGGTTTGTCCTTAGGGCGCCAAATCGACGACGGTGGAGTTGCAGCGGTGGAGAAACTGAAGGTGGACGAAGCAACGACCATGAAGCACTGAAAGCCACGAAGTTGTATCCGGTTACCACACAGTTGTATCCGGATACGCCTTCTTCTTCATGCAAAGGCATCAAGTTATCCGGTTACCATACAGTCGTATCCGGATACGGTTCTCCTTCTTCACTTGTATCCGGATACACCTTCTTCTTCACACAAACTTGTATCCGGTTACGCCATCATCATCATCATTTCTTCTCTTCTCTTCTTCTTCTTCTTCTTCTTCTTCTTCGTCTTTCGTCGCATGAGGTGATGAGGTTGTTCCCTCGCATGAGCAGCTGCGCATGAGCTGTAGGTGCTACCTCTGCCAGAACGTCAGAAGGTGGACTCCGATGAAGGTGCTGTAGGTGGTGGCTTTGCTGCCAGAACGTGTGAAGGTGGAGTCGGATGAAGGTGGAGGATGGTGGAGGATGCAGACTGGATGTATGCAGGGTGAACCATGCAGCATGCGTGACCAAGGTCAGGATGCACCAGCATGCAGCAGCCTAACCCTTTCTTATGTCTGTGTTTCAGGTGAACGTTGTGCAACTTGGTCGACTTTGGTGAAGGTCCAGCTGAAGGACTTTGGTGGTGAAGCATCGTCCACGTACGTGAAATCTGCACGGTCCTCCGGTAAGACCTCGAAGTCTAGCTTCATCGTCGAACAGTTCCGGTTCCGCCTCCACTTTTGGTTTAAGCCCAATATCTCCGTGAAGGTATGTTTCTGTAATCTTTGCTTTTGTGTTTTTCGTTTTCATCCTTGGGTAGAGATTCTGAGTGTCACATAACATACTTGGATTTATATGAGTTTGATGATTTCAAGCATAAATCTGAAATGTGAAATATTTTTTAGAATGATTTATGAGTTTGATGATGTTTAGAAAAATTTGAGATTGTCACATATAATGCAAATCATTTGTGCTATAACTTCTGGAATTGTTTTTATTATTTATTGTTCTAAATGTAGTTCATTATGTATAATATATTTTCATAATGTTATATTGTGTTAAAACGTAATTCTAAATGTTATAAGTAGTAATACCGTTTGACTGTGGGACAGATTGAATAATAATCTTTGGTTGGAGGTTCAGTACAATATTTTGCCTATTTCTTCGTTCAATTTCCAGCATAAACGGATCTTGAAGAGGTAAGTTTTGTTGGTTGTTTATTTTTGTTTATTTGAACTTAACATATACTATTGGTTTTAATAATATTATTTAAATATTGTTGGTTTTTTTTTAATATATGAATGTATCAATGTATCTATTTTATGTATATTTTTTGATATATGAATGTATTAATGTATTTTTTTTATGTATGAACATATGATATATGAATGTATTCATGTATTTTTTTTATGTATGAATATATGATATATGAATGTATGAATATAGGAATGAATTATGTTTAATCAATGTATGAATGAATGATGTTAATTATAGTATGATTAATTGTTTAAGTTAAAATAGATGGAAGAAGGATTAAACTTGTTGTACTTGGACGGTCAAGATATAGATGATGATGTGGTGGGTGTTGACTTTAATATAGTCGCAATGCTACATCAACACTTACAAATAACCACCTCCATGGCTGCACTAACAATGTTATGCATTGTTTCGTATGCCTTGAACATATTGAATATGTTCTCGAGTGATGCAAGTAGTGTTAGCAATTTCGTTCCCGACAAAGACCGTCGCAGACAACAGTTAATGTCGTACCTGGTGCATACTACTCGATGTCGTGACATTATTCGGATGGGTCCTGAGGCATTTATTAATCTTTGTGAGAGATTAAGAGCAACTGGGTTAGTTAAAGACGCAATTCGCTCCACAGTCGAGGAACAAGTAGCTCAATTTCTTCATATAATTGGACATAATGTTAAGAATCGGAGTGTCGCATTTTTCTTTCATCGATCTGGGGCGACGGTAAGCAAACACTTTCACAATGTGTTAGATGCTATTATAACTCTAGAATCAGAATTTTTAACTCAGCCATCAGGAGATGAGGTTCATCCATATGTCTTGAACAACAGTCGTTTTTACCCTTACTTCAAGGTAATGTTTTAAATGTGTCAATCAGACTGTTATTTTATGAAACGATGTTAATGTTATGCAGTTGTATCATGACTTCTTAATTTATTGTTTAGGATTGCTTAGGGGCTATAGATGGTACTCACGTTCGTGTTAGGGTGCCAAGAGAAGATGCCCCGAGATTTCGTGGTAGAAAAGATTGGCCAACTCAAAATGTGTTTGCCGCATGTGACTTTGATATGAAATTCACATACGTCCTAGCTGGATGGGAAGGCACAGCATCTGATTCTAGAATCTTAAAAAATGCTCTTGATCGAGATGATCCGTTGGTCATCCCCCAAGGTAACTGTCTTCATTGGGATATAATTATTGGTTCTTTATTACATAATCAATACTGATGTCTAAAATCATGTAGGAAAATACTATCTCGGAGACGCTGGGTTTATGCTGAAAAGTACGATCATGACACCATATAGAGGCGTCAGATATCACCTTAAAGAATTTACACGCACAGGACCACAAAATGCAAGAGAGCTGTTTAACCATCGACATTCATCACTGAGAAATGTTATTGAAAGAACATTTGGTGTATTGAAGAAACGGTTCCCTATCATTGCAAGTGGCACTGAACCACATTATGGATTGGAAACGATGACGGATATTATTTTAGCTTGTTGTATCCTTCACAACTTCATCCGTGGAGTTGATAGGGATGACCCATTGCTTAATGAGGTTGACAATGAGTTTAATGAAAGGGAAGAGCAGAATGTGTCATCCTCTCAAGTTCGTGAAGATGATAATAGGGTTGGTAGTACTATTAGGGATGCCATAGCGGATGAAATGTGGCGACATTATCAAAATTCATAGTTATTGTAATTCATATTTTGTCATGACTCTCTTATTTGAAAATGACATGTTCAAGGTTTTATGAATAAATGAACTTCAGTTCTTACAATTGATTTTATCAATTAGGTTTATCATGGACAGGGGTAAGGGTGCTGCGACTGAGTCTTCCGGTGGTATGAGAGAGTTTTGCAAATGGACTGAGGACATGGATGCAAGGCTATTGCATTCAATGATTGAAGAGAATCGTTTGGGTAACAGAGTAGATGGCAGCTGGACCACGCAAGCGTATAATAATATGGTTCAATACCTTCATAACTCAGGTTATGTTCATGTCAGTAAAACTAATGTAAAAAATCGTCAAAAGGTATTGAAAGACAGATGGCGTGAGGTTCATGACCTCTTTGGATCATTGAGTGGTTTTGCATGGAACGCCATCACTATGAGGTTTGAGGCTGAAGACGAAGTCTGGACTGACCTCATTCAGGTATTTCTTAAACATTCAGGTTTGGTAGATTATTAAAATACATAACTATAACCTCTAACTATTTCATGTATGTTGTTTCAGTCGAGGCCCGCTGCGTCAAAGTGGAGAGTTACCAGCATAAGACATTATGATTTCATGATGGAGTTATGGGCTGCTGATAGAGCTACTGGGAGTGGTGTTCGCACCGCACGTCAACGTCGTCAGCGGGTTGCCCCTCGTGTCAGTGTTGATTTAAATCAGAACATAGATTACATTCCTGAGCAGCCTGACTGGACGGGGTACAGAGACCCAACTCCGTCATCGCCTCCTCCTTCAGTAGATGAATATAGTCCCGGGAACACTCAGTCTGTGCCTTCTGTTCCATCTGCTGGAACGTCATCCTCTAGAGGCTCCAAGAGAAAGGCACCCCTAGTCGATGTAATTGATTCCCATTTTGAAAGGATGTCGACCAGTCTGGAGGGTTTCACAACTGCACTTACCTCTTCAAATGTGCATTTTGGGGTCATTTCTAATGCAGCCGTAGATCAAGTCTCGACGATGAAAGAGAGGAATGAAATATTACGTTCACAAACCGAGGTTCTTCGTCGGACGCAGAACTACACATATACAGAATCTGACATTTATGACATGTTGGGTGGGATGCACATACCTGATGAGTCTTTGCTGGAGCAATGCTATGACTTCTTGTGTGCAAACCCGACATGTGTGAAGAGGCTGATGGGGCTTCCACCGCATAAGCGGTGGAATAAATTGTGTAAAATGATATCGGGAGGAGATTGTTAGGATGTCTTATATGACTACTTGTATTAGTATTATGTTATGAGATCTACCTCTCTATTTGTATTATGACTTATGTTTTTCATGAATGTTGTTTCATGTATGATGACTTATGATTTGCATGTATGTTGTTTCATGTATGATGACTTATGATTTCCATCCATCCTAACTTTATATGGAATGTTTATGCTTATGCTGTAATTAATTGTCATTGGTTGTTATTGTTTATAATATTGAATAATATGTTTTCATTTATTGCTTTGTTGAAGAAATTCTAAGATGGCTTCATCATCAAGTAAAAGGTCCCGAAAAAGTCGTAAGGGAAAACAAACCCAAACTGAGTCAGAAGATGCAGCACATGTCAGACAATCTCTTGCGGAACAATTAGATCAGCGTCGTTTCTTCACTCATAGCGAGCAGATGGAAAACTATGCAGCTGATTTTTATACGAGAAATATTGTCGTGCCTAAAATAATGAATTTCGAATCATTTGCCGGTTCAGGGTTATTTTTCCAACATCATCTTATATTTCAAGGGGTTGTCGAATTTCTCACACTGCAGGCACCGTTTTATCCTGATTTAATCAAAGTTTTTTATTCAAATCTCAAGATTTCTGGGAATGGATATTTGATT